>JASEVX010000006.1:73555419-74155419 GCA_031761405.1 Serripes groenlandicus
ACTGGTCCATTTATCCTGACACAAGTGAGTCAGTTATATCACGGCTTGTCCTGGGTAAGTTACAAGTACTACTGGTCCATTTAACCTGACACAAGTGAGTCAGTTATATCACGGCGTTTCCTGGGTAAGTTACTAGTACTACTGGTCCATTTAACCTGACACAAGTGAGCCAGTTATATCACGGCTTGTCCTGGGTAAGTTACAAGTACTACTGGTCCATTTATCCTGACACCAGTGAGTCAGTTATATCAAGGCTTTTCCTGGGTAAGTTACAAGTACTACTGGTCCATTTAACCTCACACAAGTGAGTCAGTTATATCACGGCGTTTCCTGGGTAAGTTACAAGTACTACTGGTCCATTTAACCTGACACAAGTGAGTCAGTTATATCACGGCTTGTCCTGGGTAAGTTACAAGTACTACTGGTCCATTTATCCTGACACCAGTGAGTCAGTTATATCAAGGCGTTTCCTGGGTAAGTTACAAGTACTACTGGTCCATTTAACCTGACACAAGTGAGTCAGTTATATCACGGCGTTTCCTGGGTAAGTTACAAGTACTACTGGTCCATTTAACCTGACACCAGTGAGTCAGTTATATCACGGCGTTTCCTGGGTAAGTTACAAGTACTACTGGTCCATTTATCCTGACACAAGTGTGTCAGTTATATCACGGCTTGTCCTGGGTAAGTTACAAGTACTACTGGTCCATTTAACCTGACACAAGTGAGTCAGTTATATCACGGCTTGTCCTGGGTAAGTTACAAGTACTACTGGTCCATTTAACCTGACACCAGTGAGTCAGTTATATCACGGCTTGTCCTGGGTAAGTTACAAGTACTACTGGTCCATTTATCCTGACACCAGTGAGTCAGTTATATCACGGCGTTTCCTGGGTAAGTTACAAGTGCTACTGGTCCATTTAACCTGACACAAGTGAGTCAGTTATATCACGGCTTGTCCTGGGTAAGTTACAAGTACTACTGGTCCATTTATCCTGACACCAGTGAGTCAGTTATATCACGGCGTTTCCTGGGTAAGTTACAAGTACTACTGGTCCATTTATCCTGACACAAGTGAGTCAGTTATATCACGGCTTGTCCTGGGTAAGTTACAAGTACTACTGGTCCATTTAACCTGACACAAGTGAGTCAGTTATATCAAGGCGTTTCCTGGGTAAGTTACAAGTACTACTGGTCCATTTATCCTGACACAAGTGAGTCAGTTATATCACGACTTGTCCTGGGTAAGTTACAAGTACTACTGGTCCATTTAACCTGACACAAGTGAGTCAGTTATATCAAGGCGTTTCCTGGGTAAGTTACAAGTGCTACTGGTCCATTTATCCTGACACAAGTGAGTCAGTTATATCACGGCGTTTCCTGGGTAAGTTACAAGTACTACTTGTCCATTTATCCTGACACCAGTGAGTCAGTTATATCACGGCTTGTCCTGGGTAAGTTACAAGTACTACTGGTCCATTTAACCTGACACAAGTGAGTCAGTTATATCACGGCTTGTCCTGGGTAAGTTCCAAGTACTACTGGTCCATTTATCCTGACACCAGTGAGTCAGTTATATCACGGCGTTTCCTGGATAAGTTACAAGTACTACTGGTCCATTTATCCTGACACAAGTGAGTCAGTTATATCACGGCTTGTCCTGGGTAAGTTACAAGTACTACTGGTCCATTTAACCTGACACAAGTGAGTCAGTTATATCAAGGCGTTTCCTGGGTAAGTTACAAGTACTACTGGTCCATTTAACCTGACACAAGTGAGTCAGTTATATCACGGCGTTTCCTGGGTAAGTTACAAGTACTACTGGTCCATTTATCCTGACACCAGTGAGTCAGTTATATCACGGCGTTTACTGGGTAAGCTACCAGTACTACTGGTCCATTTAACCTGACACAAGTGAGTCAGTTATATTACGGCGTTGCCTGGGTAAGTTACCAGTACTACTGCTCCATTTATCAAGACACCAGTGAGTCAGTTATATCACGGCTTGTCCTGGGTAAGTTATCAGTACTACTGGTCCATTTATCCTAACACCAGTGAGTCAATTATATCGCGGTGTTTCCTGGGTAAGTTACAATACAATACAATAGTTTATTTGCGTAATTAGGCCTCCGGCCCACAATACATACATATTATATTACATTCAATTTACAATGTAGTAATGTGCACAATCAAATTTCTTCAAAAAGCTTTGAAACATAAAGGGCTATATTTTTAATAACTAATGGATTTTCATTTTGAAGAAGACAATAAAAATTCTGTAAGCTTAGTAACGCATTAAACCACGTATTTAGATACAAATCTCTAATAATCTTAAACTTTTCACAAACAAAGAAGGCATGAAACACATCCTCGATAACTAAGGCATCTTTTTGCATAAAGCAATATACACAAATTCGATTTTCTCTTTCAATATTAAAATGACGACCAAGTTCAACGTTAAGTTTGTGGCTTGAGCATCTAAAACGCGTCAGAGAACGTTTATAGTAGGGTTTAATGTCTAAATTTAAATATTTTTCAACATTTAATAATGTTTTCACATTTTTGTACAAATCATACATTGAAGAAGTATTTATATCATTATGCCACATTTGAAAGGAACAGTCTTTTAATCTTTGTTTTACTTGTTTTATGAAATACGTTTCATTACCTATATCTTGCGGAAGCCACACAAAACTAAAGCCATTCTTAAATAGAAATTCTCTAACTTTTGTAACCCAATTAATTCTACCAATATCATCATACTTCTTAAGCATTGAATAGCACTGTTTTGGATATCTGTTAGGATCCATATGAATCAGTCTTACCCAGTATTTGATAAATTTAATATGGTAATTTATAGCTAGAGGAAATCTCCCACATTCACCCAATGCCATTGCGTCATTTACAGACGAATTGATACCAAGAAAGTTTTTACAGAATTTTGTATGGATTTGTTCTACACATTTTTTAGTTTCATAGCCCCAAATCTCTGACCCATATGTAAGTATTGGTATAACCATAGAATCGAAAATTTTAAAATATTCTTTATGACAAAATTTACCAAAAGGTTTTTCAAATCACTTGATTTGATAAAGAGACTTACGGGCCTGTGCTGCAAGTTACAAGTACTACTGATTCTTTTATCCTGACACCATCAACCCTGAGCGCCAAGGAGGAAACCATTACTACCATTGTTTAAAGTCTTTGGTATTACCCAGCCGGGGATCGAACCCACGACCTCCCGCACCCGAGGCGGACGCTCTAACTAAACACCACCGTGGTGGTTGAAAGGAGTTTGAAAGATGTAACCAGAATGGTAACGTGTAAAGGTCAACCAAGTGTCTCATTAAGGAATAACACGTTAGTTCCATCCAAATCCCCATCATAAGAGCCGTAATCACCAATTAAAGTAATTTTCCGTGATTGAAAGATGTTTTCTGATAATTGTAAGTTATCACGAATGATTACTGGGAAAATCTGTTTTATCCTAACCTAATTCGTCGTAAAATATCTTGAATTTGACAGATGATTTGAACGTCGACGCAGGAAAATGGGCCTTTCGACAATTGCAACCAATCAGTGTATATCGAGATCAGCCTTGATATGCAAACGATGAAGACCAAGATCAGCATGTGCGAACAACTCAACCACCAATTTAGAATAGTTCTATTGAATAATCGAAACATATAACATCAGAGAAGTTGCAGGATAACCCCCAAGACAACAGTGAACAACTGCGAATTCCATTTAAAATATACATAGAACGTCCCGAATAGGCTCTCCAATTTCCGTATAAGGTCGAGAGAGATCGGTTTTTGACTTATCGGTCAGTTCATCAAACATGCAAGAGAATCCCGCTAACAATACATATTTCTAACGATCTTGGACGTAATTCGCCGAGCTTTAATTGTGTTAATATATACCGACCACTTACGGAATTCGTCGTTCACATTTTGGGTGTTATACCTTCATATGTTTACATACTCTCCAATTCTAGCACAATATGTCCATCAATTGATTGTGGTTTAAAGCAGGTTCAATACTTTTTCAGTCATATCTGTATCGGCCAGTTCACCTACTCATGTGTTTCCTGACTTTCAAAAACAGCAGACTGTCCAAGCTACTGGCTGCTTTTCCACATAGATTGTTAGCTAAATTGGTGGAAGACGTATGACGCTTGGCACAGTGACTTTTGTCAAACGTCGTAAAGAGTGTTGGCCGAGCTACGGTTCGAACTCACAGCCTACGGATTGACAGCACGTGTCGCTATGCAATATGTCAAAGCCGTTATATTAAAAAGTAGTCATTTTGAAAGCAAGAGTGACACTCTATCAAACTATAACGAACACAGACGGCTTTTTGAAAACATAGTGACAAAAGAAGAAATTGCACAAAACGTGCAATTTCTCCTTTTGCCACAATGTTTTCCACTTTTTGTCATAGGTTATCCATTCACTTATGGAGATTTTCTATGTTTTGACAAAATACGTTCAAAGTCGTCTGCTGCAGAATGGTCGTATGAGAGAAAGGGTTAACACCATTACTGAGCGGCTTAATCAGTATGGTTCTGGCAATCGGAAATTGTATAACTTTGAAATCTACAGTATACAACAATTAATAGTTATAATGAATTTAAAGTGTGTGTGGGTCAATTTCGTGGTACTTCGAGTACTGGTTAAGTCTCCAGGAAGCAGACATCGAGCGTGATTTATATAAGCTGAAAGCTTGTTTCGCAATCGATGTAGAATACAAAAAAAAAGGTTTAAACTAACAGTTCAAAATGCATGTCTTTGTATCGTTATTCTCCAGAACTAAAACGTATGTAAGATCATAGCTTGTTTAAAGCAGAACAACTTAAAACCAGGACAAATGTGAAGACATTCTAATTAACTCGTCAACAAGCTTTTAGCGGAGTGCTATTCTATACACTGCAAGGAAAAACCCCTTTCCCACATACAGATAGGCTTTGATTCATATGCAGCAGTCGAGTTAAATACATTGTAATACAATTGAAAATTGCTCATTGAGAGCAATTTCTCCCTTTGCCAAAATATTTTCAACTGTAATCAATAGTGATACGTTCTTCTATAACGATATTCCGTATTTATACATCGATGTGTTCACAGTCGCCTGCTGCAGATTTGTTATGTGTGGGAAAGGGATACTGAATAGTTCAATACTATCTAATTCTCTTCCGAAGTGGTTTCTCTTGTCTGTCCCCTCAGGTGCGTTTACCCTTATCATGCCGATTGACATCACATTATTTCATAATGTATTAAAAGTTTCCCACATATAATAAATCTGCAGCAGACGACTTAAAAATCTTAGTAAAAAATGGAAAATATCTACAAAAGAAATAATGAACAATTTCTCATTTTGCCACAATGTTGTTAAAAGTCTTCTACTTCAGTTTATTATTCAAATATATATTTTTTCGATTTTCGATTATGTCGTTGCCTACACGAATTTAGTAAATCCCAACGCTTCGAGAAACTAATCTGAAATATATATAAATGGTAGCAACTTAGACATTAAAAGCCAGCTTCGGGGTCCAAAGTTTCAGGGTTCGAAATATGTTACTAGTATAAGTGGAGTGGGATTTAGGCATTTGCCAAAATCTTCAGAACAGGTTTGGGGTCAGCTCTTTCAACGCCAAAGGCAATATTGTGTTTTTTTGCAAACAATATTGATTCAGGTGAGCCAGCTCGTAACGAGCTGTCTCACCTGAAATCATCATTGTTTGCCTTTTAATTATCAAAATAGTCCAAACTGTTATTACATGATAAATAGAGACGCTCGATTTTGAACATGGAAGACTCTACTTTAAATTATTCGGCGCTGAAAGAGTTAAGTCTTCCGGAACGCGATTATTGACAGTGATATACAATAAGTAAGTTCAAATTCGTACATGCCTTAGGTGGCCATATGTCGCACATGATCCATGCGTCACTATATTTTCTTACCAAATACATCAGCGATAAATACTCTGAAGAGTGCTTGTACACTTGATTCGCACTTCTTCTATCTCTTAATGAAAAATGTGTTCACACACTTTTGTTTGTCCTCCGTTAATATAATTATATGCCATAATAAAATATAAATATTGACTCGTGTAAAGAATATCTTAGCCCGAACTTATTAGTAAAAACACAATCTCAAGTCTAATCGAATACGGATCAAATCTAAATATAGAACTAATACCTATTAATGACCTAAATATCGATAACGGATTCGTGTTGTACGTACATGAACTAGGTAAAAAAAGGATGAATGATATTGAAGGGAAGCGTATTGTGAGGTCAACGGGGAAATACATTTGATAACATGTTAATTTCTATACTGCTTTTGATATTGCTTTTACAAATGGTGTCAAAATGATAAAATATTATATCACATGTTGATCAATCAACACGATCATTTAACTATATTTGAGTCGTTCCACAAGAAAAAACACTATGTTGGACTCTGCGTAATGTATCGATCCGGATTAGCCTAATTAGGCTAATACGGTCCGACACATTCCGTCGCAGGAGAATAAAGGTAAAGGGTAGTGATTTCTGAAACAGAAAATCCACAGGAGGCAAAACGTTTCTGTCCGGGTTAGACTACGCGGCATGCTTAGGCTGACCTGGGTCGATACTTTACGCAGAGTCCACAATGATGGTTTTCTATCATGTTTATATTGCAAAGTGTATTCCTTCTCGTTTACAAGAAAGGATTAATATTCTTTCGTGCACCAATCTCCTTGATCCGATGACGCAGTTCTGCCAATAATGTAATGAGGAGAAGTCGTAAAGAGACTTTTAAAAAGTCAATCATAAATGTAACGTTAACTAGCTCCGAATAATCATATGTCATTAAGAAAACAACCTTTATTCGAGTGCATTCAGTTTGAACTGACTCGTCATAACAAACGTATAAAGTGGAAGGCAATCAAGTTGAGCTGTAATTTCCCCTCGGCGAATACCAAGTCAATGTCTGTTTTGTCTGATATTGTACTAAGATGAAGACGGCCTATTCATTCCGTCTCCGTAAATGGCTCAAATATTGAAACAAGATCTAAACACGTAATTAAAGCAGTTTTTTCGGCGATAGATGTTAAACAAATGATCTAGATTGTAGACCAATCAAATGTTGTATTTAATGAATAATGTCGAAGAAATAAAGGAAATGTAACGTTTTGATTGGTTCATAGTTCAGTTGGCGATCCTACGAGAAGCAATATTAAGATGAAGTTTTAAAATGAAATGTTCTGCATACTAACTTTTAATCGTTTTCCTAAAGAAATAAATTTCAGTGAAAAAAACAGTGAAAACGTATGAAATATAATATTTAAGAGCAAAATATTAATGTTTTTCTATCGTCAATTGAAACTTATACACCTCTTGGGAGCCTCGCGTAATCTCCAGTCAAGTGGCGTATTCTTGGCCTTGATAGTCTATTTATAGAAACTGAAGCTGGATGGAGATGTCCGATTAGCCTTTGGTAAACACATAGCATCTTTATGATATTCAAGTCAAATAGTATGTGCATGTTCCATTCCTTAGTGTTTTCTCATATTGATCGCCGTTTATCTTTTTTAAAGATATTTCTTGTTTTACCTGTATCAACTTTTACAAGCACATTGGTGATATTTTATAATGCTCCGACACACGGAGGAAATCTCTAAATATCACCTTCTTCTACCGAAACCAAATTTGACGTCAATGCGACATATTAGATATATGATGCGTGAAAGAGGAAAGACTAGCTTGAAACAAACAATATAATTATTTTTCTAAAAAAACCTCACTCAACCCGAGAATACGTACTAATATTTTACATCATATGTCAAAACTCGGGAAGATATTTCAAACTTAGTGGTTGTTGGAAGCCGCCAGGAGGCGGCTTCCTGTATGGATGCTTAGAAATTTCGTACAAGGAGAATATTTAGACCTGCCAGCGTGACCACATATCTTGATTTCTCATTAAGTACATTAATTTAAGGTTATGACTTTTGAAACATCCCCTTTACACACTATATACATGTGTGAGTTTTACAAATTAAAAACAAAAGACAAAGGCCAGTATATTAATTAAATGTATGTACATTTTTATTTAAGCGAAATTAATACTGTATCTAGTCTAGACAGTAAAATAGAGAACCTTTCTAATGAATTGGTAAATGTAGTCTGGTTCCATAAAATCACATCCTATGATATATTACGCAGTAATTAGACGAAGAAAACACGTCCCGTAGTCACTAAACTTTTCAATTCATATTTTTGACTAAATCTAAATTTTAATATTTGGTCCACGTTTTAGAATTAATCCGTATTCACCAACGCGTTTTAAACCGATCTCAACCTGGTTCCCGAATCAAGCTAAGAGCTAACATAAAAGACAGTACCATTCCTCTAAGCATGCCGCGCATGCTTACCCGGATATTTATATATTTTCATTTTTATCGTAATTTCACATACATTTTTCATTTGCTTTGCTTTTAATAATCTGACTTTCATGTTCAGTACATACTTGATTCAAAGTTAACTTTGAGTACAATTGTCATCACAAAATGCAGACATGAAAAGGTTTAAACCACAGAAATATCTGCATACATATTTTGCTACATATTTGTCGCATGTGGTATAGGGTTAAGAGTAAGCATAACAGTTCGAATCCCACCGTAAACACTTGTATCATGTTGAACTATGAGCATTTAACATTTGTGTATTCACGACAGTTAGCTCTATAAAAAAAGCCACCCCGCGAGAAAACCAACAGTGTTGACTCTGCGTTAAGTATCGACCCGGATTAGCCTCTAAGCATGCCGCGCATGCTTACCCGGATAGACACGTTTTTCCTCCCGTGGATTTTCTATCTTAGAATCATTACTCTATACATTTATCCACCTGAGATCTGCCAGATCAGCCTGCGCGGACTGCGCAGGCTGATCTGGGTCTATACATTACGCGGATGCCATAATGTTGGTTTTTCTCGTGGTACGGTACATTTAATGATTTACTACACGCGGTTCATGCTTTACTTTAAGGAGTCCATCGTTGTCGAGTGATAAGCGTCGGGGATTTAGAACCGGGAGTCCCTGGTTTGACCCCGTGCCGCTGCACAGTGGTCATGGTTGAGTGGTCTTGGGCAAGGCACATCTCCTAGCCTTGTACTGGTTTGTTTAACCAGGGAATATATGTAAGTGTACTGTCGCCGTTAGATAACTAAACTATTGTTGAAAACGGCGTAAAACTAAAAACTAAAAACTTAACATAAACCAAACAAAAACCCATTTTACTCCAATAAGATACACAGAAAGAAATTTAAATGTTATCTCCATTAAAACAGCCCGTTTGTTTATAAAATTATTCCAAAACTCATGACAAATGAAGTCGCACATGTAAGACTCTACTTTATGAAATTCGGTACTGACATATTTAATTTCTGTCACACGCCTGTATAATATAAGATAATATAATATAAGATAATTGTTTATTAACGTGACAAGTTAGAAACATATTTTGGTTAACAATATAATATAAAAACAAAAAATGTACCACACCCGGCCGTTTTGGCCTGTAAGGCACCGTTATTTGTATACATATATACATAGTATGATATAGATTCACATGATATATGACTAAACATTTTCTACGATTTTGCTGTGTATTTTGACCGATGTTCTTAAACATTGTATATGTGTGGAGTCAGGCAAGTATCAGTTGGACGCGAACAAAGACGAACAAGATCGGACAGACGGAAACTGCACGTCAATCTTATTTCAATAGTGTTAGCTTTTAATCAAATTTGGTTTCATATCCAACAGTTCAGGAACAGAATTGGGTTATATTTCTTTTTATGAAGACTACATTGAACTACATTTATCCTTCAAGTAAATCAAAGTGTCATTGTTCGCTCTCATTCGATCACATTCGTGGCAAATTGATAATATCCAATTTAACGATTGAAGCGAAAAGACAGAGTGTAAAAGTCAATTAAGCCGAGCAATAGTACGCGTAAGGGCATTCTCATTAAAATCTGATCCAAGTACTTCGCTGCACGTATAATGGATCTGGTTATTAGTCGCCGGGCAGAAGCCCGCGACTTCTATTTTTAATAGGTTTTCTGAAATCACATGGGAGGGGGGGATTATTATTAGAAAGAAACACATTTAGATGTCTTGAACATATTACAATTGTGTTTGTTTAAAAACACTAAGTAATGACACATCTAAAATGAAATAAATATTTCGATGTTTTAGGTATTTTCAGTTTCTTTATTTTGACTCGCATTTATGTTTTTTTGTTTTATTTACGAAGACAAAACAGTACCTATTAGCTAGACTGGTATACTTTATTTTACACTACATGTAATCAAAAGTCGATAACTACAAACCTTTACGTCGCAGTCTAATTTGTTTACTTACGCGCACCTGCGTGACTCGCGAATACCAACTGCGTAGATCAATCACCTTTGCAGAGAGCCGCTCTTTACACTCACTTACAAATAGTAAATTATAGGTGATTTAAAATGTTTATTTGGTTCGAAACAAATGAAGAAAAGAACAAACCGAGATAAAACTGGTTTTAATGGAAAAATGACTTTGAACGAACACTCTCTGCCTATAAAGAGAGTTTCAAGAACGACACCTCTGCGAATAAGAAAGAATCGGGTCTTTCGTACAAAATTATTTCGTCCTTGACAATTTTAAATGTGTCATTTAATTCCCTAAAGGCATATTGCTTCCGATCTGCATATTGTTATGCATCATTGACACAAGGGCGCTCATCATAATATAATTTTAAAACATGAGTAGTTTGTTGTTTTCATTATAAAAAAGGAAGGAAAGAATTAAAATAAATTAACATGTTGAGATTTAACTGTTTAGTTGATATTATATTTCGAAGGTGGTCTAATTTATAAATATTGGACTACATTTCAACATTTGTTAAAGTATGATATAATTGGATGCTAAGCTAATATCATTTTGAGAAAAAGAGAAAACTCGTGTCTTCAGCGATTTAACCCTTATCTCATTGTTTTAAAAGTAGATTGCTGCAAAGGTGTCCACTGTTGACTTTAACAGAGGAAAGGTAAAATGACCTGCTATTGCATGCAAATCCTAAATTGTCTGTTTTGTGGTTTTATTGAAAAATAATAAAATTCAAATATTCTGACAAACATCTTGAAAAGTGTATGTGAAATTCACAAATCTTATAATTATTCCTTAATGAAAGCACTGTATACATACTAAGACTAATGATTGGCAAGATTACCCATTTCCATTATTGTTTATGATCAATAATTAGTTGGTTGTGTGTATGGTCAACCTACTTTGGAATGGAGATTGATCATAAACAATGAAAGGTTTCAATTATCATTCACTTCGTTGACAAAACAATGCAAGTTATGATACATTTTCACTTGACCCCACCCCTGATGTTCCAATATGCCCTTCAGTTTATAACTGTTTATTCAACTACTATAATGTTAGTGTTATGCATAACTGCACTATGGATATCCGGCGACATTGATGCGTTGCATCAACTTTCCCTTGTCCCGTATTAAGGTCGTTTCGAATTGACCTTATACACTTAACCCTTTCCCTTTCCCTCATATAAACGTTTTCGGACGCCTCTGCAGCAGACAGCTTTTTGAAAACATAATGACAAAAGAAAAAATTGCACAAAACATGCAATTTCTCCTTTTGCCACAATGTTTTCCACTTTTCGTCACAGGTTATCCATTCAATAATGATATTTTTTATGTTTTGACAAAATGCGTTCAAAGTCTGCTGCAGAATTGTTGTATGAGGGAAAGGGTTAAACAATTGTATTCGACACTCACCGCTTCTCTATATCGTTTATTTATATGGGTTATCTTACCTGTTTTATAACAACGATTTGGTAAGCGACAATGATGACCAAAACGTTCCGTACACAGTCTGAATTCTTTCGTAATCAAATCACATTGATCCTTTTTCCAATTAATATAAACATCTTCCGAACGTTCCAGCCTAAGATCTTCCTACATACACGTGTGGCCTAATTTCCGTCTTCTTTGTTTGGTTCTCATTTATTAAAACGTCACCATTAATTTGCAAAAACTTCTAAACCATACATATATTGGGATTGTATACATCAATCAGCAGGATAAATGCTAAAAAAGGTCGATCGTTGTGATATTAAATGGAAACAGTTAATGAAAGATTCTATCGGCTCATGGGTGCATTAACGACTATGTTATACTTTACAATAGCATTCTATAGAGAAAACGTGCTTTTAATACCCAATACGTTTATTCGTCAAAGCATTGTACGTTATTGCGACCCAGGTTGATTCAGTCAATAAACGACGCGGGAACTTACTACTCAGATCGAACGACCGTATCCTCGTTCGATCTGTATGAGGATCAGTTAACCCTTTCCCACACACAGACTTCTGACGATAATGTAGCAGACAAATTGTGAAAATGGTCATGATGAGCAATTTCTTCTTTTGTCACAATCCTTTCAACTCTATTCAATTATTATACTTTCATTGATAGCCCTTTTTTTTAATGATTTTGCTATACGCGTTGGCGAAAGGAAATCTTGTTTATTCTCACTTTTATAATAATATAAATGGACATGGACGTGAAACTAATTGTTCTGTGATGGTAAGTGTTATCAAACTCGTCAAGAAATGTGTTATTAAGCTTGACAAAAGCTCGCTTAACACATTTCTTAAACTCGTTTAAAACTTTATATGAAATGACAACTCATGTCAGATCCTATATGTATCATTTACTTATGGACTTTTGCTTCATGTACAATACGCCTCCATTGTTACTCTTCGCACAATTACAGTGGACCGGGTGCTACACAAACATGCGTTAACTCGAATACGTGCTTGATCCATTCCAATATGCAGTCGCTTTTCGACAAATCTTCAAAAGATTTTCATTTAGGGAGATTTGGCATTCTTTTGCCTAAATGTTAACAGTCGTCTGAGATTACTTTGATGCAGGAAAAGGTTGCGATTCCGTGATATCACGACTGTATGCAATAAGACCCTTCTTATCATGATGTAACTCTTTCCGTTTTAAGATGTTCCACTACTAGTTTTTACTGGTTCTATTGTAACTATGGACTTTTCCTGATGCTTAATAATGTTGAAGACAGTGGTACAGTGGTAGAGCGTCGGCCTCTCGTACCAAAGATCCCGGGTTCGAATCACCGGATAGTGAATTCTGCTTTTTGGATTTGTCAAGATATACGTTGTGAGTGTTGATCAAATATCCAGGAAGCAGACATTAAATCTGATAAATTTATATGAACTTAAAGCTTGTTTCGCAAAAGATGTATAACAAACAAGTTTATACTAGGAACATGTCGAAAACGCAAAGAAACCAGATCGTGCTTTCTAAACTTTTTTATGTCGTGTCGCTGTGTGAACACAAATACAATATGGAGACATTTTAATGAATTTAGGTAAATTAACTTGGAAATTTCAGTCTAAGTTATATAATTAGTTTCAACAAATCAATTAGAAATGCAGCAATAAAGCGCTTATCAAATTGGGGGCTTATTTTCAAGACAATTCAAAACCACACATTGGGAGTTTTAAATCCGTTGGTGACAACCTGTGATTGAGCATCGCTCGTTAGCTCCTAAAGCCCCAGGATCGAATCTCATGTTTACCCTTTGCAAAAAAAGCTTCAGCAGACGACAATAAACGCACCGAGGCAAAACATAGACACTCTCTATAAATGAAATGATTTTTGAATATATTTGAAAGCATTGTGGCAAAATGAGAAATTGCACGCCAATATTAGTTCGCTTCAAACTCACTAAAATGTGTCTGCATGTGCAAAAATAGTTAAGATTGACCCACCACCTCAAACTATCTTACATGGTCTCAGGGCTAGAACTGCTTTTAACCCTTTCCGTTTGCAGTTTGACTCATCTATAGCAGGCGACTTTTGAAAACATTGTGCCAAAAGTAGAAATTACAGTCGAAATGAGCTTGGTAATCATTTGTTTAAATCTTTCAGCGTCAATGGCAGTATTGTTTTCTTTTGCAAAATAAGATTCAAATGAGTCATCTCGTTACGTAAGCTGACTCACCTGGCATCAGCATTTTTACGTCTTTAAGTTATCAAAATATTCCCAAACTATCATTTCATCAGGGGCGTATTTTCCTTTAGGCACTGTAGGCACGTGCCTACACATTTTTCTAAAAATGTCCCAAAATGCAGCTTCTGCGATACACATCTGCGTAATGTATCGACCAGATCAGCCTGCGCTGTCCGCTCAGACTGATCCAGCCGACACATTCCGTCTAAGGGGGGATAGATAGAGTAGTGATTCCTGAAACAAAAAATCAACAGGAGGCGAAAAGTGTCTATCCGGGTACGCCTGGGTGGCATGCTTAGGCTGATCCGGGTCGATTTTTTACGCAGAGTCCACAATGTTGATTTTCTCACGAGACGGCCTACACATTGATTATTGCCAAGCTACGCCCCTGTTCATGAATAATGAAGTCGCCCGATTTGAATAACGGAAGAGTCTACTGAACGAGTTATAATTTAGCGATTGGTATAACTGGTCATCATTAACCCGAGGTGTAGGACAAATATTATTACGGCATACAGGCAGTCCCGATGTGTAGGACAAGTATTATTACGGCATACAGGCAGTCCCGATGTGTAGGACAAGTATTATTACGGCATACAGGCAGTCCCGATGTGTAGGACAATATTATTACGGCATACAGGCAGTCCCGATGTGTAGGACAAGTATTATTACGACATACAGGCAGTCCCGATATGTAGGACAAGTATTATTACGACATACAGGCAGTCCCGATATGTAGGACACGTATTATTACGGCATACAGGCAGTCCCGATGTGTAGGACAAGTATTATTACGACATACAGGCAGTCCCGATGTGTAGGACAAGTATTATTACGGCATACAGGCAGTACCGATGTGTAGGACAAGTATTATTACGGCATACAGGCAGTCCCGATGTGTAGGACAAGTATTATTACGGAATACAGGCAGTCCCGATGTGTAGGACAAGTGTTATTACGGCATACAGGCAGTCCCGATGTGTAGGACAAGTATTATTACGGCATACAGGCAGTCCCGATATGTAGGACAAGTGTTATTACGGCATACAGGCAGTCCCGATGTGTAGGACAAGTATTATTACGATATACAGGCAGTCCCGATGTGTAGGACAAGTATTATTACGGCATACAGGCAGTACCGATGTGTAGGACAAGTGTTATTACGGCATACAGGCAGTCCCGATGTGTAGGACAAGTATTATTACGATATACAGGCAGTCCCGATGTGTAGGACAAGTATTATTACGGCATACAGGCAGTCCCGATTTGTAGGACAAGTATTATTACGGCATACAGGCAGTCCCGATGTGTAGGACAAGTATTATTACGATATACAGGCAGTCCCGATGTGTAGGACAAGTATTATTACGGCATACAGGCAGTCCCGATGTGTAGTATACATACAGGCAGTCCCGATGTGTAGGACAAGTATTATTACGGCATACAGGCAGTCCCGATATGTAGGACACGTATTATTACGGCATACAGGCAGTCCCGATGTGTAGGACAAGTATTATTACGGCATACAGGCAGTCCCGATGAGTAGGACACGTATTATTACGGCATACAGGCAGTCCCGATATGTAGGACACGTATTATTACGGCATACAGGCAGTCCCGATGTGTAGGACAAGTATTATTACGGCATACAGGCAGTCCCGATGTGTAGGACAAGTATTATTACGGCATACAGGCAGTCCCGATATGTAGGACAAGTATTATTACGGCATACAGGCAGTCCCGATGTGTAGGACAAGTATTATTACGGCATACGGGCAGTCCCGATGTGTAGGACAAGTATTATTACGGCATACAGGCAGTCCCGATGTGTAGGACAAGTATTATTACGGCATACAGGCAGTCCCGATGTGTAGGACAAGTATTATTACGGCATACAGGCAGTCCCGATGTGTAGGACAAGTATTATTACGGCATACAGGCAGTCACGATGTGTAGGACAAGTATTATTACGGCATACAAGCAGTCCCGATGTGTAGGACAAGTATTATTACGGCATACAGGCAGTACCGATGTGTAGGACACGTATTATTACGGCATACGGGCAGTCCCGATGTGTAGGACAAGTATTATTACGGCATACAGGCAGTCCCGATATGTAGGACAAGTATTATTACGGCATACGGGCAGTCCCGATATGTAGGACAAGTATTATTACGGCATACAGGCAGTCCCGATATGTAGGACACGTATTATTACGGCATACAGGCAGTCCCGATGTGTAGGACAAGTATTATTACGGCATACAGGCAGTCCCGATATGTAGGACAAGTATTATTACGGCATACGGGCAGTCCCGATGTGTAGGACAAGTGTTATTACGGCATACAGGCAGTCCCGATGTGTAGGACAAGTATTATTACGGCATACGGGCAGTCCCGATATGTAGGACAAGTATTATTACGGCATACGGGCAGTCCCGATGTGTAGGACAAGTATTATTACGGCATACAGGCAGTCCCGATGTGTAGGACAAGTATTATTACGGCATACAGGCAGTCCCGATGTGTAGGACAAGTATTATTACGGCATACGGGCAGTCCCGATGTGTAGGACAAGTATTATTACGGCATACAGGCAGTCCCGATGTGTAGGACAAGTATTATTACGGAATACAGGCAGTCCCGATGTGTAGGACAAGTATTATTACGGCATACAGGCAGTCCCGATGAGTAGGACACGTGTTATTACGGCATACAGGCAGTCCCGATGTGTAGGACAAGTGTTATTACGGCATACAGGCAGTCCCGATGTGTAGGACAAGTATTATTACGGCATACGGGCAGTCCCGATGTGTAGGACAAGTATTATTACGGCATACAGGCAGTCCCGATGTGTAGGACAAGTATTATTACGGAATACAGGCAGTCCCGATGTGTAGGACAAGTATTATTACGGCATACAGGCAGTCACGATGAGTAGGACACGTATTATTACGGCATACAGGCAGTCCCGATGTGTAGGACAAGTATTATTACGGCATACGGGCAGTCCCGATGTGTAGGACACGTATTATTACGGCATACGGGCAGTCCCGATATGTAGGACACGTATTATTACGGCATACAGGCAGTCCCGATGTGTAGGACAAGTATTATTACGGCATACAGGCAGTCCCGATATGTAGGACACGTATTATTACGGAATACAGACAGTACCGATGTGTAGGACAAGTATTATTACGGCATACAGGCAGTCACGATGAGTAGGACACGTGTTATTACGGCATACAGGCAGTCCCGATGTGTAGGACAAGTGTTATTACGGCATACAGGCAGTCCCGATGTGTAGGACAAGTATTATTACGGCATACAGGCAGTCCCGATGTGTAGGACAAGTATTATTACGGCATACAGGCAGTACCGATGTGTAGGACAAGTATTATTACGGCATACAGGCAGTCCCGATATGTAGGACAAGTGTTATTACGGCATACAGGCAGTCCCGATGTGTAGGACAAGTGTTATTACGGCATACAGGCAGTCCCGATGTGTAGGACAAGTATTATTACGGCATACAGGCAGTCCCGATATGTAGGACAAGTATTATTACGGCATACAGGCAGTCCCGATGTGTAGGACAAGTATTATTACGGCATACAGGCAGTCCCGATGTGTAGGACAAGTATTATTACGGCATACAGGCAGTCCCGATGTGTAGGACAAGTATTATTACGGCATACAGGCAGTCCCGATGTGTAGGACAAGTATTATTACGGCATACAGGCAGTCCCGATGTGTAGGACAAGTATTATTACGGCATACAGGCAGTCCCGATGTGTAGGACAAGTATTATTACGGCATACAGGCAGTCCCGATGTGTAGGACAAGTATTATTACGGCATACAGGCAGTCCCGATGTGTAGTATACATACAGGCAGTTTCATAGTTGTGATTCGTTTAATGAATTTACGTAAGGAGAGCTTGATGACGCACAATTACAGTTTGAGCCGTGCTCTGGAAAAAAATAATAATGATAACTAGTGATGTATAGCTTCTTTGTTATATAAATAATGATAACTAGTGATGTATAGCTTCTTTGTTATATAAATAATGATAACTAGTGATGTATAGCTTCTTTGTTATATAAATAATGATAACTAGTGATGTATAGCTTTTTTGTTATATAAATAATGATAACTAGTGATGTATAGCTTCTTTGTTATATAAATAATGATTACTAGTGATGTATAGCTTCTTTGTTAAATAAATAATGTCCCAATGTATGGACAATTTTGTACGAAAATTTAATATGGCATGTTTAATTATATATCTGTTTCAGTTCAAATGTCGAACAGTGTTTTCAAAAAGTTTATAACCCCCAACTAATACAAACGAATTCTGGCGAACTTTGAAAGAAAATGAGAAGTTTGCTTAAAACTAACAATTTCTCATTTCACCCAAAATGTTCTAAACTCTGCATAAAATGCATTGTATACAAATGAAATGTTCTATATGTAACCCCCTTTAAATGTGGACGTCTCTGAAAATACCATATTAAACAAACTGTTTAATTTTACAGAGTCAATTGTTCCGTGTTCGGACCACTCTATTGTTTGTCCAACAGGAAATTAGGTAAAATGTGTAAGTGACAAACAATGTATTTTTCAGGAGAGACAGCTCGTTACGAGCTATCTCACTTGACTCTGCATTGTTTTCAAAAGCATATAATCGCGTATGGCAGCGATAGAGTTCAGTAACGCAATCAGGGGCGTAGCTCCCTTTAGGCACTGTAGGCACGTGCCTACACATCTTTTCTCAAAAGGCCCCAAAATACAGCTGCGGCGATAGACATCTGCGTAATGTATCGACCAAATCAGCCTGCACTGTCCGCGCAGACTGATCCGGCCGACACATTCCGTCTTATGTGGATAGATGTATAGAGTAGTGATTCCTGAAAAAGAAAATCAACAGGAGGCGAAAAGTGTATATCCGGGCAGGCCTGTGTGGCATGCTTAGGCTGATCCGGATCGATACTTTACGCGGAATCAACAATGTTGGGGCCTGGCAATACTATGTTTCGGTTTAAATTGCCTTAATGGTATATGATATAGTACACTTTCACTTTTAAAGGTAAGAATAAACGTATGGTGAGACTTTAAAATGCAGGCAGTAGACCTTTTGTATTCCCACATCGTTAAATGACATTCAACAGTTGCCTGGTGTTGTATTATATCGACTCGACATATTTCATTAAATATCTGGCGTAACCTTTCATCTAACTGCCCATTCATATGATTTAAAGATGTCTGTCTAATCTCCCAGCTCGGCTATCATTCTTTCCGATCTTTGACAACATTCAAACGTTCAGGCGTCATACGTCTTCTATCAATAGGCTAAAATATATGTTTAAAAAAAGCTAGTTGCTTGGAAAGACCGTTGGTGTGGAGTATTAGTGTGAGAAAGCCAGGTAACACATATCGAGGGCTTGGCGTGAAACAGTTGTAACTAAAATCAGTCTTTTTTTACCAAGGTTAATCACCTCGCCATAAAGTCTTTATAATCGTTAAATCATTTTACTTGGTAAACAATGGAAATTCGTTCTGAGCAATGGCACCTAAATTTGCATTGTTTACAAAGGGGTCAAAATTGCCGCTAAACCAGGGTTTTCAAAATAGGTTTTTAGTTACAACCGTTTCACGCCAAGCCCTCGATATATAGGTGAACTTGCTGCTGTGATATGATTTAACAAATGTTGAAAACGGCATTAATCTTCAATAAATCGAATGTCTAATCTCAGTATGTGCCCATAGTAAATGTAGGGAGGACATTTGAGTGATAGCGCTTACTTCATCATAATTATCTCAGTATGTGCCCATAGTAAATGTAGGGAGGACATTTGAGGGATAGCGCTTACTTCATCATAATTATCTCAGTATGTGCCCATAGTAGACGTAGGGAGGACATTTGAGGGATAGCGCTTACTTCATCATAATTATCTCAGTATGTGCCCATAGTAAATGAAGGGAGAACATTTGAGGGATAGCGCTTACTTCATCATAATTATCTCAGTATGTGCCCATAGTAAATGTAGGGAGGACATTTGAGGGATAGCGCTTACTTCATCATAATTATCTCAGTATGTGCCCATAGTAAATGTAGGGAGGACATTTTAGGGGTAGCGCGTACTTCATCATAATTATCTCAGTATGTGCCCATAGTAAATGTAGGGAGGACATTTGAGGGATAGCGCTTACTTCATCATAATTATCTCAGTATGTGTCCATAGTAAATGTAGGGAGGACATTTGAGGGATAGCGCTTACTTCATCATACTTATCTCAGTATGTGCCCATAGTAGACGTAGGGAGGACATTTGAGGGATAGCGCTTACTTCATCATAATTATCTCAGTATGTGCCCATAGTAAATGAAGGGAGGACAACTGAGGGATAGTGCTTACTTCATCATAATGATCTCAGTATGTGCCCATAGTAGACGTAGGGAGGACATTTGAGGTATAGCGCTTACTTCATCATAATTATCTCAGTATGTTCCCATAGTAAATGAAGGGAGGACAACTGAGGGATAGTGCTTACTTCATCATACTTATCTCAGTATGTGCTCATAGTAGACGTAGGGAGGACATTTGAGGGATAGCGCTTACTTCATCATAATTATCTCAGTATGTGCCCATAGTAAATGAAGGGAGTACAACTGAGGGATAGTGCTTACGTCATCATAATGATCTCAGTATGTGCCCATAGTAGACGTAGGGAGGACATTTGAGGGATAGCGCTTACTTCATCATAATTATCTCAGTATGTGCCCATAGTAAATGAAGGGAGGACAACTGAGGGATAGTGCTTACTTCATCACAATGATCTCAGTATGTGTCCATAGTAGACGTAGGGAGGACATCCGGGGGATAGTGCTTACTTCATCATAATTAACAACTTTCAACTTTATTTTAAATAAAATTCGCCCGTGAGAAAAACAAGATACAACAATTAACATTTGGCTTAATGATTTAACAAGTGGAGCATGTGAAGAACATAAGATTATAGAAACTAGTTAAAATGAATGTAGATTTACCTAAAAACATAATTTTACATGCAAGATAAATAGAATATTACGTCCCACGATGGGAGGGGGGATTATTATTAGAAAGAAACACATTTAGATGTCTTGAACATATTACAATTGTGTTTGTTTAAAAACACTAAGTAATGACACATCTAAAATGAAATAAATATTCCGATGTTTTAGTTATTTTCAGATTCTTTATTTTGACTCGCATTTATGTTGATTTTGTTTTGTTTACGAAGACAAATCAGCCCCTATTAGCTAGACTGGTATACTTTATTTTACACTATATACTACATGTAATCAAAATGCGATAACTACAAACCTTTACGTGGCACAGTCTAATTTGTTTACATACGCGCACCTGTTTGTTATGTGTAAATATCGAGATGAAAATGACGTTGAATATTCTCCTTTTAATGGCAATTTTAACTTACTGAATGTTATTTTTATGTTCAAAGAGATGTCTTGATTTGTGAAGAAGGCATTTTATAATGTTTATCCATGTATATCTAAAATATGAACTGTTTCTAAGCTAAAACTGTTGATCGCGTAATTCGCGAATACCAACTGCGTAGATCAATCTCCTTTGCAGAGAGCCGCTCTTTACACTCACTTACAAATAGTAAATCATAGGTGATTTAAAATGTTTATTTGGTTCGAAACAAATGAAGAAAAGAACAAACAAGAACAAACCGAGATAAAACTGGTTTTAATAGAAAAAATACTTTGAACGAACACTCTCTGCCTATGAAGAGAGTTTCAAGAACGACACCTCTGCGAATAAGAAAGAATCGGGTCTTTCGTACAAAATTATTTCGTCCTTGACAATTTTAAATGTGTCATTTAATTCCCTAAAGGCATATTGCTTCCGATCTGCATATTGTTGTGCATCATTGACACAAGGGCGCTCATCATAATATAATTTTAAAACATGAGTAGTTTGTAATTTTCATTATAAAAAAGGAAGGAAAGAATTAAAATAAATTAACATGTTGTAGGGCTCAGTTTATGTTCGAAATTAAGTTTAAATTATACAACAATTTCAATGAGATTTAACTGTTTAGTTGATATTATATTTCGAAGGTGGTCTAATTCATAAATATTGGACTACATTTCAACATTTGTTAAAGTTTGATATAATTAGGATGCCACGCTAATATCATTTTGAGAAAAAGAGAAAACTCATGTCTTCAGCGATTTAACCCTTATCTCATTGTTTTAAAAGTAGATTGCTGCAAAGGTGTCCACTGTTGACTTTAATAGAGGAAAGGTAAAATGACGTGCTATTGCATGCAAATCCTAAATTGTCTGTTTTGTGGTTTTATTGAAATATAATAAAATTCAAATATTCCGACAAACATCTTGAAAAGTGTATGTGGAATTCACCAGTCTTATAATTATTCATTAATGAAAGCACTGTATACATACTAAGACTGATGATTGGCAAGATTACCCATTTCCATTACTGTTGATGATCAATAATTAGTTGGTTGTGTGTATGGTCAACCTACTTTGGAATGGAGATTGATCATAAACAATGAAAGGCTTCAATTATCATTCACTTCGTTGACAAAACAATGCAAGTTATGATACATTTTCACTTGATCCCACCCCTGATGTTCCAATATGCCCCTCAGTTGATAACTGTTTATTCAACTACTATAATGTTAGTGTTATGCATAACTGCACTATGGATATCCGGCGACATTGATGCGTTGCATCAACTTTCTCTTGGCATACCAGTGTTATACGTCACGTAATCTGCTCATTGCATGATAAATATCAAAACTATTACACTAGTTATATATCAAATATATATAATGACGTTATTTTATGCTGGCGACGTCATTTATGATATAATATTAGCTATTCTGTTCAGGCGAAATCGTAACCCTTTTCCACATACAGCAACTCTGCAGCAGACGACTTTGAAAACATTTAGTCAAAAATATGTAAAGAATTCTCTAAACAATGAAAGAACAATCGTTTAAAAAAGTTGCCATTGTGAACAAAGGCAAAAATGCTCTTTTGTTTAATTTCTCCATTTGCCAATGTCTTCAAAAGTCGTTTGCAACAGAGGCGTCGGAAAGCGTCTGTTTGTGGGAAAATGTTAATCAAACAGAAAATGAATTGAATTTCGAGCTACAATATGAAGACGAGAATGGTCAATCGCACCAAAAGCTCACGGTGGTTCAGATAATCTCAAAGATACCAACAGGATAGTTTATGGTTATTTTATATCTCTATCTAACAATAGACAAATGATCTCCCTTGTTGTTATTTGCATTGTAGTTAATTAAAGTATGAATGTTAAGTTAACAAAATGTTTTGAAGCTCTAACCTAAGGACGTGAACAAAACCAGACAGTCCTACATGTATGCAATATGGACATATGATAACGTGTTGTCATGCAAATACTAACACAAGGAACATGTGTAGGACTTAACGTAACACTGCAGGAAACAATTACTGGAACGGATACTCACCGTCCAAGCTATCGAAAGTCAACGATTACACTCAGCATGTCACAGTTACAATGCACTTTATTTGTAAAAAAATGGCCTAGCCGGAATTTGTACTCACGACTCCTGTATCTATATCCCTTTTCGTTTCCGACCGAGCAATCGCGCCTCGACGAAATCACAGAAACAATTCGCTGTTACGATGACAGCTCGAAACACGTCTTTTACAGTAACAGAACAATGCAATTTGAAACCTTTGGTCAGGGATCGACAGACTTTCATCCTATTATCGAAGATAAATAGAGGATTGTGTAGGTTTAATGTAATACTCGTATAAGCTAAGATGGATTCACTGTCGTGTTTCTATATTTAGTTCCATCTATCTAATGACATTGGGTATTGACACTATACTTTGTCATCTTTCTCCCGGTGTATTTCTACATGTGCATGTTTATGAGTGTGTATATATATATATATATATGTGTATAAGCTAAGATGGGTTCAAGTCGTCGTTCTATATTTAGTTCCATCTATCTAATGACATTGGGTATTGGCACTGTACTTAATGCTTTACAGACGACTTTTGGTGTATATAGCGTATAGCAAGAGGTAGACATTAAATGTTGCAAGATACCATAACAAATAAAAACTTAGTTATACTTCAAATAATGTCAACATAATACAGTGTACTCTCATCAGTGGTTTGAGTGTATATTTGTACTTAATCTCATGATTGGCACAATAACTGGAGTACAAATATCTACCCAAATGTATCATTATGTACATGGAATGCTACTGGTATAATATCCAGTGGATATTACTTAAGTAATTTACTTGAACAGCAATCTATAGACATATGCGGCATGTCTGAGCATTGGCTGTACTTGTCCGAGTTAACATTTATAAATAGCATACATCCGAACTTCATAGGTGCAGGTGTATGCGATTCAGAATTAAACGTCTATAGTAAGAGAAAAGTGGGAAAAGGAGGCGTTGCCATCATTTGGAAGAGTGCATTAAATCATGCTATTTCTCCATTCAGTATAGACAGTGACAGGATTATAGGGATCCAAAAGCAGACGTCACGTGATACATATGTTTATATAATGCAGGTATATTTATCCTGTTGTAATCACAGTATTATGTCCTATCGTGAACAGTTGGATTTTTCACACTATTTTATTAGTATGAATGTCATCTTGATGGGGGATTTTAACGCTCGTTTAATGGTAAAACTTTTATTAAGCAAATTGATGGAAGAGGCGCTGCGCTTTGCGAGGTCACTCAGATATTTAACTTGTATAATATTACCACTTCACCCGTTTGTATTTGAGCAGAGGCTAGTTATGTGTCTTATGACAGAGGTTCCAAATCACTAATTGATCACGTACTTTTGTCACCGGACTTAACAAGTTCTGTTAAATATTGTAATAATTTAGATGATAACTGTTTAAACGTCTCGTCCCATCGTCCTATAGAGTTTGCCATAGGAATTTCGAATTTCGATTGTGTTAAACCTGATGTCAATATTTCAGTTAATTGGAAAAGGGTTACCGAAAATCAGAGTAAATCCTACGATATTAGTCTTCATTGTTGTCTTAAAAACAGTATAGATCAGTTACCAGTTGCTGATGTACACTCCTTTATAGACAGTGTTTATCACTGCATTGTGTCGGATATCATTCCGTCGTCTGAGGCACATTTACCGCATACGTCCTATCGTCCTATCGTCTTAAACCCTATTGGTCGTCCAGTCTCAGACAGCACCATTGCGTTTATGAGATGTAAATGTAAGGCTTGGGTTGAGGCTGGTAGATCAAGGAGTGATGATTAAGCTTCATTTAGAGATTATAAAGCAGCAACATGTTCCTTTCGAAATTGCATAAAAATATATGCTCTAATTATCTACAGCAAATAAACACTGATATTGATACGGCATCTGATGTAGACAGTCCGTTGTTTTGGAGATTCTTTAATTCTAAAAGGAAAACATTACTGAAGAAGGTCTCCAGTGAGGTCATGTTTAATGAGGTTGTTGTTTGGGACCCTGAAAATATCTGCCATGAATGGGGTCGTCATTGTGCATCGCTTTACTCGGACACTGAGTATGAACGTTATGACAGTAGTCATTATGAGACCGTTACTAGGCGAGTTGGTCGTCTAAAAGAAGAGTCAATTATAGCAGATGATGACGATAGTTGTCAAGAAGTTTTAATCGCATTAGCATCGTTGAAAACAGGAAAAATGTGCGGAAATGATCGAGTCTGCAATGAACACCTCATTCATAGTGGGCTTATGCCTAATTAAAGTTGCATTTCTATAGAAATTCATAAACAAAATGAGTAAAATAACAATTGTTTTCCCTTATAAACCTTTATGAGGTGATGCTTGATTCTAATTAGACTGAAGTATGAGAAAGCTTTCATGTTTAAAATTATTTAAATAAAATAGTGTTTTTCCTGCTCGCTAGGAACCGATTAAAGGAATTGCAAGAAATAACTGGACCGAATCACAACTAAATTATACCTCTTTAAAGGTTGGTGTCCAATACAAACATTGGGGGGATAAATGTACACAAGAAAATTGTTATAAAAATAACTCAGTTCATTGAAGCACATACATAGTCTGGAGTTCCTTCCCCTTATTACTATTGTAAAGGGTCAGGCACAAACCAAATAATGGCGGACGCGATGGACTATCAGGTAATATCTAAATTTCTTATTTTGTTGACCATCGGGATAATAATTCTTTTATCTTATTAAAATAAGGTAATAAATTGATTCCATGTTTTCATTTTATGATGCTTTGTTCTGTTTGGAAGAAAATTATTTGTTATCGAGTAGTATAGTTTTCGGATAGATGAAAATGTATTTGAAATTCGGATACACAGGATCTCATTATAAATAAATGGTTTTATCATTATGGGATACGTGTATATCATTTAAATGTTCACATGTTTCCTTTATTATAAGTTTTAGTACTCCCATATTTAAGCAATATTGGCTCTATTTTGAACAATTTACTATAAAACATTTGAATGTTAACGTACTGTTTTATTGATTTCTCAAGTCAAATGATTTCTGAATTTCTATTGTCAATTGAAATTACTGGATATTTAGCCATTCCAACTTTATGCCTTATATAAAATATTCCTGCAGCTTAGATCCAGATCAGCCTGCATGGATAATACTGATCAAGATCTACATTGTTTACTTGACACATTCCAACATACAATTAACACATATGCGAAAATCGACTGAAAACATCTTGAAGATCTCTAAAAATGACAGTATAATTACTGTAAAAAGTTGAGATCATTGTGACAAAAGGAGAAATTGCTTTTCAAAAGTCTTCTACTGCAGAGTTGTCTATATGCGTCTATATTTCACTTAGTGGGAAAGGGTTAATACAGTTGAGTCTAACAGTAAACACAGATGAGCAATCTGATTTGCAATTATAATCAAAGGCAAACATGTACTCATAAAGTCAAGGTTTAATCTGTATGGGAAAGGGTTAAAATATGGTTAAATTAACATTTTATGGAGCAGATTGCACATTATGTTCATGCAGAACATTATTTAAGTTGTTTCTATTCTTTCACAGCTTATGTCTAAGAGGTAGGGAGGACTGGCAGATCAAGTGGTGAAGCTGATGCCATTTTATACTACAACAAAGCTGACGTTGGGCTTCTTAGTATGAAAACGATATGAAGGAATATTGTCTTAATATTGATACATGCCGGCGGATAAATAAATAGTTACTTTGGTTTTGAAAATGCTAACACAACACATAACTGCTGTGATGTTTGCACACAACACCTTGGAATTGAATGGGATTTCAATAATTTGGCTATGAAGTAGAATGTCTCACTTCACATAGTTAGAAAACATCTGTCTAAAACCTTTCCTCATTTAGACGCTGTGACAAAAGATGAAATTGTTCATTACAAGTTATTACTCATTTTGCCATAATGTTTCAACTTTCTTCAGTAATTAGACAAAACTTATTATGTTGTAGAAGGAAAAGGTTTAAAGAGAATATTTGCTTATTGAGTATTTTAAGCTTATTCAAGCTTAAAAGTAACAGAAAATGTGTTGATTTTGATGTAATATTGAATTTTATTTCACCCAGTGATCTCAGAAACCTACACATATAAATATAATGTAAATATAGCCTAAGTGTCTTTGATCATGATTGAAACAATTCAATCTTGCACTGAAATAAAAAATCATCTATTTCTTTTATGCTTAAATTCAATTTAAATATAAAAGGATGTTTATTGAAAAAAATGTGACACCATCATCATCTTTATGTCATTAAACAATTGGACTAGGCTTAGCATTTGAGTATTTTTTAAAACACAGCTACTTCATTTCAGAATTTGAAACTCTTTATGTGATACCAGTAATAATTATTTTCCAAAATTAATTTTGTCCAGATTTTTTTTCCAAATTGGTCTGCTGTAGATTTCTTGTATGTGTTTTTTAACTTACATGAGTAGGTGAACTGGCCGCCGTGATTTGACTGAGAAATTGTTAAAAACGGCGTTAAACCCCAATCAATTAATCAAGTGTTTCTTAACCCATTCCCTCATATAGACGCTTTCTGACGCCTCTGCAGCAGACGGATTTTTGAAAACATGGTGACAAAAGAACAAATTGCTCCGGATTTTTTTTTTTTTTTTTTTTTTACATAACTGTGGTCTGGTGCTGACCTCCATGCGTCAGCAATGAAATTGAACCCAGGTATCCTGTCTCCGTTCTTGTAGTATGAGTGATCCATCTGATAAATAATTTGATAAAGATGTTATACATCATCCAATTCATTGAATAGCATACTAATTTCTACAATTGCATTTTAAATATCAATATACATGTCAATAATAGTCAAATGTGACGCAAGAAAGACGACAAAAGATAAATAAAATATATTTATTTGCTATCTGGGCTACTAAATACGTTAAACAGCAGACCATGTAAAGATGGAAAAGGGCAAATATTTATTTCTAGTTGATTAAGAAATTTACCACGCTATAGCTAAGGTGCATCACCAAATATTAGTAGTTTCATCACACAGTTGAAATGTCAAAGTAAACCACACAGGACATTAATGCAACCTTTGGTTTATAAATTATCCGAAATGATTCAACTGTCCGAACACTACTCGTATTCTAGTTTGTCAAAAACAAACGTCACATCTTCTTACAAAGGGCAATCTTCACTCGTAAATATCCATTTTAAGTGTTTTATATTAATTACTAAAGGAATAAACCAATGTTATCCAGATGATCAGCTTATTAAAATAATGACCTTTAAATTGTATACATCGAAGGTATATCATTGTAGGCCGCCATTTATTCGGTTGTGCCAGACTTACTATCATAGGAAGTCGGGAACCAGACTAGCATATACATTGTATTCACAATAAGTGTGTTTATCTAGCGTTAAAGCAATTATGCTGTTTATAGGATATAGATGATTTCAGGTATGTCACAGAAAACTAACATTCTCTATATCCTAATAGTGAAGACCCTGATCATACTGCATAAGTATATACTGATCAGGATCTTCATTATTATGAAATAAGGGGATGTATTTTTCTTGTGACATACCGGAAATAATCTAATAAACTGTATAACTAGTTAAGCACTACATACAATTTTACTTGACCGCCTAGATGGTGTTGTTGTAGAGTGTCCACCTCGGGTGCGGAAGGTCACATGTTTGATCCCTAGCCGGGTCATACCACATTACAAATGGTAGTAATGGCTGCCTTACGTGGCGCTGAAGGTTGCAGGGTTAGCATGACGACTGACTGGCTGATGTCAGGATAAATGGATAAGTAGGACTAGTAACTTACCCAGGAAACTCCATGATATAACATAACAATTGTTGAAAGCGGCGTTTAACAACAAACAATAAACATTTACTTACTGTGTAACTTAAGATGATTTCAGGTATGTCACAGAAACTGTGGAAATAAATTAATGTTAGTTTTCTATGACATTCCAAATCATCTTTTTCCATAAACAGCATTTATATTACTTTTAAAAGCACTAGATAAACATGCTTATTGTGTATACATTGTATATGCCTCATTGAACTGAGTTTGTTTGTATAACAGTTATGTACATTGTATCTCACCACGGTATGTATATGACACCCAACCTTTACATAGGTTTACGAGTCGAAGCGTTATGATGTACATGAATGGGTTCGTTTTAAAAATCCTGAAATCTTGTAGAAAAGTAGTATAATTCGTGAGTTTGTGTTCTTGTGTAACATGTTTGTGGTTAATCCCAAACCCATTCAGCTTCTTCTTTTTAGAAAAATCGATTTGAACTTTTTTTACATGATAAAGGATTAATATCGTGTTAAGATTTTGTTAGAATGATTGGGACATTAACCCATTCCAACATATAGACGCTCTCTGACGGCTCAGTAGCAGACGACTTTGGAAAACTTTATGACAAAATAAGAAATTGCTCAAAAACAGTAATTTATCCTTTTGACCCAATGTTTCCAACTCTATTCAATAAGTATGTCAACTTTTACGGAGATTTTCCATATTATTGTTGAGATGTTTTCAAAGTCTTCTGTGGCAGATGTGATGTATATGGGAAAGGGCTAAACGCGGAAACCCATTTTGATTTGACGAAAAGTAGTCAGTTTTCACGGAAATAAACCGAAACAAACTGTGTTTTTCTTTGCGACCGTGTCTATTCAACACAGGACAGCACTCTATGTATAATTTAAGAACGGATCAAATGATCGGCCACTGAGAAAACATTAGTTGTGTAAATGACTTTCCAGACACATTCGTTACTCATTTCTACCGATATGGCTCTTCAAATGATAAAGACGAAATTTGAAACATCCGTATAGTGGCCATTATCACATAGCTAGACAAGTAGATGTAGATACAGTGATCACTTATCATGACAAATGTTCCATTTATTTTCTCAGAATCTTTTCTATCGTTATCTAACATTTGTTGTCCAGGATGGTATGTGTTAGTCTGCATGCTCTTTCGATTAAATAGTGACCTAAAAACCTTGACATTTTGCCAAAAAGGACATCATTAAACTTGGCTCTGTGAGAGTGAAAATAAACCACGCGGTCACAAAAAAACAAGTATATGTAATGTCAAATTGTGACCGAAAACGCTGCGTCAAACACGAGTTAAATATATTTGATGATTGGGGAAGAGGAATATAGGTAAGTAACCTGTTGGAACAAGAGCTGTTTTAACCCTTTCCCACATACAACAACTCTGCAGCAGACGACTTTGAAAACGTCATGGCAAAAGTGTGAACAATCTCAATAAATGAAAGTTGAATTGTTTAAAAGAGTTGAAAACACTGTGGCAAAAGGAGGAATTGTTCATTATGAGCAACTCCTTCTTTTGTCAGAGTGTTTTCAAAAGTCGTCTGCATCAGAGGCGTCAGAAAGCGTCTATAAGTGGGAAAGGGTTAAAAGAAGTAATTATATATTCACGTGTTCCCAAGGAAAACGCCTGACATACATTCTATTAATTAAACATGATTGAACACTGTGTGTAAACTAACACATTTATAAACTAATCTATATAATGTCCGACAAAAGCAAGAGGTGTTTTTGTCTGACTTTGAAGGACCTGTATTAATTGATATTGGCACGACCTCCATTTGATCGATATAACTTAGATTTGTAATTAACCCTCTCCCTCATACGACAATTATGCAGCAGACGACTTTGAACATATTTTGTCAAAACATAGAAAATCTCCATAATTGAATGGATAACCTATGACGAAAAGTGGAAAACATTGTGGCAAAAGGAGGATTTGCACGTTTTGTGCAATTTCTTCTTTTGTCACTATGTTTTCAAAAAGCTGTCTGCTTTAGAGGCGTCAGAAAGTGTTTATATGGGGGAAAGGGTTAATGCCTATTTCGCTGTCCGAACACTTTGATTAACGATGACATATGCCATTTCGGGGGATGATACCATTAATTAGATAGGTTCTCTAGAGACAAAGGGAGTGTCAATTACGATTCATCATGGTTTGTCTATGCATAGCAAAGGCCTTATGATGCTCGTTAAATTAAAAAAACCACGAACATCTATCGTTTGGAGGTTTTTCACCTTATGCTTCATGACTGATCGCGTAAACGGTTATGATTAAGTCATTCTGATTCCATAGATTTTTTTATAGAAACTAGAATGTCGAAATGACGACCATGCTGTTTCTATAAATATAGAAACTAAAATAACGAAGTGACGACCATGCTGTTTTAACATGTTTGTATAATCTAGAATGACGAAGTGACGACCATGCTGTTTCTATATTATTATAGAAACTAGAATGACGAAGTGACGACCATGCTGTTTCTATATATTTATAGAAACTAGAATGACGAAGTGACGACCATGCTGTTTCTAAAAATGTTTGTATAAGCTAGGATGACTAAGTGACGACCATGCTGATTCTATAAATGTTTGTAAAAGCTAGGATGACTAAGTGACGACCATGCTGTTTATATATATGTTTTTTGGAAGCCGCCAGTAGGCGGCTTCCTGTAGGAATGCTTTGAAATTTAGCACATGGAGATTTTTAGACCTGCCAGGGTGACCACATGTCGGGATTTCTCTTTGTCCTTACTAAGTATATTAATTTAAGGTAAATGACTTTTAAAATATCCCTTTTACACTCTATATACATGTGTGAGTTTTACAAATTAAAAACAAAAGACAATGGCCGGTATATTAATTTAATGTATGTACATGTTTAGTTCGAAATTCATACTGTATCTAGCATAAACAGTGAAATAGAGAACCATTCTACTAAATTGGTTACCTGCCTCATACACTTTATTATTTCAATAGTTCTCAAACCGGGAACCGCTAAATGTAGTCTGGTACATGTACCTTTCATCCTATATATTACACAGTGATAAGAGGAAGGAACTCCAGCAGACGCTATATCTCGTCGTTATTACATCACTGTGTTGAATAAACACTTATGCTTATCCGTTTGTATTCAAGTAAGCATAACATAAACTATGGTTATCTGCTTCATTCGCTTTTCTATGTGATGTAATTGCTTGAACCGGAACGAAAAAATGACGTTTGCTCGTTCGACATTTTGATAAAACAATATAAGAAAGTGGTGTCTTTGCAGTATACTCGTGTTGTAAATTTCTAACACCTTTACTTTTCATATTTTTATACCCATTCAATGTTTTGGGTCTTAATATCTCCACAGGAAACTCTATCCGATACGAATTTAAATTAACAGTGAATCCGATTATGACTAAATATGTATTGCCTTAATTGTCTCCATTTACGGTTTTAACCCTTTCCCACAAATATACCCTTACCCAGCCTCTGCAACAGGCGACTTTTGAAATTGTTGTGGCTAAAGGTGAAATTGTTCATAATGAGCTTAATTTTCTCCATTAATGGTTGTAACCCTTTTTCCACATACGAGTATATACCCTTACTGTGCCTCTGCAACAGACGACTTTTGAAATCATTGTGGCAAAAGGTGAAATTGCTCATAATGAGCAATTGCTCCATTTGCCACAACAAGTTCAACTCTTTTCAATTATCTTACTATCATTTATAGAGATTATCTATGTGTTGTACTTGATGATTTCAAAGTCTGTCATTGAAATCATTGTGGCAAAACGAGAAATTGCTCATAATGAGCAATCATGATTTGCATTTACCACAATATTTGTGAACACTTTCAGTTATCATATTATAGATTTTTAGATCACCTGAGCCGAAGGCTCAAGGTGATTTATTCCGATCACTCTCTGTCCGCCGTCCGTCGTCCGTCCGTCGTTAATTTTTAGCTTTAAACATCATCACCTCTTAAACCGCAGGAACAATTTCCACAAAACATCACAGGAATGTTCCTATGATGGTCCTCTTTCAAAATTGTCCAAAAATTTAAATTCTATTGAGAACTTTCGTTGCATCAGAAAGGGGACAAAATGTCCAAACTTTAAAAATCTTCTTCTCCGAACTACAAAAACTTTTCAAGCCATATTGATTTCGTTGAAAAACAGGGCAGCAATGTGGCATCAGGAAAGTCGCAAAATGACAAAACTTTATAATTCGATTCTTATTAAAGTTGTTGTTAGATTTCGAGATACAAATGACCTTTAAAATTGCTATTTCTATAACATTGTCCACTCCTTGCAGTTTCATTTGCACTCCTGATAAAATTTTGCTAGATATTTGCAGTTAAATATTTGCTACTAATTTACTATCACTCAGGTGATCGATTTAGGGCCATCTTGGCCCTTTTGTTTATATATTGTACTTGATAATTTCAAAGTCGTCTTCTGCAGATTTGTTTTATGTGGGAAGTGGTTAAACCTTTTCCACTATCACTTACCGATACAAAACAAAAACAGATTTTCTGTGTGTCTGCATTATTTGACAACAAATTATCATAACAGGGCTTGCGTTCAATACAAATAGTTGAATATCTTTGAAACAAATTGAAATTTATCATAACCTCTTGTCTATTTATCTTTAGTTTTAGTCTCATATGTCACTTTTCATGATCACTTTAACTCTAAATCATCTTATTCACTTAAAACACAGACTTAAATCTTCAAATACCGATATCTGCATTACTAACTACAGATTAAATTTGTCTAATGTTTGTGGATTTAAATGTATTTTTTTTTATTCCATCATGTGCAACTAAATATTGCTGATTCTATACATGTTTATAGAATCTTGAATGCCAATTGACGACCATGCTGTTTTTATAATTGTTTATAGAGTCTAGAATGACTAAGTGACGACCATTCTGTTTTTATATATGTTTATAGAGTCTAGAATGACTAAGTGACTATCATGCTGTTTTTTATATGTTTATAGAGTCTAGAATGACTAAGTGACTATCATGCTGTTTTTATATATGTTTATAGAGTCTAGAATGACTAAGTGACTATCCTGCTGTTTTTTATATGTTAATAGAGTCTAGAATGACTAAGTGACTATCATGCTGTTTTTATATATGTTTATAGAGTTTAGAATGACTAAGTGACGGCCATGCTATTGTTACATATGTTTATAGAGTATAGAATGATTAAGTGACTACCATGCTGTTTTTATATATGTTTATAGATTATAGAATGACTAAGTGAAGACCATGCTGTTTTTATATATGTTTATAAAGTCTAGAATGACTAAGTGACTACCATGCTGCTTTTATATATGTTTATAGAGTCTAGAATGACTAAGTGACCACCATGCTGTTTTGATATATGTTTATAGAGTCAAGAATGACTAAGTGACTACCTTGCTGTTTATATATATGTTTATTGAGTCTAGAATGACTAAGTGACTATCATGCTGTTTTTATATATGTTTATAGAGTCTAGAATGACTAAGTGACCACCATGCTGTTTTGTATATGTTTATAGAGTCAAGAATGACTAAGTGACTACCATGCTGTTTATATATATGTTTATTGAGTCTAGAATGACTAAGTGACTATCATGCTCTTTTTATATATGTTTATAGAGTCAAGAATGACTAAGTGACTATCATGCTGTTTATATATATGTTTATAGAGTCTAGACTGACTAAGTGACTACCATGCTGCTTTTATATATGTTTATAGAGTCTAGAATGACTAAGTGATTATCATGCTGTTTTTATATATGTTTATAAAGTCTAGAATGACTAAGTGACTACCATGCTGTTTTTATATATGTTTATAGAGTCTAGAATGACTAAGTGACCACCATGCTGTTTTTATATATGTTTATAGAGTCAAGAATGACTAAGTGACTACCATGCTGTTTATATATATGTTTATAGAGTCTAGACTGACTAAGTGACTATCATGCTCTTTTTATATATGTTTATAGAGTCAAGAATGACTAAGTGACTATCATGCTGTTTATATATATGTTTATAGAGTCTAGACTGACTAAGTGACTACCATGCTGCTTTTATATATGTTTATAGAGTCTAGAATGACTAAGTGATTATCATGCTGTTTTTATATATGTTTATAGAGTCAAGAATGACTAAGTGACTACCATGCTGTTTTTATATATGTTTATAGAATCTAGAATGACTGAGTGACTATCATGCTCTTTTTATGTATGTTTATAGAGTCAAGAATGACTAAGTGACTATCATGCTGTTTTTACATATGTTTATAGAGTCTAGAATGACTAATTGACGACCATGTTGTTTTTATATATGTTTATATAGTCTTGAATGACTTAGTGACGATCCAGCTGATTCTATACATGTTTATATAATCTAGAATAACTAAGTGGCGACAACGCTGTGTTTATATATGTTAATAGAGTCTTGAATGACTAAGTGACGACCAGTCTGTTTTTATATATGTTTATAGAGTCTTGAATGACTAAGTGAAAACCAGTCTAATCTGTTTCTTGCTTGGACGCAAAATGGCAAAGATCGATTTTCCTGTTGCGAAGCCAAGTTAAGATGTTATTAAACAAATTAAGTAAACTCGTCTATATATAATTATAGTTATCTTCCAAAGCGACCATTTGTCTTATAAATAGGCCTGCGAATTTACATTTGTTTGATAAAACCACATCTGGTAGAGCACATAAATGAAAGGAAAGCAATTTTCAACGGTTGAATAAGCTCTCGTTGCATATTTCGTTAAGTTTAAAATGAATTGGCTGATCAAAAATAGATAAAACGCTTTGCGAATAAACATAATAACGAGTTTTAATGTGTGTTAAGAAAGCAGAGTTCCCTCGATCATTTTTTGCATCAAACAGGGGGAAACCGTTTATTAGTTTTGTAACGAATATGCAAATTAGCATCACCGGTTCGAAGTGATGGTCTTAGGGTTAGATATATAAGGCAAGTGGACCCCTTCAGGGTTGAGTATACTTTTCGCTGAAGGGATCTTCTGCGTCTTTAGCCCGGCACGTTACATTGGTGACAGCGGTGGGATGAAGACAACTGCCATATTGGAGTTGCCTTACCCATGGGTTTCCCAGGCCAAGACTCGGGACGAGTCTTCTCGGAGTGGGAAGTATTGTAACGAATATGCAAATTAGCATCACCGGTTCGAAGTGATGGTCTTAGGGTTAGATATATAAGGCAAGTGGACCCCTTCAGGGTTGAGTATACTTTTCGCTGAAGGGATCTTCTGCGTCTTAAGCCCGGCACGTTACAGTTTGAATGTAAATGAAGGGCAATTATTAAAACAGAAAGAGGTATTTTGTAATATCGAAGTCATAAACGTATCTAAATTGAAGTTGATTTATGTCCCACAATGGTTGTAATAAATGTATTTTGAAATGATAGTTGGGGTGAAAATCCTCTGAAGAGACAAAACGATCAAAATTGGCATAATTAACAGAAAAAAAGTGTTCCATTCTATAATTTGAAAAGTTCTTATTCATCTGCCCTTATCCCTTCCCCACTTTCAAACGCACGTTGATGCATCCGCACCAGACGATCATTTTGAACACATGATTTGATCACTATTCAGTATCAATACTTTCATTACAGATAGGGAGCTTCCATATTTGTGCCTTATCATTTTCAAAGTTATTTGCTGCATTTGTTGTAAGTTGGCAATTCTTAATAAATATTTATTTACATGTTTGTACCCTGTAAGGATCTACTGGGGCGAATCTCGTGTCATGGAGTTCAGATGTAACGATCTACTGGGGCGAATATCTTGTTGTGGAGTTCAGATGTAACGATCTACTGGGGCGAATCTCTTGTCATGGAGTTCAGATGTAACGATCGACTTGGGCGAATCTCTTGTCATGGAGTTCAGATGTAACGATCGACTGGGTGAATCTCTTGTTATGGAGTTCAGATGTAACGATCGACTGGGGCGAATCTCTTGTCATAGAGTTCAGATGTAACGATCGACTAGGGCGAATCTCTTGTCATGGAGTTCAGATGTAACGATCGACTGGGTGAATCTCTTGTTGTGGAGTTCAGATGTAACGATCTACTGGGGTGAATATCTTGTTGTGCAGTTCAGATGTAACGATCTACTGCACTGAATATCTTGATGTGGATTTCAGATGTAACGATCTACTGGTGCAAATATCTGCTTGATGGGTTCAGATGTAACTATATACTGGTGCAAATCTCTGCTTGTTGGTTTTAGATGTAACGATCTACTGGGGCCAATCTCTTGGTGTGGATTTTAGACGAAACGATCTACTAGACCGAATCACTTGTTATGGAGTTGAGATGTAACGATCTACTTGGGCGAATCTCTTGTTGTGGATTCTAGATGTAACGATCTACAAGACCGAAAATATTGATGTGGATTTCTGATGTAACGATCTACTTACTAGACCGAATATCTTGTTGTGGATTTCTGATGTGACGGCGAATCTCTTGTTGTTGAGTTCAGATGTAACAATCTACTGGGTCGAATATCTTATTGTGGATTTCAGATGTAACGATCGACTGGGGCGAATATCTTATTGTGGATTTCAGATGTAACGATCGACTGGGGTGAATATCTTATTGCGGATTTCAGATGTAACGATCGACTGGGGCGAATATCTTATTGTGGATTTCAGATGTAACGATCGACTGGGGCGAATATCTTATTGTGGATTTCAGATGTAACGATCGACTGGGGTGAATATCTTATTGTGGATTTCAGATGTAACGATCGACTTAGGCGAATCTCTTGATTACAGATCTAACGATCTACTGGACCGAATATCTTGATGTGGATTTTAGATGTAAGGATTTAATGGCCTCTTGTTGTTGATTTCATGTGTAATGATTTAATGGCCTCTTGTTGTTGATTTCAGATGTAATGATCTACTGGCCTCTTGTTGTTGATTTCAGATGTAACGATCTACTGGTCTCTTGTTGTGGAGTTCAGATGTAACTGTCTTCTGGGGCGAATCTCTTGTTGTGGATTCTAGATACAACGATCTACTAGACCAAAAATATTGTTGTGGATTTCAGGTATAACGATCTACTTACTAGACCGAATATCTTGTTGTGGATTTCTGATGTAACGATCTACTGGGGCGAATCGCATGTTGTGGATTTCAGATGTAATGATCTACTGGTCTCTTTTTGTGGATTTTAGATGTAACGATCTCCTGGAGCAAATCGCATGATGTTTCAGATGTAACGATCTACTAGTCTCTTGTTTTGCAGTTAAAATGTAACAATCTACTGGTCTCTTGTTGTGGAGTTCAGATATAACGATATCCTTGGGCGAATCTGTTGTTGTGGATTTCAGATGTGACGATCTACAGGGGTGAATCTCCTGTTGTGGAGTTCAGATGCGTAAGTAAGGTAATCACGAAGGCTCAATATCTTAGTTATAATTTTCGTCGCATTTTAACGACAGAATAGAATATATTCAAGTATAACCAATATCCGATACATTACGTAAAAGTGAATGAATGTCGCTTTAAGATGCGGAAGAAAGCTGATTACGAAGGCTGTCCACAATTGATAAAACCACCTGCAACATGCAACAGAGACGTAACTTAATCTTGTCTTTAACCCTTTCCCCATACGACAATTCTGCAGCAGACGACTGTAAACGTATTTTGTCAAAACATAGAAAATCTCCATAATTAAATAACCAATGACAAAAAGTGGAACACATTGTGGCAAAAGGAGAAATTGCACGTTTTGTGCAATTTCTTCTTTTGTCACTATGTTTACAAAACGCTGTCTGCTGCAGAGGCGTCAGAAAGCGTCTATATGAGGGAAAGGGTTAAAACCCTTATCACCTAAAACTCATATGCAGCAGATGCATTCTAATAAAGCTAGGTAATAATTTGGAAATTCTCTATGACTAGTAAAATAAATAGTTAAAACAATCTGGCGAAAGGAGAAATTGTTCATGATGAGCCATTTCATTTTTTGTCACAAGGATTTTTAAAGTCGTCTGCTACAGATGCGTCTTCATGCGGGGAAGTGTTAAAGAAGCTGTGATATAGGAAAAGAAGCCATTTGTCATTTGTCACATGTATAGATCCACTTCAACCTGTACTTCCACGCGATATGATCTGATGCTTCACTGTGCAGCAATGCATCATAGATGGTTTTAGAACAATATAGTGAGAAACAGTGTTACATGTTGATGGGATACGATCACGAATGGTCAGACAGATCATAATCTTCACTTCGTCTAAATTTATTTAGGTTGGGTTTCCTGAAACGTCGCTGCTTATTGCAATTAACTCTTTCAGCGCCAAAGGCAATATTGAGCTTTTTGCAAACAATACTGATTCAGGTGAGTCAGCTCGTAACGAGCTGTCTCACCTGAAATCAGCATTGTTTGCCTTATGGTTATCCAAATATTCTAACACTATGAAAGCATATACAATAGAGTCGCCCGACCTTGAACATGGAAAAGTCTACTTTAAACAATTCGGCGCTGAAAGAGTTAAAATAGTGACACCCTCAATAACCTATTGACAAGGACAGCCCATCGACCTTCATCTATAACTTAAAACAAACAGACACAGAAAACCCAATAACTTTCTCCGTTCGCGCTAATGCAGATAGTTTGATTTATGACGGAAAAGTCTTTTAAGGGATAATTAGACGAATCCTTTACAGACAACCAGAAGACATATTCATTGTGGACTGTTATGGCTACAGAACGACACACAGTTTCCTCGAAACCCCGCACGTGATATTCTTCGCTTTTCCCGATGATGAAAAGCTACGTGCTCTCCACTCGTTTGCATAGAGTACTAAATAAACACATGTTCGTTTTAGATTTTCAGCAGAAGTTCTAAATCATATATGTTACGACAGAAACACCATGTACTTTGAATAACCAAGAAAAACAATCGAAATAACTTTATTATAAAGTGATTTAACTCTTTCAGCGCATCTTCATTTCTCATGTAATACAGGTTTGGACTATTTTGATAACTAAAAGGCAAACAATGCTGATTTCAGGTGAGACAGCTCGTTACGAGCTGACTCGCCTGAATCGGTATTGTTTGCAAAAACCTGAATATTGCCTTTGGCGCTGAAAGAGTTAACCTATTCCCACGTACAATAAATCTGCAGTTAACTACAAATGAAAACATTGTGGCAAAAGGAGAATTGTTCAAAATGAACAATTTACTCTTTTCACACAATGCCTTCAAACCTCTTCTTCTGGAGATACGTCAAAGTGCATATACATGCGTCTACTTGTGAGAAATGGTTACATTAATTAAGTAACTGTACGTCATGCAGATTTATTAACTCTTTCAGCGCCGAATTGTTTAAAGTAGACTCTTCCATGTTTAAAATCCGGTGTCTCCATTTCTCAATTTATGAAAGTTATGGACTATTTTGATAACTAAAAGGCAAACAATGCTGATTTCAGGTGAGACAGCTCGTTACGAGCTGACTCACCTGAATCTGTATTGTTTGCAAAAACCTCAATATTGCCTTTGGCGCTGAAAGAGTTAAATTGGATTGAAACAACAGTATTGGATACATGTATATGTAGGTATTTTTTGTATTTGTATTATACTGATACAGAACGAAATTGAAAAAGATTGAGGAGAATTTAACAGGCATCTCCCTCTAATGAATTTAAACCATTAATAGTATGACTATGACCTGAGCTAATGTTCTTCAGAACCAGCTGCGTTAGAATTTCATAACTTACATATACGTTCATGTAATGGCGTATAAATCCACCTACAGGTTTCAACGGGAATCCTGGAATTTGAAACATTGGTAATGCTCAATTCATAGCTAGAAGTAATTTTCGATTTTATATTCTGATTTAAAATATGAATATGTGATGCCTTTGTTAAAGTATTGCATACTTGAAATCCAAGTTTGTTTCATTTGATAAAGTAATATGCGTTTGACCAAGTATTTATTTGATTTAGTAGTGACCGAGGATTTGTCAGCCATACTTTCTGGTCTGCCAATTTAAGTGAAGATCTGATGCATGTATTTAGGTCATTTGTATGTAAATCCTTGGTGACTTATCATACAACACTACATTTGAGCAGAAAATTTAAATGTTGGACCAGTTAAGAGTCTGTTAAAAATACCGCTCATATATACGTGTTGTAAATATAATATCAACAGGGGCTTAGCACTGTAGGCACGTGCCTACACATTTTTTCTAGAAATGCCCCAAAATGCAGCTGCGGCGATACACATCTGCGTAACGTATCGACCAGATCAGCCTGCGCTGTCCGCGCAGACTGATCCGGCCGACACATTCCGTCTGAGGGGGAATAGATAGAGTAGCTATTCCTGAAACAGAAAATCCACAGGAGGCGAAAAGTGTATATCCGGGTACGCCTGTGTGGCATGCTTAGGCTGATCCGGGTCGATACTTTACGCAGATTCCATAATGTTGATATTCTCACGAGATGGCATACACATTGATAATTGCCAAGCTACGCTCCTGATCAAGAGGTGTTATGCCTAATTCTGCAAAGAGCATGTAAGTTGGAATGCTTTTCCTTGCTTTACATATTTTCTTTAAGCTGGGTTTGAAAACATTATTCATTATTTCTAGGTTTTCGAATCCCAATACTTCGCAGCCTTATGTTAAAGTATGGATACAATTTAATTTTGGAGTTGAACAGGGATATCTAAGTTATATATGAACGTACAGGCGAGTCATTGTTGTGTTGGCTTGCTCTGTGAGATACTTTCTTTTAGTTAAGGACCCGTTACATTCTACTAAAATACAGTAATGGCATGGCGTAAATGTTCGAACGTTGATCATTTCCATTATTACATACGCAGGGGCGTAGCTTGGCAATAATCAATGTGTAGGCCGTCTCGTGAGAAAATCAACATTGTTGACTCTGAGTAAAGTATCGACCCGGATCAGCCTAAGCATGCCACACAGGCCTACCCGGATATACACTTTTCACCTGTGTGGATTTTCTGTTTCCGGAATCACTATTCTATCTATCCCCCCTTAGACGGAATGTGTCGGCCGGATCGGTCTGCGCGGACAGCGCAGGCTGATCTGGTCGATACATTACGCAGATGTGTATCGCCGCAGCGGCATTTTGGGGCATTTTTAGAAAAAATGTGTAGGCACGTGCCTACATTGCCAAAAGGGAGTTACGACCCTGATACGAATACATTTTAAATGTTTAATATATTAAGAATAAAATGTATAACCTTGTATATACGTTTAGGTATATATTTAAATACTAGTTCACTGTTGTCATCCCACAATAATAACATTTGAGTTGTCCCACGAGAAAACCAAAAGTGTGGACTCTGCATTAATAATCAATCCGGATCAGCCTTAGCATGCCACGCAGGCTAATCCGAACAGGCACTTTTCGCCTCCTGTGGATTTCCTGTTTCAGGAATCATTACTCTATACCTCTTTCCCCCTGAGACGGAATGTCTGATCTGGGTCGAAACATTACGCAGAGTCCACAATGTTGGTTATCTCGTGGTAAGGCTCATTTATCGATTACATTGATTCTCTAATTAGTAACCTGTTTTGTAATATCTGTCGTCGAATCTTTGTCCGTGGTTTACATTACTTTACTGATCTGTGTTTATGTAAATTAAACCTTCAACCCCCATCTGGTTTCATCATCATTATAGTTCTAGCAGGATCAGGATTGAACCTTTTCCCACATACAACATAGTAGACTACTTTGATGACTTATAGACAAATCCACAACTAACTGCATGATTGATGAAAACAGTTAAAAACATAGTGGCAAAAGTAAAAATGGTCCGTTTTGAGAAATTTCTCTTTTGGTTATAATGTTTTCATAAGTCGCCTGCTGCAGCGGTTTCATAAAGGGTCTGTATGGTTAAATCGATAACCTAAGAGCAATGCGAAATGCTCTCAATTTCTCATGTTGATAATGTACCTGCTATTACCGTACCGTTTATTGATTGATTGTTTGGTGTTGTTACCGCTTTCAGCATGTGTTCAGTTATGTCTCGGCGTTTCTTGATGGATTGTTTGGTGTTTTTCACCGCTTACAGCATGTGTTCAGTTATGTCTCGGCGTTTCCTGGGTTACTTACCATACCAGTAGTATTGGTCCATTTATCCTGACATCTGCCAGTAAGTCGTTATGCTAACCCCACAATCCTGAGCGCCAAGGAGGGCAGCCATGACTACCACGTTTACATTACTGCCAGTCTTTGGTTTGACCCGGCCGGGGATCGAACGCTTAGGCTCCCGCGCCCGAGACGGACGCTTAACCACCACACCACCGAGGCAGTCTTATACCGAACAGATGATCTTAAATGAATGATAGTACTGGCCGAGTCGTAGTTATTCACCCACAGGTGAATGATTATTGTTTCGACGCATTGCTATACTTATGATACTATTGGAAATATTAAACAGAACAAAAACAACAACCAATGTTAGTAACCATGTTAGTTAAAGTCTATGGTTCAAAATATCCTAGGTGATAATGGAGGAGTAGTTCCAGAAGGTGTAGGAACGCATTGAAGGATTAATTTGTTCTGTTACATAACTGTATTATTATTGAAAACGGTGCTAAAATTCAAATAAATGTCAAATGTCATTCGTCGTTGCATATAAGTAGCATATAAGTAGTCCCTATATTATTAACGGAATACTGCAGTTGACAAAAAAATTGTGTTCTATGACCCTTATGTCTCTGGATATGACTCCGTCTTATTCAGTCTACCACTGCACCTTTGTTCAATGTTAATGAGGACTCAAGTAATCCGTTCTTGGACTTACCCTTAATGCCTCACGCAGACTTATATTGACAAAATCTGTACCAGGAGACAATAGTTTCAACTCTTTTAACTAATTGTAATTTTATTTATGGAGATTTACCATAGATTTCAACGTCGTCTGCTGCAGATTTGTTGTAAACGTGAAAGGGTTAAATATATTTATCTTAATATTACAAAGTTATCGGTTTTAATTTATCATTAGGCAGAATCTTAGCAAGACGGATGCAAAACGGTGTTGTAGATTTGTTCGAGAAACTAAACCCAATTACTCGAATATAAATCAGTAAAACATTTTACTATCATGGTTAAAAATACCTACGTTTGGTTCAGGCATATAGTAAACGAACTTTTGTGCACAAAAGCACTTAACTAGTACATTAAACAATCCAAGATCTCTGTCAAGTCAAGCCGTTTTGTATCTGGTACATGTGTTTGTGATAGGTTTCGCTATGTAACTGTATTATCTGGAGTGACGTTCAACACGCAGCCATAATGAAATGGAAGGCTGTTCAATGAGGTATTAATGAAGCCATCACTTAAGAAATACATACACGCATACAGTACAAACGTTATCTAAAGTCATATCTTGCAGAATGGGAAAGCGTTCATAATGAGAAATTTCGCCATTTGCCACACTGTTTTCAAATCTGTTAAATAACACACTTACACAAATAGAGATACATCCATGAAAAGATGTTTGTTAAGTCGTCTGCTGCAGGATTTTTGTCTATGTGGGAAAGGGTTGAATTGACATTATTGTCGTTTTTACAGTCACATATCATCAATATCAGTGGGCATGACACGGTTTTCGCCTTTTCACTAATAACCCCGTCAGACCGGGTTAGGGTCCTTACTGCGCTGTTACGGGCACGGACAATGGGCCCAGAGTGCGTCAATGTCGCAATAATCGTGGTATAAGCGTGTTGGAAACGCAAAACATTGTGCTGTAGTCGCCATTTTCGCCAATGATCGCCGAGAATGTTCAAAACAAACGGTATGGTTCGGCGACCTGCAACGCGATGGATCGCAAAGGTCGTGGGACAACGTAGTACACACGCAATACACGCGTGGCAAAGACGCCTTTTTATCTTTATATCTTGTTTTTCTCATTGGCAATGTGGCCTTTTGAAATTATATTTGTAATAAATGTCTTCATATATATTTAAAACGGTCAAACAAAATACAACAAGTGTATCACATTATCTGACTGGATATTAACGTGAGTTGCCGTTACGTTAATGTGCCGGGTTAACTTGCGACGTCGGTATATGAAGACCGTCATTCCGATGGACTTATTTACGGTCATTTAGAAGATCAAAGTTGAATAATATTGCCATAGCTTGCGTGGCACAGCTAGAAAGCTTAGTCAGCTATACTACAGTTAACTGTCCGTCGAAACGTCTTTTTTCATTTTAGCCCCTGGTCATAGTAGTAAAACCATTTTTTCGGAGTTGGCAGCCTGCCAATTGCTGTTACCACCAAACAACACATTTTAGGGTGAGACCGCGCGAGAAAAGTAGTTCATCATCATGGATTCAACAAAACTGAATTTAAAAGGTTAAGAATCATTATAATGTTGTTGGAATATCAGTGGAAAACATAAGGCGTGAGAACCTTATAACAAATGCCTAGAAATCAATGCGTCGAGAGCTTATTGTTAACAAAGAAGTCGCAAGACAAAAGCAAACGCGAATTTACCGGGGGATCCGGGGGGTCCGGGGGCCCGTGCGGCGATCCATTTTTCCTTTTTTTAATGTTTTATATTATCCAAAGAAACCTATCACATGTCGGTGCAATTTATTTAATAAATATTTTAATATATAAACCTTAGACAATTGATACGCTTAATAATCTTGAGTCCGTTTTTAGTCCTGGTCATGTCACTAGTACTGAAACGGAAGGCGTTTCAGGAAGATGCGACTATTGGTAACACAAAAGTGTCAGAGTAACAGTTCTACAAGATGCCCTAGAACAAAAGGGATGACTGAAGGAGAAGGAGAGGGCAGTACACACACTATAGGGAAAGTGGCAATGAAGTGAATGAGACCATGCCTCTCCTCTTCAGCCACCAATGTGCCAAGAACTAAGTTGTAGCGGTAGCGTGCAAATGCCAACCTCTCCCTCAACCGGACGACCCGATCGCACTGTGCTGGTGCCCGCAAGCGCTGAGGAGGTATAAACGACATTCTCGTAATAATGTTTGTCTTGATGATATCTAAGTCAAGATCGAATATGGGTCATATTGGGTCAGAAACTAGGCCACTTTTAACTTGAGCATGATAGAACTGTATCAGAATGTTTGTCTTAATGATATGTAGGCCAGGTTCGAATATTAGTCATGTCTGTTCAAAAACTAGATCACTATACCTAATTGAAAGAAAACCTCGTTAACACTGTACAACCCGCATGTTTTGCATCAGCAGGATAAAACTAGTTATGAATGTTTATCTTAATAATATCTAGGCCAAGTTTGAATATGGGTCATACCAGGTCAAAAACTAGGTCACTAGGCCAAACTGGAGAACAAATTTGTTAACACTCTAGAGGTCGCTTTTTTTTGCTTCAGCAGCTTGAGATTTTGTCTGAATGATATTAACATCAAGTTAGAATAGTGGTCAAGTTGGGTCAGAAACTAGGTCACTACGCCAAAATGAATGGTAAACACTCTGGAAGCGTTTTTTGCTTTAGCATCTTCCCAATTTATGTTTGTATGTCTTAAAGATTTCTAGTTAAAGTTCAAATATGGGTCATATTGGGTTAAAAACTAGGTCACTAGACCAAATTGAAAGAAAATATTGTTTAAACTCTGGAGGCCGCATTTTTACGTTGAGCAAGTTGAAACTTCTTTGTCAGAATGTTTGTCTTGAGGATATTTAGTTCATGTTCGAATATGGGTCATATAAGGAGAAAAAAATATGTCACTTGACCAAATGAAGGAAACTCTTGTTAACAATCTGGAGGTTGCATTTTGAATTTTCTTCCAGAATAATTGTCTTGATGAGTTTTGCATTGATAAAACACTTCCTCCACGTCTAGTACATGGTTTAGAGAATTATGCGACGATCCACCTTTTTTTTATTTTTTTTATATTATACAAAGAAACCTATCACATGTCGATGCAATTTATTTAATAAATATTTTAATATATAAACCTTAGAAAATTGATACTGATGTTATGCAATATTAAATACAAATATCCAGTCTGAATTATACAATACTGCAAAATTCATTCAGAGCGCATTCAAACTAAGAAGTGAGACTCTTTCATTATCTTAATTATTTCTCAGCTTCAAATGTCAGTGATATAATGTATTTCATCACTCCCTGTTGTATATACTTAAACATTATGTTGTAGGATGGGCCGGTGGCCTAAATTGCGAAATAAATATCTTGTATCTTTACTTGTTTGACCAAAGGAATCGCTGTATAGTCATTATTTCCTTGCATCAGCACTATGTGTTACGATATACATTGTTCGAAAAGTAACATAATGAACACAGTAAGTTTCCCTCTTCTGACCTTATGTTGCAAACCGATGACGTTTCCTGGTAAGAGCTACCGTATTAAATGGAGATACATACGTATATATACCAGTAGGTATACGTATATCTACTGGTACATGAAGGTCCTATGTATTAGATCACTCTTTATAAAAGAAACGGCAAAGTATGGAGTCTTTTGTTTTTAAGAAACGCTTTTAGCAAAGTATGTAACACATGTAACTGGTCGGCAATGTATAACATTTAAAGATACACCACTCGATTTCCGAATGACTTTTGTCTGCCCTTTCCCACGTCTGCGACATTGAAAACATCGTGGCAAGATAGTAACTTGCCCATCATGAGCAATTTCTCCTTTTTCAAATATCATTTTAACAATTGCACTTTTTATAGAGATTTACAACATTTAAACCTAGATATTGTCATCTGCGTCATATACTGTCAAACATGGAAAAGAGTTGATGGATAAGTTGTTTATAAAAAGTAACTCATTGGATAACTGAATAAGATAAGAAACAAGGGGGGAAATATCTCAATTTGCTCTTTCGGGAGAACTATTTAGCAGCGAACGATGCCGACATGTAATATAAAGCGAGGTCTGAAATGATCGGAAACATTCGGCTTAACTTGTAAAACTCCACCTGTGGACGTCGTTTTCGTGAATATACCCACAAGCCGAGTTAGTAGCTCGGTTTAAACTTATCTGCTAGGATGTGGGATAAACTACGAAAACTACTTGTCTTCGGGGTGGAGTAAATCCGGTACAACGTCATCAAGTTGTTGAATCACGTCCTTAAGATTGAGTGTTCATTCACGAGGTTGTTTTTTCCTTTAAATAGTCGAGGGGGCCTTGATTAGATCTGAACTTATCCTTGATGGCGATCAAAACACGTCATAACAGACTAACTGAGTGGAAACGATTTCTAATTTTAGTAACAACTACGCTGAGTGACTACATCAATACATTCTTAGGTTAAATGTCAACATATTCTGTGTTTCTTTTCGAATATAGTATAGAAGTGTTGATAACGTATATGAGACAAACGTACCCTTAAATTCCTTAAGTAACAGGTATAATCTGATTTTGTATTAATATGATGGTTAAAAATGTCATCGTTAGTTGTGAAAATAGAATAATTGTCACGTGTTATTCTTCCGGAAGGTACATAGATAATCAACAATAAATACTTTTGAACGAATAACGATTTAGATAAACATACCCTGGGGCATCGAATACACGTATGGTCAAACTATTCTTAACATATCTATACATTTTGAGAAGTTCCTGGAATGCCGAAATGACTAAAGTTGTGAATGTCGAAGACAATAATAAGACTGAGGTACATGTACCAGCTTTTCGCAATATGTCCATACTCACAACTCTCCGCGTGTCACTTACCCTTTTGTTTGTCTCAAGTTCTAGTAGTGTGAGCTGTATGCTATAAAATGGTGGATTTATAGCTCCTCGTAACTGGATAGCATAACAGGTAATGACAGTCAAATACACAGAGTTATAATTTAAGTTTATCGTCGGAATGTACATATTTACCTGTTCTGTTTACGGTTACTCGGACAGGTGTACAGGTGTACAGGTGTGTCTGAGTCGTCACAAAGACAAACAATCGCTCGACATGACGCATTTTCAATCGGTTCACACAAGTAACAGGATAACTCCTCTCGGTTATTAGACTTCGTGAATGTAATTAGGACGAAACTCATTAAGTAGAATAAAGCATTTCCCTTGTTGCAGCTAATTTACGCGGTGATTAAGTATTTTTTAGAATTAAACGAAGACGGATTGTATCTCGAGACATAAATGTCCCGATTTAACGTCATTCTATATAACGGAGTGTAAAGACATGGTATATAGACAGCGGGGATCGGAACCAAATCGGCTATTTACAGATATATACGTAATTTGATGGATGATTACAATGCATTTTCAGACTAGGAGATATGTTGGAAAACTAATTGTAGCATTTTGGTATCAATAATATGAGCCGTTCCACGAGAAAACCAACAGTATGAACTCTGCGTAATGTATCGATCCAGATCAGCCTGCGCAGGCTAATCCGGACTGACACATGCCGTATTAGCGGGATAGAGGTATAGAGTAATAATTCCTCAGACAGAAAATCCCAAGGAGGCGAAAAGTGTCTGCCCGGATTAGCCTTCGCGGCGTGCTTAGGCTGATCCGGGTCGATACTTTGCGCAGTGTCAACACTGTTGGTTTTTTTTGCGGAACGGCTCATATATATTAAATCTTTAAGTGCCATTGTTTGCTAGCGTTTGTTAACGCTTTGACTGCTAGAATCGAGGTTGTAAAATATGACCAACCAGTAAAGAGCCAGGGCTGTTGGTGAATTAGCGCCATCTGACCAGTCTCTATAATGGCGCTGTTTAACTCAATATTTTTATCGGAACGAGCTGTCTCTCCTGGAATCTGCATTGCTTGCCGATTAGGCATTACATTTTATTAAATTTCCTGTTCGACGAATAATTGAGTGGCCCAAATGTACAACATGGAAGTCTCGGCAGTGAGTAAACAAAGATGGCACATACTCATTTCGGAAAACGCCGTTCGCAAACTACCAAAGATCAGTTTTTGAAAACCCTTGGGCAGATAATCTTCACTCACTAATGGTATATTGTATATTACATTCCCATTAAAGTTAACCCTTTCCTACTTAAATATGCATTTTGACGCATCTGCAGTTATCGACCTTTTACAACATTGTGAAAATAGGAGATATTATTCATCATGAGCATATTCACCTTTTGCCACAATGTTTTAAACTGTATTCAATAAGTGTACATGTGTTATAGAGATAAGCCATATCATTGATTAGATATTTTCAAAGTCAGGTACGTCATATTTGTCGTATGCGGGAAAGAAATAATCATAATAGTGCAAAAAACAAATCACCATTGGTTTGCGAAGAGGTGATCAGATATGAGTTCCCATATAATCTAAGACAGGTTTGTTTAAATAATTACATCAAAACTCATTTCTCGCTTATCATAACTTATTATATATATCTGATATAGCTGTAGCACAATCACAAGTATGACATCACGTCTGGGAAATCATGCACGATTGCGTTAAGTGATAATGTTCGCTAGATGCACAGTGCTGCCAAATAAGCCGCATTCAACTTCCGAGTGATAAGATTTTGAATATGTATCTCGGAATGAAACAATATGTGTAAACTGCTTACCAGACAAGCATACTGCGACGATGGTTATCTCTTGTCTCTACTCTCACAACACCGCACGGATAATGAAACAAGCTATCGAGTTGTCGCGAGAACAGCGTCAAATTCACTTGAATATTTCTTCTCCTCGTGTAAAAGTACGGGAAACGGAAGTTGTAATGGCTATGTGAAGTGCTCTCTGGTTGGTCGATATTTGGTCGTGTCCGGATTTTTAGCCAATCAGCGATCAGGTAATAAGAAACCATTTCTTTTTGTGTCGATATGAATATTTCTTCTCCTCGTGTAAAAGTACGGGAAACGGAAGTTGTAATGGCTATGTGAAGTGCTCTCTGGTTGGTCGATATTTGGTCGTGTCCGGATTTTTAGCCAATCAGCGGTCAGGTAATAGAAAACCATTTCTTTTTGTGTCGATATATTTAGTTTTGACGTGTCTGTGTTTTCCGCGGAAATGGTACCCATTACGGCATCTCAAATATTAAGAAAACGAAGAGACGGATCAAAAATCGGGACGGTCATTCGATGAAGCAACTGATGGGCTACACAACGCACACCGAGTGGTTTCTAAATTCGAAAAATTGGGAGGAGATAGTTTTCGCAGGAAAAGCGGTTTTCGCCCGTTTCCATAGCAACGGTGGTTTCTATGGCGACCATACTACAAAAGGAACAACTAGAGCCTAGACCCTTCATCCCTACCAAGTTTGGTCGAAATCCGTTGAATAGTTTTGGCGCTACGCTTGCCACAAACAAACAAACAAACATTTTACAAACAAACGGACATAAACGAAGACCGACTTTAAGGATGTCTAGAAGAGAGAACCAATAAAAATCCTTTAATGATACCATAATAGACGTTTTTTGTTTTAAACGATCTGACAAATGGAGGAGAGATTGCCAGTAATCAGCGTTATTCGATACTATGGCGTCTCCGTTGAATATATGACATTGAGTTTAAAATCATTTTTAATGTGTATAGGATGCACTGGAAATGATTAATTTTATCACTTTTAGTAGTTTGACCTTGTTAGACACCGGTTTTGTCCGGGCCCAATTTGTTCAAAAATGATGGTAACCATTTTCGCCTGGCGAATTCCTTCTTGCAAAATGCATGAATCCCCATTTTCTTTAGATTGCTTTAAAGCTTAGAGGTACCTCCTTTCAATGATATATGGTGTTCTACATGAGAAACGCTTAGAAAGTGGAGAGAACTGTAACTAATGTTGTTATAACTTGTAGTTCAATCCATTTGCATATGTTATATATTTTGTTATCATTTAATGTTCATTTGTATATATTGATATTATGTAACATACGTAATAAAATATGCTTAATCTAAAGTGTGACATTTGAGGACTGAAACTGGTCGATTTACATGGAAAGAAAAAATATATTTAGTTGGTGTATTGTAATCTGTACGTCTGCACTGGCCCATCATTGAGACTATACTTAACAATGATACTTGATGCGCTTACGCTGCTTTTAACACTTGTTCCCTTATATGACAACGCTTCATGTGTAAGTTACAAGTAGTACTCGTCCATGTATCCTGACTACACCGAGTAAGTCGTAATGTTAACTCCACAATCCTGAGCGCCAAGTAGGGACATCCATTTCTACCATTATTAAAGTCTTTGCATCCACGACCTACCGCACCCGCGGACGCTTTATCACTACATCAGCGAAGTTGTCGATATGCATATATGTATATGAGCCATTCCACGAGAAAACCAACATTATTGGATCTGCGTAATGTATCGATCCAGATCAGCCTGCGCAGTCTGCGCAGGCTAATCCGGGACGAAACATTCCGTCTCAGGTGGATAGAGGTGTAAAGTAATGATTCCTGAAACAGTAAAACCACAGAAGGCGAAAAGTGTCTGTCCGGGTTAGCCTGCGCGGCATGCTTAGGCTGATCCGGGTCGATACTTTACGCGGAGTCAATAATGTTGGTTTAATCGTGGAACGGCTCATATATATACTTGTCTCGATACCAGAGTGGTCAATGTATTCGATTGGGGAGTTGAATGTTCGAATTCCAGTGGCGATAATGATGTGTCTCATTAGGTGACCCTATATAATATACAAACACGTGGTATATAGGGTACTGAAACGAAGATGCAACTAGCCACGTTTTCATTTGTTCCCATTCAAACGGACGCAAGTGTAACACGTGTACTTATAACTTTTAATACACTGGATTTGCAATTGTTTAGAATCCGACCAAATGAGTGTCTTTGATTCTGACAATGTCTTCCCTCTTGGAGCTATGTTATTTGATTACTGTGTTGTTTAAGATCAGACATGGTAGTCCTAATCTTTGACCAAGTTTTAAAATTGCATTTCATGATCTGTTTGAACTCAACAGAGCTTTTCCTTATCGAAAAATGTGTACGCAAACAGCGTACATATGGATCTTCACTGGTCTCAAATATCAGGAGGCTTTTTGTCCAGCATCGAAGCCGCGGGCTTTAGGACATTCGACGTTTGTATACCTTTATAGAATACACGACATATCGGTAGTAGGCGATTTTAAACACATGTAGAAACAACTATGGAAAACAACTCTCTATGAATTAAAAAACAAGTGTTGAAATAAGTTGAATACATTGTTGCAAAAAGAGAAATTACTCATTTTGCAACAATGTTCTCAAAAGTGGTATGTATGCTGCAACGGCGGGTCAGAAAGCATCCGTGTGAGGAAAATTGTTAATTATGTATATGCCTTTTGTAGCAATTCTTTCTGATCAAAACTGTGTTTGTGAAAGGTTTCTTGAAACCTTCAGTGACACATGTGAGCACATATCAAGTTCAGCGGAATAACAGGTCAGTTTTCATTTCAAGATCGATGTTTTCTTTAGTTCACGTGAGTAACCTAATCTCCCTAGTCTCATTACGTATTGATATGGTTTTTGTCGGTATATATGGTCATATCAGTTTGTCACTTGCTCTCCTGTTCCACACTTTGACAGTAATAGCACATATACAGCTGCCAATACACGGTGATTCATTCCCTCGCTTCCGGGCAGACGACTTGATGTCAAAAACTACTCGTCCTCTGTCCAACTTCAGGGCAGGTCAATATGACTCTACTAACATGTGTTTGTTAGTTTTGTTTGTATGGTGTTCACGTCCTTTTCAACATTGTTTCAGTGTTATCCTGGTCGTTTCCTTCGTAAGAGATTAGTTCTTCTGGTTATTTTATTCTGACAAAGGCGAGTTAACTGTTATGCTAACCACATCGCACTCAGCGTAAAAGAGGCAAAGTCATTACTCCCGTACGCAAGGCGGACGCTCTACCACTACATCATCGAGGCATTCTAGTTACATTATGTATTGACAGATGGATCGGATCATAGGTCTTTATCTACATTTTACATATTTGCTTCATGTAAATATAGTGTGTCAGACGCTAGATGGGACGACGCTGTACAAGAACTCGAAATATGTTTCCCCATACAGAACAAGTTACTCAGAATTATATGTGCTATTGATTAGGTTTTCTGTTATTAGCAACCTAATCTTATTGTCTGAAAATCAAATGCTAGCGTCTTGTAATTAAGTAAAAGATTTCAAGTGAACTTTACAACATAAAGATAATTCTTAAACAGTCAAAATTAAGATTTAAATCAGATGTTATTGCCAGGCTTATTTCATATGATAGGAATTAAATTAAGCAGTTGCAAGTTTTGTTGGAATGGCTTGATCGGTGCTTACATTTGCGACAAGTGTAGAGCTATACCAGCCAGTATATACGCGCATTATACTCTAGCTATGCATTGTTCGTATTTGAGTCACAGAAGGTTTCAAGAAACTTTATGTAAAGCGGTATCCATTTGGATACTTCAGGTGGATGCGCAGATAAATCAGTTTTAACAAAAAATAAATACGGTAAGGTTGAATTTCGCACAACTGCACGGCTATAGTGTTGAACGTGGGAAGCATTAATTAACAGTTACAAATTAGGAACAAATCTGTTTATCTCTGGAAATAAAGCAATGTATTTCAAATTGAATTAACTCTGATCAGCAGAAGAAATCCGTCGTGGCCAAGTGAGTAGCGTCGGCGCTTTGAAACCGGCCGTCCCGGGTTTGATATCCAGTCGAGGCGGTTATTGTGGAGTGCCCTTTGGAAAAGCAAGTTTCCAAGCCTAGTACTGGTCGTTTACCCTGCAGATTTGACAAAAAGGAACAGTCAATGACAATGACGATGACAATATTTTATTGACATAAGGCCACCGGCCCATAACAATTATGTTTACATCATATAACATTTTCACACAGCACTTGTTTGACAGTTTACCTTATACGATATGTTAAGAGCTGTCTGTATTGAAAGCATACGAGAATGAAACAATTGGTATCTTAAATGTGGTTTATATTAAACTTTGAAAACATTGATGCGAAATGAGAAATAAGTTATTTTGAGCAGTTTCTACTTTTCCCATCATGTTTTGAATTAGTATCTACGATAGAAGCATATTTTATTTATGAAAAAGCTAAAGGTTTACACATAGACATAGGCATAAATTATGTTATCACGTCGTATAACAGTTGATTCATGTACATATAACATATATGTTATTACTTTCTATAATATATACATATGCATACGTTTTGTTATAGCATTCTAAATTCACTGCTGCATATACAAATAACATATGGCAACATCGATCTGTCTTCGATATATGTTGAAACAGAATTACATATCTAGTATACACTGACATAAAACTTAAACATGTGACCGAAATCATACCAAACACCTCTTCCTTCGTTCAAAAGCATAGTATATATATGTTGCAAGAGATTTGATTACCGACTCGTTTTTAGACGACATAAGTAAAATGAACCTGTTATACGAAATGGGATTACAGTACTTAAGAAGCGGTATATACTGATTTCTCAAACTCGCATAACATGTACAATGCATAACAAACTGAAATAAATCTTCTATTGCCTGAGCGTCACATAACTTGCATAACATATCGGGATATAAGACGTTATTACGTCTGTACTTGTCAATTTGTAGAGAATGTGATCCGTTTCGAAAACAGGACATAGCACGCCTGAATTTTCTTATAGTAATGATTTCTAGATAATATTCAAATTCGTGCACCAACTTGTATTGTCTATATAACTTAATTTTGAACTATTATCAATTTTGCTGCGCCAGTTTTGTAAATACTGGTCTCGAGCCCTTGTTACAAAAGAGTTAATAAATACATTCTCATTATTCACATTTTGGCTCTCCCATACGTAACCGAAACCATTGCTTTGCAGACATGATCGTAGCTGTGTTACCCAATTGATTTTACCATAAGCGTATTCCTTTTCAACATTATATAACACTGTTTTGGATATCGTTTATCCTCCATTTTTAGTTATTTGATTCAATACTTTAACCCACGTTTCATAGTTTCAATATGCAACGGATATCTATCAGAGTCGCCGTGATACAAATGAACTAATGGTGCACAATTTATGCTCAGTATTTCCAAAATTAAATGGGTGTATACTTATACTTATAGTAATTCGGATTAGATCCCGGTCGTCACAGCTCATTTGGTCGCATAAAAGCAATATACAAATACTAGTTATAACTCTCCTAAACATTAAATAATTACTTTTTCTCATACAATACATCTGCAACAGACGACTCGAAAAAAGTATGAACAATCTCTATAAACGAAAGTAGACTAATTACATAGACTTGGATGCATTGTGGTACTAAGCAATTCATTCTTTTGCAGAAATGCTTTCAAAAGTCAATGCACCAAACGGCGTCTGCACATGGGATAGAAACCTGTATTTACTAACAATATATATGTATTGCAATCTACTTTTCCCCAATCATCAAACCGACCTTTTTTATACCAAGTTTAAACTCCCAACAATATACGAGCGAAATATAACTTATTTTATTCGTTTGTTTAAATGTTTTATTACGTCGATTTCAAATATTTATTATATCACAGCGATTTCGGGAAAAGTAACCTGTACATGTACAACTTGTCCATTTATTCTGACACCAATGCTAAACCAAAAATCTTGAATGACAATGAGGGCACGTCTTTGGCATGACCCGACCGATGATCAAACAAGCAATCTCCCACACCCGAGGCGGAGACGCCCTACTACTACACTATAGAGGCGGTCAAACTTGAACCGATATTTGAATAAGTAAAATACACATGGTTCAGGGATAAACTGACGATATATGGTTTTTCGAGACAAACGGGTAACGCATGAAATAATTCTGTGCAACAGAAAAAAACACTGGGGAAATAAACAAGGCTTTTAAAAAGTCATAAGTTATCAGATGTTACATTAACAGATATCTTAGTCTACAAACGTCTGCTCCTTAAAATCGAATATGATGTTCACATGTTACACTCATTGGAACTCCCTAGACTCACACAGAGAAACAAGACAGTAATATTCCTGTAAAGGCATTATGTTAACTCTTTTTCCGCATAAAGCAAATATGCAGCAGACGACTGTGAAAACAGATTTTCAAAAATGTGAAAAATCTCCATTAATGAAAATAGAGATGAAAACGTTTACCACAATGTTTTCAAAAGTCGTCTGCTGCTATTGCGTCAATAAGCGTCTGTATGTGGGAAAGGGTTAAAAGGTAAGGTGCAACAGATACTTCGGAATCCGCTGTGGTCGAGTGGTTAGCGTCGGGGATTTTGAAACCGGGTGTCCCGGGTTCGATCCCCAGTCGCGGCACTACGGTCATGGTGGAGTGTCCTTGGGCAAGGCACATTTTCTAGCCTAGTACTGGTTTGTTTACCCAGGGATCATGAATAATTAAATTTAATTGCGCGCTAAATGACCTTAGCTGTCGATGCGCCATAAAACAATATACATTCATTCATTGCAACAGATACTTCACATATTTCACAGACGACACTTGAACCCTTTCTGAAATACAGTGGCTTTCTGACGTCCCTAGGCGACTTTTGAAAACATTGTGACATAAGGAGAAATTGCTCATAATATTTTCTCCTTTTGCCACACTATTTTCAAATGTTTTCAAATTATTGATGATAGAGTCATCATATTTTTGACTCAATGTGTTTTAAATTGTCTATAGTGTATATATTATGAACAAATATACGGAATAATTATGTTTTGCCTTTTTAGATAAAGAATTTTGCTTGAAATTATTATACAATTAATTTTGCAAGAAGTGGGGTAACAGAAGAGACCAAATCAGTTATTAATCAATCTGAATTACAAGCACATAGTAAAGAAAGGGTAACTACATCTGTCCCACAGGATTTGGGCCATTGTTAAATTGAAGTTTCAGTGTTATTTTAAGAAGAAATACAAACGTAAACGAAATGGGACAACTTAAAACTCGAATCTCGCATTCTTTACTATGCTGACGATTTTCGATACAATCATTTCTTTTGTCATTTAACTTTGTTGAACATTGTAGAACGAAATCGATTTCAAATCTCTTTGCTCTGCAAGACTTTCATGTCGACTGATTAAAAAGGACAAAACACAAATCACGCGTTGTTGTTTTCATAGGACTTTAAAGGGAAGTCCAGTCGTCTTAATAAGAAACAACCGTAAAAAATTGCAATGAGAGAAAGTGGCATATAAATCACGCCTTTTATTCTTTGGTGCTATAAGAAAATGCACCTAAGAAAATGCGATATCCTTTACAGGATTAGGTATAAATCTCTATATCGAGGTTGAAATTTGCGCGAATTTTGAAATCGCATTGCCGCGCGCTTTTATGCGTGCGATTAAGTTGCACCAAGTCAACTCTCTAAGCATGTCGCACTATATATTTAGTTAAGACTTTTGTGGAATCAGTTGAGACCATACGCTGGATGTCATTCTACGCAAAGAGGTTTACACAATGACACACAATTAATGGCAGCAAGTATTCCTGGGTTGCAAGGTAAATGTTAAGATAAGTGTTTGCTTGATTTTTTTTAAATTGTTCAAAATGGTGTCACGGCGTAATTTGTGGTCAGTCACGTGAATAGTCCTTGCTATATGCAGCTTAGATGAAACTTTGCGAACATGGTTATGCGGCAAGCTGAACTAGATTGCATATTACGTTGTTGGCTATCAATATTATTAAAACTGAATTATTATGTGTGCCACTGTCGTGCTTAACGATTGCATCAAAATGGCTTTATATATAAGTGAAAAATGGCACGACTTTTGGCACCAAAGAGCTGTGCCATGAGCTGTTCATGAATGTGGTCCATAACTTTTAAAAGTCTGGCGACCTTCTTAATCTACAGCAACAGCACGAGCATTCTCACACACACTTCCCTCATTGAAATGCAATCGTAACTAGAAAGGCGTAAACCATTTTGCTTGCAAATGTCAACCAACCTTATGGCAAACAGTTACTGCTTTAACCTAACACTTATCATGAACTGTCGCGTATTGATTAATGCTGCGGGAAGGTAGCCAATGTTCTGGGTGATGGGGGGGGGGGGGGGGGGGGGGACGGGGAGAGGAATAATTTGGGAGGGGCATCTTGCACGGGAGACAGGAAACAATTGGTTTCGAATATTTGAATTCTGCTGAAAAGCATTATTAAAATGCAATAAATCATATCAAGAGTATGGGTTATTCCATGTTACGAATAACACCCAATTCAAGTCTGAAGGCAACAACAAACAACCTTGTCAATCTGGTCATTGATTCTCTGCAAATGATGTGGAACATCGTCATGGCAATGTGATTATTTGTCGGAGACATTCCTTCGGTTTATTTAACGAAATTTGATAATCTAAATGCAGTGTTGGCCGGAGACCCGGATAACCTGTCTGTCTAGCACCTCAAATAGTTATTTAGATACTGTAAAACCTTCTTGCATTGTGTTCATTGTATTAGGAAAGTGTAAGAATATGGCATATGGTAGTGTATGATGCTTCCTGGACTATTTCTCCAAAAGCCCCAAACCTGCTACATTGTATACGCAGCTTTTAACAACATGTACATGCTCTGTTGTTCACGTCTTCAATAAAAGTGTGAACACGTAGACCCGTTTAGCCTGCACATGAGTAAAGTCTGATCTTAGCATATCGTGTTTGCTACTTTATCAACAGTATTCAGTAAAGGCTAGTTCGTAAATATGTAAGACCGTGTAAAATACAGTAATAATGATACGTATTGCAGGAATTCAACAAGAGTTACTGGTTTTGTTTGCATGGTGTATTACAATTGTTTCAATTGTTCAGCTATTACACGTCGTTTGTTTGACTTTTAGTGAAAATTAAAATATTTTGAAAGTTGGAGGTTGAAGTTTGATAACGAGTTTAAGATGTGAAAGAAATTTATGAGCCCGTCTTTGCGAAAAGGTACACGTTTGCTTTTGTGAACAGTTTAGATCCAGATGCGATTAGTATTCGCCAGTCTTGTTAATATCTACACCGTTCAAATACATGTATTACCTACATATGCTTGCCAGAAGCTTCTGTAACATTGTGTAGATTCGGACAAGACTGTTTAAAGGTACAACCAAGATCTAATTCGACCAACCTTAATTAGCGCTTTGTAATACTTAAATACTTTAAAGCATATTTCGACATTTGTGTTTCCCTTGTATTTTGTAGAAACATGAATGATGGAATGAATTCAAGTAAATGACTAAGATATAATAGTTGCCTTGCTGACTAATAAGATTAGGTAATGAATGAATTGTTTTGGACTTTTTTAAGGTGAACAAAAAGGATGAAATACGCTCTTAAGTATGCAATTATTACTTAGCGGCCAGTAAGGTTGATTGAATTGGACCCTGACATGTAAAAACCTCGTTCATAAATACAAACCTTCGCAAGGGCGGGCTCGTATTGAGCAATTTCTCAACGATGGCGTCATCAGCAGAGACTTCATATGTCTTACACGTTTCTAACAAACAACACATCTGCAGCAGACGACTTTAATAACAGGTGAGCAAAGAAATGAAGTTTCTATAAATGACAGTTAAATTGCTCAACATAGATGAACCCATTTCGGCAAATAAAGAAATTTCATACAATATGCATTTTTTTACATTTCTCGCATATTGTTAGAGGCCGTCTGCTGCGGATGCGTAATCTACATCTGCAAGTGGTAAAAAGGTGACGCAGCCTAGGGGTTTACTCGGGAAAATTCTTCTAAATATCTTGTTAGATTTTCTCCTCCTACATCAAGCTATTACGAGTTGCACGAAAGCAACATGAATTAGACAGTTTTGCGTCTGTTACTTACACGCGTAAATAGAATAGAAGATGTTCCCGAATCCATTACAAATCAGTCTGGCGTTGAGGATGCACAAAGGCCGGTGGTAAATCATTCAACAAACAATTCAACTAGCTTTTGAAATTTAACTTTCAGTTTCATATTTTTGAATGATGTAAGAAGACATTTTATCTGATGGATTTGTTTTACATTTTGAAAATATGCTTTTGAATTGATCAAGATCCAGAAAAACCTAAGCTTTTGTGCAACTGATCCGGTATTCCACGTTTGCAAATATATAGAAGCGTCTGGAAAAACGTTTATGGTCGAAAACCTGATTATACAAAATTTCGTTTTCATCTGTATTTGTATTAACTCAAATACAAGAAATTTTGTTTGTTTGGTATGAAATCAAAATAGCGGTGCTCCAACCTAAGCGTAATTTTTGCAAGGAAAGATGAAGCCCGTCCTGTGCATCCATGCTTTAGCATCGAAAGTGATACCCTTTTAAGGCCTTCCCTGAAACCTTCCATGACTACATGTACTTGGCGAGCATTCTATCAGCCTGATCCACCTCGGGGAATATTTGGAGAAAATGGAACATGGCAGAAGTGTAACTTTTTCTGCGGTGACGTTAAATGGATGCCTGTTTTCAGCAAAAGGTTTATCAAAATGAATTAGGAACGAATCGACTCATAAAAAACCTCCAAATCTAGTCAATACATATCTCGGCTATCGGAAATGATTAAATAAACCTTCTCGTTAAAAGGCATCACGGACATGGTTAGAACAAAAGACATTAAGGAGAATAAAGCATTTCCCTGTTCACAATTAATATAAGAGGAGATGAAGTGTATTATAGAATTAAATGAAGACGCATTGTTTCTCGCGACAGACAAGTCATGAAAGACCATTATTTTATCTAAAGAAGAATTACTGGGAAATGGTATAGGTTATTTCAGGAGATATGGGACAACCGTGGACGCATATATCTGTTACTTCATAACGAGAATCTGAAAAGGATTTTAACGCAGTACTTTAAATCCACCTGACTTTAGATCAGTGCATCAGATTGAGCATTAAATGAAACATTATGATAATTGTATCAAAGTGAATTAATTTTGGTAATCTCGGTACATTTTAACAATGTAATATGGGGTAATATTAATAACATATATACCTATTGTAAGATGGGAAAAGACAAGGCTCTGAAGTAATAAATCAAAATAGCATAAAGAATTCAAGAAGGAAAAAACCACACACACACTCACAAAAATACAAAGATGCGTCAAATATTGAAGTATTAAGTACAGAAATACAAAAAGCCAGGTGGCACGTTAGCTCTACGAAGACAGAATGATTTTGATAAAATTACAAGACTTTGTTGTCTTATCTGGTTATTTTAACGTATACGCGGATGAGCGGTTCTCTGCGAAAACAAACCCTAAGTTATTGAAAACAGTGTATACCCAGATCAGGCAGCGCATCCATGCAGTCTGATCTGACTATTTACTACTCGCCAATTAGTCATACTAGGCTGTTAGAAACCTTTTTAAAGCAGTAATCATTTGGATGCTTATTATGTATGTACAGGCAGGTTTTTTCATATATTTAATAATTACGATAATAACCAGCTTTTACCATTCATATTGTATGGATTTGACATTTTCAAACAGAAAAATGGAATTCACAATGAATAACAGAGAAAACAGATACATTTATGTGGTATTTCAGTAATATCAGTGTACATAACATTTATGTGAGGTCTCTAGGTGACTTATTACTGACATTAATTATGAAATTATGAACTTCCTTTAAGTTTTTATAATTTAACCTTTTCTGTTGAAAAACGGACTAAGTTATATTCATTTTTCAAACAAAATGTTTATATATATTTATTCGAATACAAAGTATTTTGATTGTTAATAAACTTTAAAAAAATATTGATCCTCTTTTTCTCCAGGTTTCAATGTTCAGTTAGTTTTTATATTATTTTAGTTTCATATAGTTAGTGTACATTGCCCTCGTAGATGGACCTCAATCAGTGACCTTTTAAGGCTTTTTATTTTGCATTTGCTCTTCAATTTGACGAGTTCTATGGCATCGTTGGTTGTTGTGGTCTCAAGTATGAAAATACTGCTGTCAATAGCCTTTGAATTTATTGTAAATGTAGTTTCAATACATACATGAAGAGTATTTTAAATAACCAAGTGAAAATAATGTTAAAATTCTTAGTACCAATTTTGTCCAATCTGATATTAGAGTTTGACCAGTATACACATTTTGGATAAAACAAAAAGATGAATCTACTAGAAATTGAGACTGTTGAAAGAAAATGTATGTGTCTTACTGCTGCCCACATATGACATAATTTCTTTCAAACTGTGAATGGACTCATTTGATTGATTGATTGATTGAGGTTTAACGCCGTTTGGAACAAGTTTTCAGCCATATAACGGTTGCTAGTTCACGTACTCATGCTTTTCCTGGCTTTCTCATACCAGTATTTAACACAACATACTTTCCAAGCAACTGGCTGTTTTTCCACATAGACTGTTAGCCCATTGGTGAAAGACGAATGACGCAGGTCACAGTGACTTTTGTCAAACGCCAGAAAGAATGTTGGCCAAACTCGGGGACTCATTTGAAGGCATGAACGTGTTTTCCTCTATACCAGGTTGGAGGATATATGGCTTAATACATTAATATGTATACCTCAAAACCAGGGTGCACTGAATCTGGACTTACTTTCATAATTTGACAAAGAGTAGTTCATACACATACACTGTACAATGTCAAACAATGTAAATTGAAGGCAAATAATTTCAAATTGACTGTAATTGTGTTTGTTTGCTACATTTACTGCAATAAATAGATAACAATCTTAAGGTCAATACAATGATATGATATTTTAGCTGTTTTCTTAGATAGGTTCAACATTTGACTGGATGGCTTCGTTTTCAAATGACAGAAGACCGATATATTATCTACGTCCCTGCCGATACAGAAAAAAAACCAATACACATGATGAGACGTCACGCGATGTGACGAAAAGCATCTTGGAACGGTTCTCAGTAGATAATAAAAATAATTTATACGGGTAAACAAACATCAATAGGTAATGTGTATGAACTTTGCAAAACTTTGCTATACCGTCTTTCCAAAAATTAAGTCCAGAGTGGATTTTTCGATGCAGTCACGATTCTGCTACGTTTTGATTGGATGAAAAGAAAATATCGAAACAAAAAAAACTTCTAGAGGAAATATTTAAATATGATAATACGTACTCGATAAAGGAACGAGCACAAGTAATTTTATGTGTGATCATTTCCGTTTATTAACACTCCTCGTCTATTTCTAAAACGAGTTCAAATAACAACTCATAAGGTTTTTTGACTTTCCGGAAGGAAGTTACAAATCAAAATTCCTGTAATATGACGTCATTCTATTAGCGTAACGCAAATGATGAATAAATAACCAAAAGGAAAACGATAGAAATGATAGGAAAGGTTAGTTTGACTTGTCACAAATGTATATAGTTCCGTAAATTATGGAATCGTTTCATTTGAAGAACTTTATAAAGGGCAAGTCGATTATGTGTTGTACCTGTCATCATAATTTTATTTTCTTTGCTTAGGTCGGTAGGACAGTAGTTGACGTAAATAACTGATCGTGCTGCAAGCAAGGGGCTAACTGCAGTTCACGGGGAATTATTTTCCGATCACAAATGTTAATTAATGCAGTTATATTTTTAAGCAAATTATTGATATAATACGTGTGAAAGCTCGAGCCGAAGGCTCGAGCGAAGCACGCCTATAGGTTACACGTACGAACACATCATACGAGATCAAAACAACGAGAATTCAGTACAATCTTACTGTTTTTCACATATCAAATCTCAACCCCATAGCACTTTTTTTCGGCCATTTTGCTTCCGGTCTTACTGGTGAATGTAGAGCGCCTATGTAATAGAGAGTGAGAGCGCCTATGTAATAGAGATTGCCAAATGTGACGTCATTGCAACGAAAAGTAACGTCATTGTAAGGCAAGTAATAAATAAATAACAAAAGGAAAACGACAGGAATGGTAGGAAAAGATAGTTTGACTCGTCACAAATGGATTTCATTCACTGGAAGGACTTTATGAAGGCTAAGTCGACTATTTTTTTTGTACCTGTCATCATTATTTCATGGATTTTATATCTTTGCAATATAGAGAAGCAATAAACACTTGAAAATGATTGTAAATAATTTCAACGGAAGTTATCGTTCGTTACACTGGCCTCGGATATTATTTTAACTGAAAAGGACGAACAATTCTGTTTCTGTATCGGCATAGCTTCATTTCAAGGTAAGCTATTTATTATATCAATAATTTGCTTAAAAATATAACTTCATTTCTAAATTATTTGTTATATATATATCTGTTGGGAACGATCCACGATGCTTTCGTCACATCGCGTGACGTCACATGGTGTGTATCGTTTATGAATGTATCTGTCATTTGAAGCCGAAGCCGTCTTGTCAAATGTTGACTCCACTCAAGAAAATAGCTATTAAAACTATCATATCTTCGACTGTCTAGTTGTATTGACTTTAAGACGTTTATCTATTTATTGCAGTAAATGTAGCAAACAAACAAAACTACAGTCAATTTCAAATTATTTGCCTTCAATTTACATTATTTTTTTACATTGTACAGTTTAACAGTTTATGTCTATGACCTAGTCTTTGTCAAATCATGAAAGTATGACCAGAATCAGTTCACCCTGATTTTGGGGTATACATAGTAAATGTCTTAATGTCTATATCCTCCAACCTGAAAGAGAGGAAAACAATTTCATGCCTTCAAATGAGTCAGGGACCGTGTATAACATATATTGTCCCTGAATGAGTCTATTGTTTTAAAGAAATGATGTTATATGTGGACTATCAGTAAAACACATAACTTTTCTTTCAATAGGCTGAATTTCTAGTAGTTTCATTTTTTTTTTATCCAAAATTTGTTTATTGATCAAACTCAAATGAGTCCATTGTTTTAAAAGAATGATGTCATATGTGGGCTATCAATAAAACACATTACTTTTCTTTCATCAGGCTGAATTTCTAGTAGATTTATCTTTTTTTTTATCCAAAATGTGTTTATTGATCAAACTCAAATGAGTCCATTGTTTTAAAGAAATGATGTCATATATATGTGGACTATCAGTAAAACACATTACTTGTCTTTCAACAGGCTGCATTTCTAGTAGATTCATCTTTTTTTTAACCAAAATGTGTTTATTGATCAAACTCAAATGAGTCATGATTGTTTAAAAGAAATGATGTCATATGGGGGCTATCAGTAAAACACTTTACTTTTCTTTCAACAGGCTGAATTTCTAGTAGTTTCCTTCTTTTTTATTTTATCCAAAATGTGTTTATTGATCAGATTGGACAAACTTGGTACTAAGAATTTAAACATTATTTTCACTAGGTTATTTTAAATACCGGTACTCTGCATGTATGTATTCAAACAATATTTGAAAAAGATTCAACATCTATTGACAGCACTATTTTCATACTTGGGAGCACAACAACCAATGATGTCATAGAACTCTTCAAATTGAAGAGCAAATGCAAAATAAAAGCCTTTTACGGTCACCGATTTAGGTCCGTCTATGAAACAGGGCAATGTACACTAACTATATCAAACTCAAATAAGGTAAAAACAAACTGAGCATTGAAATCTGTAGATAAAGAGGATCAATCTCTTTTTAAATTCAACAAACACTCAAAATACTTTTTATTCAAATAAATTTGTATAAACATTTTGGTTGAACAATAAAGAAAACGTAATCTGTTTTTCAACAGAAAAAGGCTATTTATAAGGCAGTTCATAATTAATGTCAGTTAATATGTTAGTCACCCAGTGACCTCACATAAGTGTTCTGTCCTCTGATATAACTGAAATACCACAGAAATGTATCTGTTTTCTATGTAATTTATTGTGAAATCCATTTTTCTGTGTGAAATTGTATAATCTATACAATAGAAATGGTAAAATTTAAATTGGTATACATTCATTGTAACAAAAAAATTCTTATACTTTACTGGTAATAAAAGTACACATATTTTCATGAACTGCTGCTCAAAATAAAAACCTATACTGTAGTTTAATGGTAAAACACCTGGTCTAACAAGAGTTCTAAGATCAAATCTCAGCAGGTACATGTTTTGAAAGAGGCAACTAAACTTAACAATGTATACATGAAACAATTATGTTGTGGGGAGTTGTCTTACTTAAACACTTATTACATTTTTATCCAGGCTTCTAGTGAAAATAGTTTACTCCCTGTACCCTTTTCAAAAGCTTTTATAATTGAGCAATAACAATTAAAAAAAGGAATGGTTATCAACATTGATAACTCTGAGAATCTGTACATGTTCAAGGATTGATCCAGCTTTGATAACCGTTCTAATATCAAAGTTTTAACGAAATTTATACATCATATTTTTATAATAGAGCAATTTTAACATGATCACTAACAATGTTAAATTATTGCAAATTCTTCTGGAAAATCCATTTCTCTGTTTGTACTTTTTATAATTTCTTTATTTGCTATAAACATACTGTTTATTGTTTTATGCAATAAAATGTATATTGAATATATTGATCAGATCTTATATTATCCATTTTTTTTTTCAAACAACATATTTCAGATACATGTATATATATTCAGTAACTGTTGTTGACACTAAGTCTGGTACTTACAGGGCTCCAGATAATTTTTTGGCAAGAGGAGTAATTACTCATGAAAATTTTGAGTGATGAGTAACGCCCAAAGTACCATGAGTATTTTAATTATTTATTGAAAGCCATCATTAAAAAATTGTTTGTTTGCCCTTTACCGACCCTAGATTTTAGAGGTGGGTCGGTAGGTCGGAAAAATATTTTATTTTTTGGGAGGGGAGAATTAATAAACTAATATGAATGTTGAATGACATATAAATCGTACACGCTGCCCTGTTTCAGTGACTGACCTAAATCGGTGACCTTGTTGTTTTGCATATATGCTCTTCAATTTGAAGAGTTTTATGGTATTAATTTTTTTTGTGGTCTCAAGTGTAAACATATAAATACAGAAATTATTTTTTGGATAGGTCACAGCCCTTTTTATCATGTAGGGGGTGTGCTTTAAGTGCAAAAATACAACCTAGGAAACTCAAAATATACACGTGACCATTCCAGCCAATCGTATTCGCGATATGTAAATCAAAACTAATTTTAGACTTACGAAAGCCCAAATGTAATGCGGTAAACGTCATCAATATTGGGCACGGCCGTTTAACTCACAACGAGTGTTATTTATCCTTCGGTTGAAATGTTGTGAGAAGCTTCCGTTCCTCGTTGTGAGGCCCCATATTTGATGAATGACATAGTAAACAAGGTGAGTTTTTCCAAAATTTTGAAAAATAGAGGCCTTTGTGTAAAAATATCGAAATGCAGTTAGCTAGCTATGGGTTTTCCGAGTACGCACATGTAAAAATATTGACTGTTGGTGGACATCTTAATGGAAAAACCGTACGACGCAGTCAATCTGAAAGACTTGAAAACAGGAATGAACTTATCTCATGACCAAAAAAAACATCCGAAACGTCAATCCTGGTCGACGTTTGGTGCATTGGGATCACAAATAGATGCCCAAAAGTCGCCTGCGTAACTGTTTTCTTGAAATTCGTCATAGTAACGAAGATATACCCTTTTTTGCTTTGTTCCTCGTTGTGAGCACCATAACCTCGTTGTGAGCTACACAAATGCAGTATTTGTTTGGTCCGGAAATTTAATTTAGATGGCAAGAATATACTTTTTCATCCACTAAAGCAATTAAAACGTGTTTACACGATTTTTTTTTATTACTATTAATATATGCGTAAAGATACATCATACTCGGTGCTTAGCAGTTTGTAAGTTGTGTCTAATCGGTGTACAAGTTATTTTTAGCGATGTACTGTTAATAAATCTCAGTTATATTCGAAATATTCATCAATGCCAATAACTACAGAAATACATCATAGTTTTACTTTGATCCTCGTTGTGAGCGTCAAATCGATCTTCGTTGTTAGCATTATGTATATCTTCTTTGCTTGTTACTGAACATGTCTAATTAAAAAAACGACTTTGATTATTTTTTATAAGGACTGGTATGACCATCAATATTCTTTTTAAAATTAACGTTTTCACTGTGAACGGCGTCAGAAATACAGTGTCTTTTTTCGTTTTGATTTTCATGTCGAGTAATTGTTAAAAGTAAAACCCGATTAAAACGGATTATTTAATTTAAAATTAATGTTAATTTGTTTACTTGCAAATATCAAGAATGATTTTCAATACTTTTTTATCAGGAATTGGATGATGGGATCGTTCAAGGGAAAACCGAAGCGAGGTATCAAGTGTGCAAGTGTTAAACGTGCTTCATACATTGAACGAAGGAAACGGTCAATGTACTCACCTAGACCATCGCCAATATGTAAACGCTTCAAAAGTAACCACTCGATGAAATCTCCAGATATAAAAAAGACCTCCGTCAACAAAAGAAGGCATCTACCAACGCCGAGTAAAGCGTCACAAAAACGAATACATTTCATGATAGACACAGAAACTGATAATGTTACTATTAGTCCACTAAAATCGCCTTTCAAAAAACTTCTATCACAGCAGCAGAACACTAAGAGTAAGGTTAAAAATACAGATAAAGTAAATATCACATCTGATGACAAATCCACAGAAAGACTGCTAGAAGAACTTGGATGTACCAATATTTTAGATGAAAATGAATTCAACAAGAAACTTGACCATAATAATAATAATATATTGCCTGTCGGATTCAAGATGCCTCAAGAAATACTAGAAGATTTGAGTGCTAAGATACCTCAACAAATAGTGGACGACTTAAACACAAAATTTCATTTGACAGATGATGAATTTCAAAGTGATGATATAAACAGCGAGGAATCAAAACTTGCAAATTTATTGCCTGCTGTTATCCATGAATTTAAAAAAAATGACAAGACCGATGTACTTATCAATTTTTTTCAATTGGTTTCGGAAAACAAGTTCCCTATGAGAAATATTTCCTTCCTGATGTTTTGTGATCTAGTGAGATGTTTTTAAATAATATTTTAATCACTTTGGGTAGGTAAATAATGCAATATGAAATTTTGTTTACATCAATAGCAGTTTAGCCCCGCCTACATTAGTACTTTCACAGCTGTCAATCAATTGAGAGATTTGACGTACGGCGTTTCGGCAACTACAAAGGATGTCAAAATACTCTGTCTACCTTTTGATATCGACCGAAAATATGACGTAAGAGATATGAAAATTGTGATAGCTATTTAAACAAAATGGATAGTAATTGCTTTAGTGGATGAAAAAGTATATTCTTGCCATCTAAATTAAATTTCCGGACCAAACAAATACTGCATTTGTGTAGCTCACAACGAGGTTATGGTGCTCACAACGAGGAACAAAGCAAAAAAGGGTATATCTTCGTTACTATGACGAATTTCAAGAAAACAGTTACGCAGGCGACTTTTGGGCATCTATTTGTGATCCCAATGCACCAAACGTCGACCAGGATTGACGTTTCGGATGTTTTTTTTGGTCATGAGATAAGTTCATTCCTGTTTTCAAGTCTTTCAGATTGACTGCGTCGTACGGTTTTTCCATTAAGATGTCCACCAACAGTCAATATTTTTACATGTGCGTACTCGGAAAACCCATAGCTAGCTAACTGCATTTCGATATTTTTACACAAAGGCCTCTATTTTTCAAAATTTTGGAAAAACTCACCTTGTTTACTATGTCATTCATCAAATATGGGGCCTCACAACGAGGAACGGAAGCTTCTCACAACATTTCAACCGAAGGATAAATAACACTCGTTGTGAGTTAAACGGCCGTGTTGGGGCCGTTGACATGTATCGATTGTGAACTTCCGCTAATATTGCAAAGTATACTCCCAGCAACTCGGTAAATCTCGAAAATTAACTGCAATTACCGCGATTTGTCAAAGAAATTCGACGATTAAATATGCGTATTATTTCACTCGCAAAAATATGCTGGTGCATGAAATCTCACCTCGAGTATATGCGAGCTTAAATTCGAACTCTGTAAAAATGTATCGCATGGCGCATATATGAGAAATTCTTTCCTGTGTAATAGATTTCCAAATAAGGAGATGTTTACTACAGCTTCAAGAAAGCGCGCGAAAGAAAATCACGTGATCTGTATGCCTGCGAAATTATCACGTGGTGTTATTTCTTCAAGTAGAAAGCGACTCCATTGGATGAAGCTCTCCTTTTAACTGTCTCGCGAGATTACAAATCAGCAAAGCAACAAATACACACTGATCACGTCAAAAGCGCTTTCATTTAATTCATTTGAAATTACAGGCGCTTCAATGACAAAGATCGATTTGGTTTCCGATTTACGTAAATAAGCCAAGTAGAAAACGGGAACCATTACTTTTAGTTCTAAAAATAGACTAGGTTTTTCCGAGAAACTTTGAAAGAAAATATTATTATTTTGTGATTTAAAAAAGAAGATACGCATGATAACGTGAACGGATGAGTAAATTGCAAAATGTATGCGTATTTGTTACTCATGGAATTTGAAACACGTGCGTATTTGGTGATTTTCCTTTCGTAATTTACGCAGATACGCACGTTATCTGGAGCTCTGGAGTTACAGTAACTTATTAACAAATAATCTGATGCTGTTTTCATGTTTTACAAATTAAAAACCAGAAAAGGAGATAGGTGTTCAAAGTGAAAATGTTGTTGAATAGGAACATATTGTTCATTTTGGATATGTTCATTTTGGATCAATTACACCATTCCGACAATGTATTCGGATTAGTCACAGAAATCAAGTAATTTACATCAGACAAGGCCGGCTAAACTTTAACCTTTCCAACATACATCATTATAAATGGGACTTTTGAAAATATTTGTCAAAAATTACATTTTTCTCAGTCATCTTAAATTGTCTCAAGATTATACATTCAGCCAGATCATGCAAAGTTAGCCATCTGCCTTGTAAGATTGTTGTGTGGAGTAATGTTAAGCGCAAGTCATTCAATCAACCATGGTAAGAGTCAGTTTTCAATTATACGTATTGCTAGTTTACAAATAACTGGCATTTGTAAAAATAAATCAGAACATTCTTCAATGCCTTCTAGTGTTGTTTTCCATCAACATCCTTGGAAATCTTACAGTCTATTACAATCCTGACCTAATAAAAAATAAAACAGATATATATGTACAAATTAAACTTAAATGCATGCTAAGTTTCGTTTTTTTCAATATGTTTTTCAAATTCTGTTTTTGTAACTTAAATTTCTACAATTTGCCTATTAATTTGTTTCTTGTTGGGGGACAGACAGTGCTTAATTAATTGTTCTTGCTTTCACACGACCTAGGCTTTGCCTATTAACATATTAAATATATTATCATAACATGAAGCTATGTCAATACAGAAACATAATTAATCTCTTTTTTTGTTTTCATTTAACATAATATCCGAGGCGAGTGTAACGAACGATAACTTCCGATGAAATGTTTGTTATCATTTTCAAGTGTTTATTGCTTCTCTATATTCCCAAGATATAAAATCCATGAAATAATGATGACAGGTAAAAAAGAATAGTCGACTTACCCTTCATAAAGTACTTCAATGAGCGAAATCCATAGTTTACGGAACTACTTTTCTGACGAGTAAAACTATCCTTTCAACCATTTCTGTCGTTTTCTTTTTGTTATTTATTCATAACTTGCCTTATAATAAAGTCACTTGCGTAACAATGACGTCACATTTGGATGTGTTTACATCCGGTAAGTTGAGAAAGCGGATTTACCGGTTACGAAATTAATAGGTTACGAAAAAAATGTTCAGTCCAGTAAAACCGGAAGCAAAATGGCCGAAAAATAGTCCTATTGGGTTGAGATTGGATATGTGAAAAACAGTAAGATTGTACTGAATTCTCGTTTTGTTGATCTCTTATGATGTGTTCGTCTGGATAACCTATAGGCGTGCTTCAGCCTAGTTCACAACCTCCTGTATCGTATCCCCAATTACCCCGTAACTAACAACACAAAATGCGGTAACTTGGCGGGATATCAGCCGGAAAAATGATTTCATTGATATCCCTTTTACGCATTAGACAAAACTCCAAAGATCCTGGGCATCAAATTCACATGTGGCCATAATATATATAACATAAGAGCCGTTCCATGTGAATATCTAAATTATGGACTCTGCGTAATGTATCGACCAGGTCAGCCTGCGCAATTCACGCAGGGTAATCTGGAACAACACGTTCCGTCTCAGGGGTATTAAGGTAAAGCGTAATGAATACTAATGATTACTGAAACAGAAATCTACAGGAAGCGAAACGTGTCTGTCCGGGCTAGCCTGCGCGGCATGCTTAGACATGTTTGTTTTCTCGTGGAACGGCTCATATATATACATTTCGAGAAGTTCCTGAAATGCGAACGTCGAAGACAAAGATAAGACTAACATACATGTTGGTACGTGTACCAGCTTATCACGGTATCTCCTAATGCGTTACTCTCCGCCTGTCATTTACCATATGGTCAAAATACACCAAATAAATTATTTCTTTGTTTCCATGTAAATAAACCATTGTCTAACCTCGATATTCGAACTTTCTAAGCGTTTCTGATGTAAAACACCCTATATATTTGAAAAGAGTTACCACAAAGCTTTTTAAGAACTCACCCGGAGAAAATGGTCATCATCAGTTGGGACGAAAGCGGGCCGGGACGAAACTGGTTTGTCACGATTTCTACTTTCACTTTCAAACAAGGTCAAACGTCTAGAAATGACCAAATCAGTCATTTCCAGTGCATCCTACACATATTTACAATTAAATTAAACTCAATGTCTTATATATATATTCAATGCATTCTGGTGATGGTATATATCCATTTCTACGCAAACAAAGTTTCTTTTAGGGATTATGAACGCGGATGTATTTGGTCAAATTTGATATTAAGGCGTGTCTCAATTTAAAGTAATCTGAACTGTAGCATATAAATTGGTCGTGTTGTAGCCCCTCGTTACGGGATAACATAAAAGGTAATAACAGTCAAATACACAGAGTTATAATTTAAGTTTATCACCAGAATACACATATTTACCTGTTCTGTTTACGGTTACTCGGACAGGTGTACAGGTGAATGTAAGTCGTCACAAAAGAAAAACAATCGGTCGACACGACTCATATTTAATAGGTTCACCCTAGTAGTAGGATATCTCCTCTCGGTTATTAGACTTCGTGAATGTAATTAGGACGAAACTCATACCTGTTCTGTTTACGGTTACTCGGACAGGTGTACAGGTGTACAGGTGTGTCTGAGTCGTCACAAAGACAAACATGACACGACGCATTTTCAATCAGATCACTCAAGTAATAGGATAACTCCTCTCGGTTATTAGACTTCGTGAATGTAATTCGGACGAAACTCATTACGTAGCATAAAGCATTTCCCTTGTTGCAGCTAATTTACGCGGTGATTAAGTATTTTTTAGAATTAAACGAAGACGGATTGTATCTCGAGACATAAATGTCCCGATTAAACGTCATTCTATATAACGGAGGGTAAAGACATGATATATAGACAGCGGGAATAGGAAGCAGATATATACGTAATTTGATGGATGATTACAATGCATTTTTAGACAAGGGGATATGTTGGAAATCTAAATTTAGCTTTTTTGGTATAAATTATATACATTCTATCGTTAAGATCCATTGTTTGCTAGCGTTTGCTAACACTTTGACTGCAAGAACTGAGTTTGTAAAATATGACCAACCATTAAAGAGCCAGGGCTGTCGGTGCATTATCGCCATCTGACCAGTCTCTATACTATTGACTGTTTAAATCAACATGTTCATCGGAACGAGCTGTGTCTCCTGAAATCTGCAATATTTGCAACTTAGACGTTCATTTTCATTACTTTTCCTTTTTGACGAATAATGGAATGGTCCAATTTTTAACATGGAAGTGTCGACTTCGTGAAATTCGGCAATGAAAGAGTTAAGTTGACAATCCCAACGAAAATCTGATTAAATTGCGAGATGACACCTACTCACTTAGAAAATGTCAAAGAATATTTTCACTCACCAATGGTATATCGCATATTATATTCCAATTAGTTTTAAGAAATTCTTACTTCTATACGCATTTTGACGCAGCTGCAGAAGACGACTTTTGAACACTTTTTAACAAAAGGAGCAAGTACTCATCATGAGCATATTCTCCTTTGTTTAGCTCTTTTCAATAAGTGTACATTTGTTATAGAGATAGTCAATATCATTGCTTAGATATGTTTAAAGCTGCAGAAGACGACTTTTGAAAACATTGTGACAAAAGGAGAAAGTACTCATAATTGGCATTTTCTCATTTTGCCTCAATGTTTTCAACTCCATTCAATACGTGTACATTTGTTATAGAGAGAGCCCATATCATTGCTTAGTCATGTACGGTATATTTGTCGTATGTGGGAAAGAAATAATCATAGTAGTGCTAAAAACAAATCACCATTGGTTTGCGAAGAGGTGATCAGATATGAGTTCCCATATAATCTAAGACAGGTTTGTTTAAATAATTACATCAAAACTCATTTTGCGCTTATCATAACTAATTAGATATATCTGATATAGCTAGTATCGTACACAATCAAAAATCGTATGTCACGTCTGGGAAATCATGCACGATTGCTTTAAATGATAATATTCGTTTAATGCAAAGTGCTGCCCAATAAGTGACATTGAACTTCAGAGTGATAGAAGTTATTGTTTGTATATGTATCTCGTAATGAAACAATATTTGTAAACTGTTTTCCAAGTAAAATCCCTTTGATAATCCAACAAAATACGTTCTGTTTTGTAAACGGTCTGACAAATGGAGGAGAGATTGCCAGTCTAGTAATGAGCGATATTGGATCTTATGGCGTCTTCATTCCCGTATCACGATTGTCGAGTCTACAATTAACAATGATACTTTGTTTAATTGGCGTTTAACCGCTTCCAACAATTGTTCCCTAATCTCACAACGTTTCCTGTGTAAGTTACAAGTAGTACTCGTCCATTTATCCTGACGCCGCCGAGTAAGTCGCAATGCTCACTCCCCAATCCTGTAGGCTAAGTAGGGAAATCCATTCCTAGCATCATTTAAGACTTCGGTTTGATCCGGCCGTGCTTTGCATCCGTTACCTACCGCACCAAGGGCGGAACGCTCTACCACTAAATCAAAGAAGCGGTCGATATGCATAAACATATACTTGCCCCGATATCAGAGTGGTTAAGGTATTCGCCTAGGCAGTGGGGCGTCGACTGATCGAATTCTAGTGGCGACAATAGTATGACATGTTCGGTTAGACACCTGCTAGTTAAATTATGTCCCACAAGGTAGAAATAGCCGATCCTTTAGATATTAGTGACATTATGTAATATACAAACACGTTTTTCATACATGATACATGATACCGAATAGCCACGTTTTTCATTTGTTCCCATTCAAACAGATGCCAATGTAACAAGTGTAACGGTAACTTTCTACACACTGGTCTTATAACTGAGTGTCATTGATTCTAACAATGTCTTACCTCTCTGATTCATGACGTATGTAATTTGCCTTCCGACATTTGCTTACTGTGTTGTTTAAGATCAGACTAAATAATCCTAATCTTTGACCAAGTTCTAAAATTGGACTTGATGGTCTGTTTGAATCAATAGAGCTTTTCCCCATCCATCGATAAATGTGTATGCACAGACTGATATGGATCTTCACTGAACTCAAAATATCAGGAGGCCTTTTGTCCAGCATCGAAGCCGCGTGCTTCAAGAAATAAAACCTTAGCACACTTTTATAAGGTTTATAGACATACCCTTTCTCAGGTACGACAAATCTGTAGTAGGCGATTTTGTAAACATGTAAGAAAAAACTACGGAAACTCTCAATCTATTAAAGAACAAGTATTGAATAAAGTTGTTAACATTGTTGCAAAAAGAGAAATTACTCATTTTGAGCAATATGTCGTTTTGCAATTTCTTTTTTAAAATAGGTATGCTGCAACGGCGTTAGAAAGCGTCCGTATAAGGGAAATGGTTCAAACCAAGATTCAAATATTTTATTATGTAGAATTGAGCCGTCCCGCGAGAAAACCAACATTATGGCTTCTGCGTAATGTATCGAACCAGATCACACTCGCAAGCCTGCGCGGCATGCTTAGGCTGATCCGGGTCGATACTTTACGCAAAGTCCACAATGTTTGTTTTCTCGCGGGACGGCACATATGCATTTGTACTTATTCCAAAAGGATTTAGCGTTTGTAAAAGGTTTGTTGAACCCTTCTGTGACGTTTGCGAGCACAGATCAAGCCTAGCGAATGAACAGGCCGTGTTTCACTTAATAATAAGTAAAAGATTTCAAGTCAACTTTACAACATATAGATCATTCTTAAACAGTCAAAATTAAGATTTAATTCAGATGTAAATTGCCAGGCTTATTTCATATGATAGGAATTAAGCAATTTCAAATTTTGTTAGATAACTTGATCATTACATTTGCGACAAGTGTAGAGCTATATCAGCCAGCGCATCGGCGCCTTCTTATCTAGCTATGTACTTTTCGGACATAAGTTAAAGAAGGTTTCAGGAAATCTCTGTAAAACGGTACCCATTTGGATCCCATACGTGGATGCGAAGACAAATCAGTTTAAACACGAAATAAATACGGTAATGTTTAATTTTCACAGAACAGCACGGCTATAGTGTTGAACGTGGGAAGCATTAAAGGAACAAATCTGTTTATCTCTGGAAATAAAGCAATTTTAAAGCACATTTCCAACCTAGTACTGGTCGTTTATCCTGGAGTTTTGAAAAAGGGATTTGTCAAAGTGATAAAAATGAAATATTAGTGAAAAATGCGTTTAACCATACATAAACTTATCAGCCGTCGGTTTGTAATAACAATTTATGCTCAGTATTTCTAAAGTTAAATGGGTGTATACTTATACTTATAGTAATTCGGATTAGATCCCGGTCGTCACAGCTCATTTAAGGCATAAAATCAATCAGACAATACCAGTCATAATTCTCCTCTACTTAAGATTAATCCGTTTTCTCATACAACACATCTGCAGCAGACGACTTTGAAAACATTTAAATAAAACTAAAAACACATTCTATAAACGAAACTAGACTAATAACATAGAGTTTGAGGCATTGTGTTTAAAGCAGAATTACTCATACTAAGCAATTCCTCCTTTTGCAGCAATGCTTTCAAAAGCCATGCGCCAAAGTGCGTCTGCACGTGGGAAAACAACCTGTATTCACTCCGAGTAGAAATAACAATATATCTATTGCAAACTCAGAACAATATACAAGCGAAATAAAACCTTTCTCTAACCTTTTTGTTTGTTTGTTTTAATGGTATTTACGTCAATTTTAACATATTTAGTTATATTACGGCGTTTTAAGGGAAAGTAACCAGTACTACTGGTCCATTTATTCCATGCTAAACCCACAACCGTAAACGACAATGAGGGCCCGTCTTTGGCATGACCTCACCGAACGCGCGACCTCCCGCACCCGAAGCGGACGCCCTACCACTACACAGTATAGGCGGTCTAGCTTGAACTGATATTTGAGTAAATAAAATACACATGGTTCAGGGATTATCTGACGACATATCGTTTTTCGAGACATACGGGTAAGAAATGAAATCATTCTGTGCAAAAGAAAAACCACTGGGGAAATTAACAAGGCTTTTTAGAAGTCATAATTTATCAGATGTAACATTAACAGATATCTTAGTCTACAAACGTCTGCTCCTTAAAATCGAATACGATGTTCACATGTTACACTCATTGGAAATCCCTAGACTCACAAAGATAAGCAAGACAGTAATATTCCTGTAAAGGCATTCTGTTAACTCTTTCACATAAAGCAAATATGCAATAGACGACTCTGAAAACATATTTTTAAAAATGTGAAAAAACATTGTGACATAAGGAGAAATCGCTAATAATAAGCAATTTCTCCTTTTGTCACAATATTATCAACTGTTTTCAATAATTAATCTTTCATTTATAGAATTTCCATACGTTTGGATAAATAATTACAATTGTCTGCTGCCGATTTATTGTAGTCGGGAAAAGTGTTAATAGACACAAGAAAGAACATACTAAATAGTTATTTTTTGCCTTTGTTGATAGAGAAGTTTACTTGCAATTATCCAATTAACTTTGCAAGAAGTGAGGTAACATAAGAGATAACAAAAAGTCACCCGTTATTAATCAATCTGAATTACAAGGACATAGTAAAGGAAAGGTAATTACATCTTTCCCACGGACATATTTTTGCCACTTAACGTTGTTGAACATTGTAGAAAAGCTGCAAGTTGGAGAAAGAAATCGATTTCAAATCTCGTTTTGTATTGGTCTACAAGACTTTCATGTCTAGACTGATTAACATTGACGAACACAAATCACGCATTGTTATCATCTGATTTCAAAGTCCAGTCATTTTAAACAGAAACAACGGTAAAACATAACAATAACTGAACTAGACTGTGCATTATCAATATTATTAAAACTGAATGATTATGTGTGTCAATGTCGTGCCTAACTTTTACATCAAATAGCTTTATATATGCGTAACAAATGGCACGACCTTTGGCACCAAAGAGCTGTGCTATGAACTGTTCATGAATGTGGTCCATAACTTTTAAAAGTATGGCGTACTTCTTAATCTACAGCAACAGCACGATCATTCTCACGAACATTACCCTCATTTAAATGGAAAAAGTGCCTACAATTGCGTAAACATGTCAAACCACCGTATGGCAAACAGTTACTGTTTTGAGCTAAAACTGTCCCGTATTTATTACTGTTGTGAGAATGTAGCCAATAAATCGGGAGGAGCATCTTGCACGGGAATTTTATATTTATAACTGTCTTGTTTAACTTTTAGTGAAAATTAAAATATCATGAAAGTTGGAGGTTGAAGTATGATAACGAGTTTAAGATGTGAAAGGAATTTATGAGCCCGTTCTTGCGTAAAGGTACCCGATGGTTTTTGTGAACAGTTTAGATCGAGATGAGATTGGTATTCGCCCGTCTTGTCAATATCTACACTGTTCAAATACATGTTTTATATACAACACATCTGCAGCAGACGACTTTAATAACATGTGAGAAAACAATGGGGGTTTTATAAATGAGAATATAATCGATTAATAAAGATGAAAACATTTCGGCAAATGGAGAAATTGCACTTAACATGTATTTTGTTCATTTCTCCCACAATTTCAAAGGCCGTCTGATGCAGATGCGTAAACTTCACCTGTAAGTGGTAAAATGCTGACGCACCCTATTGGTTTACTTTGGGGACAATCTTCCTAATATCTTGCAAAGATTTTGTCGTCAAAAATCAAGCTATTACAAGTTGCACGAAAGGAGCATGCATTAGACGTTTTTGCGTCTGTTACGAACACGCGTAAATAGAATAAACCATGTTATTGACTTTCAATTTTCAAATCCATTACTGCATGTTATTATTGAGAAAGGTACATATATAATCGGGGTTTCTGCACGGATTTCTTTGACATGAAAAGTCGGGCTGGTCGTGTTGATCGGGTAGACTTCGGGAAGGGGTCGGGAAGGTCAAGTATAGGTCAAGTAGAAGTCGGGATGTGTGTCGGCAAGTGGTGTTGAAGTAGTCTGGAAGGGTCTTGAGTTGATCTAGTATGGTCCACTAAAGGTCTGGCAGGGGTCCCCTTCGGTTGTGTAGACCCCCCGACCAAACACCTGGTCGAGCTTGGTCGCGGAATTTGGCCGGTCGGGGAGATCGAGGTTCTCAGATCGGCGGTGAGAACGTCCCATAAAGAAGTATGAACTGTTTCATTGGTCGTGTTGTAGCTCCTCGTATAACATAAAGGGTAATGATAATAAAATACAGAGTTACAATTTATGTTTATCGTCGGAATATTCATAATTACCTGTTCTGTTTACGATTACTCGGATAGGCGTACATGTGTGTTTTGAGTCGTCACAAAGACACACAATCGCTCCAAACGACGCATATTCAATCGGGTCACCCAAGTCATAGGTTAACTCCTCTCGTTTATTATTCTTCGTGAATGTAATTCGGACGAAACTCATGACGTAGAATAAAGCATTTCCCTTGTTGCAGCTAATTTACGCGGTGATCAAGTATTTTTTAGAATTAAACGAAGACGGATTGTATCTCGAAACATAAATGTCCTGATTAAACGTCATTCTATATAACGGAGAGTAAAGACATGATATATAGACAGCGGGAATAGGAAGCAGATATATACGTAATTTGATGGATGATTACAATGCATGTTCAGACAAGGCGATATATATGTTGGAAAACTAGTAGTAGCTTTATGGTATAAATCATATACATTATATCGTTAAGTTCTATTGTTTGCTAGCGTGTGTTAACACTTTGACTGCTATAACTGAGGTTGTAAAGTATGACCAACCATTAAAGAGCCAGGGCTGTCGGTTCATTAGCACCATCTGACCAGTTTCTATACTATTGACTTTTTAACTCAACATGTTCATCGGAACAAGCTGTCTCTCCTGAAATCTGCATTAGACATTCATTTTCATTACATTTCCTTTTTGACGAATAATGGAGTGGTCCAATTATTAACATTGAAGTGTCGACTTCGTGAAATTCCGCATTGCGAGATGACACCTACTCACTTAGAAAAGGTCAGCTTTTGAATTCCATTGGTCAAAGAATTTTTTTCACTCACCAATGGTATATCGTATATTATATTCCAATTAGTTTTTAGCTCACCTGAGCTTTGCTCAATGTGAGTTATTGTGATCGCCTTTTGTCCGGCGTCCGTCGTCCGTCGTCCGTCGTGCGTCGTCCGTCGTGCGTCGTGCGTCGTGCGTCAACTTCTTCTCCTCAGTAACCAGTTGGTCAATTTGGATGAAACTTCACAGAAAGCATCCTCTCATTGACCTAACCAGAATTCCTTCAATTTTTTGGGATCCATGCAAAATTCTGGTTTCCATGGCAACGAAACCGAAAAAACTTCAAAATTCTTCTTCTCCCAAATTGGTTGGCAGATTTTCAAATAATTTTGTAGAAATGTTCCTTAGATGACCCTCTATCAGATTCTTTCAAGCCATGTTGATTGGTCGAAAAACATGGCCGCCAGGGGGGGCGGGGCTATTTTGCCTTATATGGCTATAGTGAAAACTTAAAAAATCTTCTCCTCCGAAAGTGTCAGGCCGATTTTCAAATAATTTTGTAGAAATGTTCCTTGGGTGACCCTCTATCAGATTCCTCCAAGCCATGTTGATTGGTCGAAAAAACATGGCCGCCAGGGGGGGCGGGGCTATTTTGCCTTATATGGCTATAGTGCAAACTTAAAAAATCTTCTCCTGCAAAAGTGTCAAGCCGATTTTCAAATAATTTTGTAGAAATGTTCCTTGGGTGATCCTCTATCAGATTCCTTCAAGCCATGTTGATTGGTCAAAAAGCATGGCCGCCAGGGGGCGGGGCTATTTTGCCTTTTATGGCTATAGTGAAAACTTAAAAAATCTTCTCCTCCATAAGTGTCGGGCCGATTTTCAAATAATTTTGTAGAAATGTTCCTTGGGTGACCCTCTATCAGATTCCTTCAAGCCATGTTGATTGGTCGAAAAACATGGCCGCCAGGGGGCGGGGTTATTTTGCCTTATATGGCCAAAGTGAAAACTTAAAAAATCTTCTCCTCCGAAAGTGTCAGGCTGATTTTCAAATAATTTTGTAGAAATGTTCCTTGGATGACCCTCTATCAGATTCCTTCAAGCCAAGTTGATTGGTCGAAAAACATGGCCACCAGGGGGGGCGGGGCTATTTTGCCTTTTATGGCTATAGTGAAAACTTAAAAAATCTGGCAGATTTCCAAATAATTTTGTAGAAATGTTCCTAGGGTGACCCTCTATCAGATTCCTTCAAGCCAAGTTGATTGGTCGGAAACTATGACTGCCAGGGGGCGGGGCTTAAATAGCTAAAGTGAAAAAAAAAAATCAGGTGAGCGATTCCAGGGCCAGCATGGCCCTCTTGTTTAAGAAATTCTTACTTCTATACGTATTTTGACGCAGCTGCAGAAAAAGACTTTTGAAAACTTTCTGACAAAAGGAGCAAGTACTCATCATGAGCAATTTCTCAGTTTTTCAACTGTTTTCAATAATTGTACTTTTGTTATAGAGATAGTCAATATCATTGCTTTGATATGTTCAAAGCTGAAGAAGACGACTTTTGAAAACATTGTGACAAAAGAAGAAAGTACTCATCATGATCAATTTCTCCTTTTGCCACAATGTTTTTAACTATATTCAATAAGTGTACATGTGCTATAGAGATAGCCCATATCATTGCTTAGATAATTTCAAAGTCAGGTACGTCATATTTGTCGTATGTGGAAAAGAACTAATCATAATAGTGCAAACAACAAATCACCATTGGTTCGCGAAGAGGTGATCAGATATGAGTTCCCATATAATCTAAGACAGGTTTTAAATGTATTACATCAAAACCCATTTCTCGCTTATCATAAATAATTAGACATATCTGATATATTTGTAGCTAGTATCGTGCACAATCACAAGTCATATGTCACGTCTGGGAAATCATGCACGATTTCTTTAATATTCGTTAGATGCAAAGTGCTGCCAAGTATGCGGCATTGAACTTCAGATTGATAAGAGAAATTGTTTGAATATGTATCTTGGAAATTAGAAAACATTTGTAAACTGCATTGCAGATAAAAAACGTTTAACTCTGTACCACAAAAGTTGCCTTTTAAAACAAAAAAAAACAGTCTAACAAATGGATGAGAGATTGCCAGTTATTAGCGATATTTGACTTTATGGCGAATGGAGGAGAGATTGCCAGTAATGAGCGATATTTGATTTTATGGCGAATGGGGGAGAGATTGCCAGTAATGAGCGATATTTGATATTATGACAAATGGAGGAGAGCTTGCCAGTTATGAGCCATATTTTATTTTATGGCGAATGGAGGAGAGATTGCCAGTTATGAGCGATATTTGATTTTATGGCGAATGGGGGAGAGATTGCCAGTAATGAGCAATATTTGATTTTATGACGTCTCCGTCCCCGTATCACCATTGTACGTCAGCACTGGCCCATCATTGAGACTACACTTAACAATGATACTTGATGCTCTTACGCTGCTTTTAACACTTGTTCCCTTATCTCACAACGCTTCATGTGTAAGTTACAAGTAGTACTCGTCCATGTATCCTGACTACACCGAGTAAGTCGACAATCCTGAGCGCCAAGTAGGGACATTCATTTCTACCAATATTAAAGTATTCGGTTTGACCCGGCCGTGCTTTGCATCCGCGACCTACCGCAGCAAGGCGGACGCTCTACCACTAAATCAACGAAGGGGTCGATATGTATATACTTGCCCCGATATCACAGTGGTTAAGGTATTCACATGTAGAAAAACTATGGAAACCCTCACTTAATTAAAGAACAAGAGTTGAATAAAGTTGTAAACATTGTTGCAAAAGGAGAAATTACTCATTCTGAGCAATATTTCTTTTACAATTTCTTTTTTTAAAATTGGTCTGCATCAACGGCGTCAGAAAGCGTCCGTATAGGGGAAATAGTTTAATTCATGATTCAAATATTTTATTTTGTACTTTATATGCCTTTGTACTGATTCCAAAAGGATTGAGCGTGTGTCAAAAGTTTCTTGAAACCTTCTGTGACTTATGCGAGCGAAGATAAAGCTTAGCGGATGAACAGGCCGTGTTTCACTTAAATATCTACGTGTCCTTCAGTCCACGGAAGCAACCTAATATCCCTTGTCTCATTATGTATTGATACATTTGTTGTCTGTATACAGGGTCATATCAGTTTGTCACTTGCTTTCCGGATCCTCACTTTGACAGTAATAGCACATATACATCCGCTAATACTCGGTGATTCATTCCCTCGCTTCCGGGCAGACGACTTGATGTCAAAAACTACTGGTCCTCTGTCCAACTTCATGACAGGTCAATATGACTCTACTTATATGTGTTTGTTAGTTTTGTTTAACGCATTTTTACAACATTGTTTCAACGTTATCCTGGCGTTTCCTTGGTAAGTGACTAGTACTACTGGCCAACTGGTGCATTTACCCTGATAAAGGCAAGTCAACCGTTATGGTAACCCCAAACAAATGAGCGTAAAGGAGTGATAGCCATTACTTTAATTGTGGTATGAACCGGCTTATTCTCTGAAAATCAAATGCTAGCGTCTTATTATTAAGTAAAAGATTTCAAGTGAACTTTACAACATATAGAGAATGCTTAAAGTGTCAAAATTAAGATTTAAGTCAGATGTAATTGCCAGGCTTATTTCATATGATAGGAATTAAAGTGTTGTTAGATGGCTTGATCGGTGTTTACATTTGCGAATAGTGTAAAGCTATATAAGCCATCACATCCGCGCAGTCTAATCTAGCTATGCACTTTTCGCACATAATTTTTAAAGCGGTATCCATTTGGATCTTTGCGTGGATGCGCAGACAAATCAATTTCAACATGAAATAAATACGGTAATGTTGAATTTCGCGGAACAGCACGGCTATAGTGTTGATCATGGGAAGCAATAATTAACAGTTACACATTAGGAACAAATCTGTTTATCTCTAGGAATAAAGCAATTTTCAAATTGAATTAACTCTGATCAGCCGAAGAAATCCGCCGTGGCCAAGTGAGTAGCGTCGTGACTTTGGAACCGGCCCTCCCGGGTTTGATATCCAGTCGAGGCAGTCATTGTGGGGTGCCCTTTGGAAAAGCAAGTTTCCAAGCCTAGTACTGGTCGTTTACCCTGGAGATTTGACAAAAGAAACAGTCGCCGTGATAGAAATGAAATGTTGGTGAAAACGGCGTATAACCATACTTAAACGTCATAGGCCGTCGGTTTGTAATCACAAGGAATGCTCAGTATGGGTGTATATTTATACTTACAGTAATTCGGATTAGATCCCGGTCGTCAGAGTTCATTTGGTAGCATAAAAGCAATTAGCAAATACTAGTCATAATTCTCCTAAACATGAGTTTAACCCGTTTTCTCATACAACACATCTGCAGCAGACGAATTTGAAAACATCTCGAAAAAACGATAAACAATCTCTATAAATTAAAGTATGACATAGAGTTTGAGGCATTGTGGTTAAAGCAGAATTGCCCATACTAAGCAATTCCTCCTTTTGCAGCAATGCTTTCAAAAGACATGAGCCAAAATGCGTCTGCACGTGGGAAAACAACCTGTATGAGCCGTAGCATGAAAAAACCAATATCATGGACTCTGCGTAATGTATCGACCCAGATCAGCCTGCACAGTCCGCGCAGGCTAATCCGGGCCAACCCATTCCGTTTCAGAGGGGATAGAGGTATAGAGTAATGATTCCTGAAAGAGAAAATCAACAGGAGGCGAAACGTGTCTGTCCGGATTAGCCTGCACGGCATGCTGAGGCTGATCAGAGACGATACATTATGCAGAGTCCATAATGTTGGTTTTCTCTTGGGACGGCTCATATATAAATATATAAATTACAACCTTCCAACAATCTATTACGAGCAAAATAAAACATTTCTCTAACTTATTTTGTTTGTTTGTTTGTTTAAATGGTGTTTTACGTAGCTTTCTAAATTTTTAGTATATATCACGGCGTTCTCAGGGTTAGTCACCAGTTCTACTAGTCCATTTATTCTGACACCAATGCTAAACCCACAATCGTAAACGACAATGAGGGCACGGCTTTAGGATGACCTCATCTAACGCGCGACCTCCCGCACACGAAGCGGACGCTCTATCACTACATCATATGCACTGATATTTAAGTAAGTAACATACACATGGTTCAGGGATTAACTGACGACATATCGAGACATACGGGTAAGAAACGAAATCATTCTGTGCAACAGATAAACTAACAAGGCTTTTTAAAAGTCATAATTTATCAGATGTAACATTAACAGATAGCTTAGTCTACAAACGTATGCTCCTTAAAATTTAATATCATGTTCAAATGTTACACTCATACGAAATCCCTAGACTCACAAAGATAAGCAAGACTTAAGATTCCTGTAAAGGCATTCTGTTAACTCTTTCCCACATAAAGCAAATATGCAGCAGACGACTCTAAAAATATATTTTCAAAAATGTGAAAAATCTCCATTAATTACAGTTTAATTATTGGAAGCTTCTTGTAGAAATGCTTTGAAATTTAGCACAAGGAGATTTTTAGACGTGCCAGTGTGACCACATATCGGGATTTCTCTTTGTCCCTACTAAGTATATTAATTTAAGGTAAATGACTTTTAAAACATCCCTTTTACACTTTTACACATTAACATGTGTGAGTTTTACAAGTTAAAAAAAGACAAAGACCGGTATATTAATTTAATGTATGTACATTTTTAGTTCAGCACGAAACTCATACTGTATCTAGTCTAAACAGTTACTAAATTGGTCACCAGCCTTATACGCTTTATTGTTTCAATAGTTCTTAAACCGGGAACCAAAAAATGCGCGCTAAATGTAGTTTGGTTCCTTTCATCCTATATATTACGCAGTAATAAGAGGAAGGAACTACAGAAGACGCTATATCTCCGCCGTTATTACGTCACTGTGTTGTATAACTACTTAATGCTTATCCGTTATATTCAAACAAGCATAACATAAACTATGGTTATCTGCTTCATTCGCTTTTCTGTGTGATGTAATTACTTGAACCGGAACGAAAACAGGACGTTTGCTCGTTCGATAGTTTGATGAAACAACATAAGAAAGTGGTGTCTTTGCAGTATACTTGTGTTGTAAATTTCTAACACCTTTCCCTTTCATATTGTTATACCCATTCAATGTTTTGGGTCTTAATATCTCCACAGGAAACTCTCTCTAATAACAGGAATCCGCTGTGGTCGAGTGGTTAGCGTCGGGGATTTCGAAACCGGGTGTCCCGGGTTCGATCCCCAGTCGCGGCACTACGGTCATGATAGAGTGCCCTTGGGCAAGGCACATTTTCTAGCCTAGTACTGGTTTGTTTACCCAGGGATCATGAATAATTAAATTTAATTGCGCGCTAAATGACCTTAGCTGTCGATGCGCCATAAAACAATATATACATTCTCTCTAATAACAATTTAAATTAACACTGAATCAGGTTATGACCAAATATGTATTGCCTTAATGTTCACCATTTACGGTTTTAACCCTTTCCCACAAATATACCCTTACCGAGCCTCTGCAACAGGCGACTTTTGAAATCATTTTGGCAAAAGGTGAAATTGTTCATAATTAGCTTAATTTTCTACATTTACGGTTTTAACTATTTCCCATATATACCCTTGCTGAGCCTCTGCAGCAGATGACTTTTTGAAATCATTGTGGCAAAAGGTAAAATTGCTCATATTGAGCTTAATTTTCTCCAATTACGGTTTTAACCATTTCCCACATACGAGTATATACCCTTTATGAGCCTCTGAAGCAGACGACTTTTGAAATCATTGTGGCTAAAGGTGAAATTGCTCATAATGAGTAATTGCTCCATTTGCCACAAAAAAAACTCTTTTCAATTATCTTACTATCATTTATAGAGATTATCTATGTTTTGTACTTGATGATTTCAAAGTCTGTCAGGTTAACATCACTGAAATCATTGTGGAAAAAGGAGTAAGTGCTCATACGCAATCATGATTTGCATTTACCACAACAATTTTGAACACTTTTCAACTTATCATAACAGAGCTTGTGTTCAATACAAATAGTTGATTATCTTTGGTACAAATTGAAATTTACATAACCTCTTGTCCATTTATATTTAGTATTAGTCTTATATGTCTATCATGATCAGTTTAACTCTATTAATGTCATTCACATAAAACTCAGACACTGCCAGGTTAAATATCCTACGAAATACTTAAATCTTCAAATACCGATATCTGCATAACTAACTACAGATTAAATTTGTCTAATGTTTGTGGAATTAAATGTATTTTTTTTTATTTCTTCATGTACAACGAAATATTGCGGCTTCTTTTTGATGCTTTGCGTCAAACATTCGTCTTGTTAAATAGAGTTGAAAACGTTGTCTCAAATGGTGAAATCGCTAATCATAAGCAATTTCACCTTTGCCACAGTGTTTTCAAAGTCGTCTGCTGCTATTGCGTCTGTATGCGGGAAAGGGTTAAAATGTCACGTGCAACAGATACTTCACATATTCCACAGGTGACACATAAACCCGTCCTTAAATACAGTCACACAGGTGACACATAAACCCGTCCTTAAATACAGTCACACAGGTGACACATAAACCCGTCCTTAAATACAGTCACACAGGTGACACATAAACCCGTCCTTAAATACAGTCACACAGGTGACACATAAACCCGTCCTTAAATACAGTCACACAGGTGACACATAAACCCGTCCTTAAATACAGTCACACAGGTGACACATAAACCCGTCCTTAAATACAGTCACACAGGTGACACATAAACCCGTCCTTAAATACAGTCACACAGGTGACACATAAACCCGTCCTTAAATACAGTCACACAGGTGACACATAAACCCGTCCTTAAATACAGTCACACAGGTGACACATAAACCCGTCCTTAAATACAGTCACACAGGTGACACATAAATCCGTCCTTAAATACAGTCACACAGGTGACACATAAACCCGTCCTTAAATACAGTCGCTTCTCACGCCCCTACAGAAGGCGACGTTTGACAACATTGTGACATTTATAAGGAGAAATTGCTAACAATAAGCAATTTCTCCTTTTTCCACAAAGTTTTCAACTATTTTCAATAATTAATCTTTCATTTAAAGAGTGTTCACATGTTTGGCTAATTAATTACAAAGTTGTCTGTAATAGATTTATTGTACTCGGGAATAGGGTTAATAAAAACAGGAAAACATATACGAAATAGTTATGTTTTGCGTTTGTAGATAGAGGTATCCAATAACTTTTACAAGAAGTGAGGTAACAGAAGAGACCAAATCAGTTATTAATCAATCTGGATTACAAGGACATAGTAAAGGAAAGGTAATTTCATCTTTCCCACGGACAGGAGGAATGGGCCATTGTTAGATTGAAGTTTCAGTTAAATTGTTTTTATTTTAAAAAGAAATACAAACCTGAACGAAATGGGACAACTTAAAACTCGAATCTCGCATTATTTACTATGTTGACGATTTTCGATACAGTCGTTTCTTTTATCATTTAACTGTGTTGAACATTGTAGAAAAGCTGCAAGTGGGAGAACGAAATCGATTTCAAATCTCGTTTTGTATTGCTCTACAATACTTTCATATCCAGACTGATTAAAAATGACGAAACACAAATCACGCATTGTTTTTTTCATAGGACTTTTAAGGGGAGTTCAGTCGTTTTAAATCGAAACAACGGTAACAAAATACAATGAGAGAAAGTGGCATATAAATCACGCCTTTTATTCTTTGGTGCTTTCAAAAATGCACTTAAGAAAATGCGATATCCTTTACAGGATTATGTATAAATCTCTATATCGAGGTTGAAAATTGCTCGAATATATATATTTAATGATGAATAGTGTGAAATCAGTCGAGACCATACTATAGATGTCATTCTACGCAAAGTGGTTTACAGATTGACGCACAATTAATGGCAGCAAGTATTCCTGGGGTGCAAGGTAAATGTTAAGATAAGTGTTTGATTGATTTTTTTTTAAATTGTTCAAAATAACTTTTGCATCAAAATGGCTTTATTTATGCTTGACAAATGGCACAACTGTTGGCACCAAAGAGCTGTGCCATGAGCTGTTCATGACTGTGGGCCATAACTTTTAAAAGTCGTGGCAAACTTCTTAATCTACAGCAACAGCACGAGCATTCTCACAAACACTTCCCTCATTGAAACGCAAAAGTGCCTACACTGGGGTTACCATTTTGAGTGAGAATGTCAAACCACCGTATGGCAAACAGTTACTGATTTGACCTAACACTTATCATAAACTGTTGCGTATTGATAACTGTTGTGGGAAGGTAGCCCATGTTCTGGGAGGGAAGAACTTTGAAGGGCCATCGTGCAAGGGAGTCAAGAAATAAATGGTTTAGAGTATTTGTTGAATTCTGCGGAAAAACATTATTAAAATACAATAAATCATTTTCACGAGTTTGGGTCATTCCATGTAACGAATAACATTCAACTCAAGTCTGAATACAACAGGACACAACCTTGTCAATTAGGACATTGATCCTCTCCAAATGATGTGGACATCGTCATGTTAATGTGATCATTTGTCGGAGACATTCCGTGTCATTGGATTTCTTGAAATTTGATAATCTAAATGCATAAACGTGTGTTGGTCGGAGACCCAGATACCCTGTCTGTCTAGCACCATAATTCGTCCACCACCAACTTATTTAGATACTTTTAATCCTTCTTGTCTTATCTTTATAGCATTAGGAAAGTGTAAGTTTATGGCAGTGTATGCTTACTGAACTATTTCTCGATATCCTGCTACATTGTACACCCAGCTTTAAACAACAGTTACATGCTGTGTTGTTCACGTCTTCAAATAAATTGTGAAAATGTAGACCAGTTTAGCCTGCACATACATACAGTCTGATATTAGCCAACAGTGTTTGCTATTCATTCAACAGTATTCAGTAAAGACTAGTTCGTCAATATGTAAGACCCTGTCAAACATCGGTAATATTACGTATTGCAAGAACTCAGCGGGAGGTAATGGTTGTGTTTGCATGATGTATTACGCCGCTTCTATCAATTGTTCAGTTATTGCACGTCGTTTCCTGACTTAGTTACCAGTACTGCTGATTCGTTTGTACTGACACCAGCGAGTCAGGTACTTATGATAATCCAAAAATGTTGAGCGCCAAGGAGCAAAAGCACCGTTGTTTTAACAGTTTGACTGTCTTGTTTAACTTTTAGTGAAAATTGAAATATCTTGAAAGTTGGTGGTTGAAGTTTGATAACGAGTTTAAGATTTGAAAGGAATTTATGAGCCCGGCCTTGCGAATAGGTACCCGTTTGCCTTTGTGAACAGTTTAGATCGAGATGAGATTGGTATTCGCACGTCTTGTCAATATCTACACTGTTCAAATACATGTTTTACCTGCATATGCTTGCCAGAAGCTTCTGTACCATTGTGTAGATTCGGACAAGACTGTGAAGAAGTACAAGCAGGGTCCAAATCCACCTTGCTAAGCGCTTTGTAATACTTAAATATACATATATCGTCATTTGTGTTTCCCTTGTATTTTGTAAAACATGAATGATGGAATGTATTAAAGTAAATGACTAAGTTGACATAAATAGTTGCCTTGCTGACTAACAAGATTTGGTAAATATTTTGGCCTTTTTTATTAAGTATACAAGTATTACTTAGCGCTAAGTAAGGTTGGTGGAATTGAACCTTGATATGTAAATACCTCGTTCATACATGCAAACGTTCGCACGGACGGGCTCGTATTGAACAATTTATCAACGATGTCGTCATCAGCAGAGATGTCATATGTCTTACACATTTCTAACATATAACACATCTGCAGTAGAGATGTCATATGTCTTACATATTTCTAACATACTACACATCTGTAGCAGAGATGTCATATGTCCTACACATTTCTAACATACAACACATCTGCAGTAGAGATGTCATATGTCTTACATATTTCTAACATACAACACATCTGCAGCAGAGATGTCATATGTATTACACATTTCTAACATACAACACATCTGCAGCAGAGATGTCATATGTCTTACAGATTTATACGGGCAACACATCTGCCGCAGAGATGTCATATGTCTTACACATGTTTAACATACAACACATATGCAGCAGAGATGTCATATGTCTTACACATTTCTAACATATAACACATCTGCAGTAGAGATGTCATATGTCTTACATATTTCTAACATACTACACATCTGCAGCAGAGATGTCATATGTCCTACACATTTTAAACATACAACACATCTGCAGTAGAGATGTCATATGTCTTACATATTTCTAACATACAACACATCTGCAGCAGAGATGTCATATGTCTTACACATTTCTAACATACAACACATCTGCAGCAGAGATGTCATATGTCTTACAGATTTATACGGGCAACACATCTGCCGCAGAGATGTCATATGTCTTACACATGTTTAACATACAACACATATGCAGCAGAGATGTCATATGTCTTACACATTGCTAACATACAACACATCTGCAGTAGCTACTTTATATGTCTTACACATTGCTAACATACAACACATCTGCAGCAGATACTTCATATTTCTTACACATTTCTAACATACAAAACATCTGCAGCAGAGATATCATATGTCTTACACATTGCTAACATACAAAACATCTGCAGCAGATACTTCATATGTCTTACAAATTTCTAACATACAAAACATCTGCAGCAGAGATGTCAAATGTCTTACACATTTCTAACAAACAACACATCTGCAGCAGAGATGTCATATGTCTTAAACATTGCTAACATACAAAACATCTGCAGCAGAGATGTCATATGTCATACAAATTTCTAACATACAACACATCTGCAGCAGAGATGTCCTATGTCTTACAAATTTCTAACATACAACACATCTGCAGCAGAGATGTCATATGTCTTACACATTTCTATCATACAACACATCTGCAGCAGAGATGTCATATGTCTTACACATTTCTAACAAACAACACATCTGCAGCAGAGATGTCATATGTCTTACACATTTCTAACATACAACACATCTGCAGCAGAGATGTCATATGTCTTACACATTTCTAACATACAACACATCTGCAGCAGAGATGTCATATGTCTTACACATTTCTATCATACAACACATCTGCAGCAGAGATGTCATATGTCTTACACATTTCTAACAAACAACACATCTGCAGCAGAGATGTCATATGTCTTACACATTGCTAACATACAAAACATCTGCAGCAGAGATGTCACATGTCTTACACATTTCTAACATACAACACATCTGCAGCATAGATGTCATATGTCTTACACATTTCTAACATACAACACATCTGCAGCAGAGATGTCATATGTCCTACACATTTCTAACAAACAACACATCTGCAGCAGAGATGTCATATGTCTAAACAGTTCTAACATACAACACATCTGCAGCAGAGATGTCATATGTCTTACACATTTCTAACATACAACACATCTGCAGCAGAGATGTCATATGTCTTACACATTTCTAACATACAACACATCTGCAGCAGAGATGTCATATGTCTTACACATTTCTAACAAACAACACATCTGCAGCAGAGATGTCATATGTCTTACACATTGCTAACATACAAAACATCTGCAGCAGAGATGTCATATGTCTTACACATTTCTAACATACAACACATCTGCAGCAGAGATGTCATATGTCTTACACATTTCTAACATACAACACATCTGCAGCAGAAATGTCATATGTCTTACACATTTCTAACAAACAACACATCTGCAGCAGAGATGTCACATGTCTTACACATTGCTAACATACAAAACATCTGCAGCAGAGATGTCATATGTCTTACACTTTTCTAACATACAACACATCTGCAGCAGAGATGTCATATGTCTTACACTTTTCTAACATACAACACATCTGCAGCAGAGATGTCATATGTCTTACACTTTTCTAACATACAACACATCTGCAGCAGAGATGTCACATGTCTTACACATTGCTAACATACAACCCATCTGCAGCAGAGATGTCATATGTCTTACACTTTTCTAACATACAACACATCTGCAGCAGAGATGTCATATGTCTTACACATTTCTAACATACAACACATCTGCAGCAGAGATGTCATATGTCCTACACATTTCTAACAAACAACACATCTGCATCAGAGATGTCATATGTCTTACACAGTTCTAACATACAACACATCTGCAGCAGAGATGTCATATGTCTTACACATTTCTAACATACAACACATCTGCAGCAGAGATGTCATATGTCTTACACATTTATAACATACAACACATCTGCAGTAGAGATGTCATATGTCTTACACATTTCTAACATACAACACATCTGCAGCAGAGATGTCATATGTCTTACACATTTCTAACAAACAACACATCTGCAGCAGAGATGTCATATGTCTTACACATTGCTAACATACAACACATCTGCAGCAGAGATGTCATATGTCTTACACGTTTCTAACATACAACACATCTGCAGCAGAGATGTCATATGTCTTACACATTTCTAACATACAACACATCTGCAGCAAAGATGTCATATGTCCTACACATTTCTAACAAACAACACATCTGCAGCAGAGATGTCATATGTCTTACACATTGCTAACATACAAAACATCTGCAGCAGAGATGTCATATGTCATACAAATTTCTAACATACAACACATCTGCAGCAGAGATGTCATATGTCTTACACATTTCTAACATACAACACATCTGCAGCAGAGATGTCATATGTCTTACACATTTCTAACATACAACACATCTGCAGCAGAGATGTCATATGTCTTACACATTTCTAACAAACAACACATCTGCAGCAGAGATGTCATATGTCTTACACATTGCTAACATACAAAACATTTGCAGCAGAGATGTCATATGTCTTACACATTTCTAACATACAACACATCTGCAGCAGAGATGTCATATGTCTTACACATTTCTAACATACAACACATCTGCAGCAGAGATGTCATATGTCTTACACATTTCTAACAAACAACACATCTGCAGCAGAGATGTCACATGTCTTACACATTGCTAACATACAAAACATCTGCAGCAGAGATGTCATATGTCTTACACATTGCTAACATACAAAACATCTGCAGCAGAGATGTCATATGTCATACAAATTTCTAACATACAACACATCTGCAGCAGAGATGTCATATGTCTTACAAATTTCTAACATACAACACATCTGCAGCAGAGATGTCATATGTCTTACACATTTCTAACATACAACACATCTGCAGCAGAGATGTCATATGTCTTACACATTTCTAACAAACAACACATCTGCAGCAGAGATGTCATATGTCTTACACATTGCTAACATACAAAACATTTGCAGCAGAGATGTCATATGTCTTACACATTTCTAACATACAACACATCTGCAGCAGAGATGTCATATGTCTTACACATTTCTAACATACAACACATCTGCAGCAGAGATGTCATATGTCTTACACATTTCTAACAAACAACACATCTGCAGCAGAGATGTCACATGTCTTACACATTGCTAACATACAAAACATCTGCAGCAGAGATGTCATATGTCTTACACTTTTTTTAACATACAACACATCTGCAGCAGAGATGTCATATGTCTTACACATGTCTAACATACAACACATCTGCAGCAGAGATGTCATATGTCTTACACATTTCTAACATACAACACATCTGCAGCAGAGATGTCATATGTCTTACACATTTCTAACAAACAACACATCTGCAGCAGAGATGTCACATGTCTTACACATTGCTAACATACAAAACATCTGCAGCAGAGATGTCATATGTCTTACACTTTTCTAACATACAACACATCTGCAGCAGAGATGTCATATGTCTTACACTTTTCTAACATACAACGCATCTGCAGCAGAGATGTCACATGTCCTACACATTTCTAACAAACAACACATCTGCAGCAGAGATGTCATATGTCTTACACAGTTCTAACATACAACACATCTGCAGCAGAGATGTCATATGTCTTACACAATGCTAACATACAACACATCTGCAGCAGAGATGTCATATGTCTTACACATTTCTAACATACAAAACATCTGCAGCAGAGATGTCATATGTCTTACACTTTTCTAACATACAACACATCTGCAGCAGAGATGTCACATGTCTTACACATTGCTAACATACAAAACATCTGCAGCAGAGATGTCATATGTCTTACACATTTCTAACATACAACACATCTGCAGCAGAGATGTCATATGTCTTACACATTTCTAACATACAACACATCTGCAGCAGAGATGTCATATGTCTTACACTTTTCTAACATACAACACATCTGCAGCAGAGATGTCATATGTCCTACACATTTCTAACAAACAACACATCTGCAGCAGAGATGTCATATGTCTTACACAGTTCTAACATACAACACATCTGCAGCAGAGATGTCATATGTCTTACACATTGCTAACATACAACACATCTGCAGCAGAGATGTCATATGTCTTACACATTTCTAACATACAAAACATCTGCAGCAGAGATGTCATATGTCTTACACTTTTCTAACATACAACACATCTGCAGCAGAGATGTCACATGTCTTACACATTGCTAACATACAAAACATCTGCAGCAGAGATGTCATATGTCTTACACATTTCTAACATACAACACATCTGCAGCAGAGATGTCATATGTCTTACACATTTCTAACATACAACACATCTGCAGCAGAGATGTCATATGTCCTACACATTTCTAACAAACAACACATCTGCAGCTTTTATAAATGAGAGTTTAATAGATTAATAAAGATGAAATCATTTCCGGGAAATGGAGAACTTGCACTTGACATGTATTCTTTTTACTTCTTCCATATGTTTAAAGCACGAATTACATCTGCAAGTGGTAAAAGGGTGACGCAGCCTAGGGGTTTACTCGGGAAAATTCTTCTAAATATCTTGTTAGATTTTCTCCTCCTACATCAAGCTATTACGAGTTGCACGAAAGCAGCATGAATTAGACAGTTTTGCGTCTGTTACTTACACGCGTAAATGGAATAGAAGATATTCCCAAATCCATTACAAATCAGTCTGTGATTGAGGTCGTTCGAATGCCGATGGTAAATCATGCAACAAACCATTCAACTAACTGGTCGATATTAACTTTCAGTTTCATATTTTTGAATGATGTAAGAAGACATTTTATCTTATAGATTTGTTTTGCATTTTGAAATAATATGGGCATATATGCTTTTGAATTGATCGCGTCAAATTAAAACCGACCAAGATCCAGAAAAGCCTAAGTTTTTGTAAAACTGATCTGGATATTCCACGTTTGCCAATTAACCACTGACGCATTGTAGAAGCGTCTTGGAAAATGTTTATGGCCGAAAACCTGATTGTACAAACATTAATTTTCATCTTTATTGGTATTAATTTAACCCTTTCAGCGCCACAGGCAATGATGAGGTTTTTGCAAACAATGCTGATTTCAGGTGAGTCAGCTCGTAACGAGCTGTCTCACCTGAAATCAGCATTGTTTGCCTTTTAGTTACCAAAATAGTCCAACACTTTCATAAATTGAGAAATGGACACTCCCGATTTTGAACATGGAAGAGTCTACTTTAAACAATTCGGCGCTGAAAGAGTTAACACCCAAGCTTTTGTTTGATGTGAAATAAAGCGGTGCTCCAACATAAGCGTATTTTTTTCAATGGAAGATAAACATTTTCTTGTGAACCCATGCTTTAGCATCGAAATTGATACCTGTTGTTATACCTTGCCTGAAACCTTTCAAGACTACTTGGCGAACTTTCTATCAGCCTGATCCACACATTTTTCAACATGGGTAGAATTGCCTTTCCTGCGGAAACGTTAAATGGTATCCCTTTTTCGGCAAAGAGTTTATCATAATGATAAGAAAAAAAAATCGATAAACGATTGAGAAAAGAACACCACGTAGTCAAATCTAATTTACAAACTGTTTTTAACAAGTCCCATAGAAAAGCAACACACAACACTGTGCAACACATTTCACGGCTATCGGAAATGATAAAATAAACCCTCTCGGTTATCAGGCATCACGGACATTGTAAGAACAAAAGACATTAAGGAGAATAAAGCATTTCCCTGTTCACAATTAATATAAGAGGAGATGAAGTGTATTATAGAATTAGGTGAAGACGCATTGTTTCTAGCGACAGACAAGTCACGAAAGACCATTATTTTATCTAAAGAAGAATTAGATTTCAGGGGATATGGCAACCCGTGAACGAAAATATCTGTAACTTTATAACGAGAATCTGAACAGGACTTTAACGCAGTACTTTAAATCCACCTGACGTTGGAGCAATTTATCAAATTTAATGAGCAAAATGAAACATTATGTTATTTTTATCAAAGTTTCAAAGTGTATTCTTTTACTCTCGGTACATTTTAACAATGGGGTAATATTAACAACATATATACATATTGTAATATGGGGAAAAGACCAGGCTATGAGATAATAAATCACTATAGTATAAGAAATTCAAGAAGAAAAACAAACTAAAAACACACACACACACACACACACACAAATACAAAGATGTGTCAAATACTGAAGTAAATACAGAAATACAATAAGCCAGGTGGCACGTTAGCTCTTCGAAGACAACTGCCACCACTTACCAGATAATTATGTTGAATATTTTCGCGAAAGTCATGGCGGATTTCGCGTTATTTACAAAATAACATGATAACTTTAAATTCATTGTGATACCAGATAAATAACTTAACATGCTTTTCTATTTATCACGTTTATTTTAAGTTATCGTGTTAGCTATAAGTTTTCATGATACCATATATCTAAATATAGATTATAACACCATGCCGACAGACAACAGGGAGGTCGCTATTTGCACACCACCGTTTGGGTCTAGTTATGATCTACACACAAGACAAGTCTGGTGTCAATCAAATACTTAGCTCCGCCCTATGACCTCTGTAGCTTTCAAGATGGCCTGACTAAACGTTGGACGACGAAATCCTAAATTGAATAGTACGGCATAACGTTTTATCATTAATCCCGCCTATCCCAGCCTTTACTCCGCCCCTTGACCCGACTTGTCTGGTGTGCATTGTACAATTAGACTTAAACGGTGTGGATGTAGCGATTTCTCTAAAGGGTCCCCACAAAGCGTTCCGAATTAAACGTGTTTATCTTTAGATATCATAACGCGTTAAATAAAATTTGCATGATAAATACCAAGTTTCATGAAAATCTTTAAATTATCTAGATAGAATCGTTGGCAGTTTAGAGCACTAACACGAACAAATTCATGTTAAGTTAATTATCTGGCATCACGATACATTTTAAGTTATCATGTCATTTTATATATAACGCGAAATCCGCCATGATTTTCACGAAAATATTCAACATAATTATCTGGAAAGTGGTGGCAGTTCTATGCCACCATAGTAAGCTAATTGAAACATTGTACTTTTAATTTGAATGCTTATCATGTATGCGCAGGCAGGGTTATTTCCATACATTTACTACTTACGTTAATGTTGGTTTTTGGAGGGAATCGCTCATGGGTAAAATGACACATTTGGACGCATTTGCAGCAGACGACTTTGAAACATTGCTCATGATGAACAATTTCTCATTTTGTCACACTGTTTTCAACTTTATATCATGATTGCTCTTTCAATTCAAATGTTTGCCTAGATATTAACATAATCGTCTGCTACAGATGTGCTATATGTGGGAACGGGTTATAAACAAAATTGCGAGTAACGTACATCCAGATCAGCATGCACATTACTTTTTCCTTGGTCACCGGATAACATTATTTGTCCGAGATGCAATACTTGTTTACTGGATTGTTTCAAATGAGAGAAAGAAAGAAAACTGATGCTGAAATGATGCTGATGCGGGAAATCGGACTCATTATCCCTCGGTCATCCATCGGTATGCCTCAGTCACAAATGGCTTGCGGCGTGCTTGCGGCGGCCGTAAGTCCCAACAAGTCCAATAACCATACAGTGGCCGCGAGGTAGAATATGCCAGCCGTACGGCGATCTCAAGGTTTTTCGAATAGTCTATATCTACAGGACGCGTCTAGCGGTGCCAAATTGCTTGAGTGGTATACATATGAGCATGAGGATAGACACGTTTCGCCTCCTGTGGATTTTCTGTTTTAGGAGTCATTACTTAATACCTCTATCCTCTTAGACGGAATGTGTCGGATCGGATCAGTCTGCGTGGACTGCGTAGGCTGATCTGGGTCGATACAATACGCAGAGGCCATATTGTTGGTTTTCTTGCGGGACGGCTCCTGTATCTATAAACTGCAATGATATGAATGTTGATTTGGTCTAGTCGACGTTCGTATGTCAAGCGGGAAGGGCGATACTTATTTTCTTATAATAAATTTCAGCATTTTTAATTGTTTTCATTTTTGTGGCATGTTTTCAGCGTACGAGCGGTTCAAACACCTTTTGACAAATCTCTACCCTACTTATTCAACAATATTGAGAATTCACAACCATGTAAAGCATTGAATTTGTTCAACCTATTTGTGTGTGAATATTTTTTGGAAAAAGAACGTGTTAAGTTGTATTAAGACAGCTTCGTGTATATATAAAACCCTTACAATTCGCATTGCCGATAAGTTGATATAGTTTACTACAAATAATCTGTTGACATTGTCCATTTTTTTTATAATATAATAAGTTAGACACACCAGCACAATGTTATCGTTACTTTGTTTAATAAATGAATGTGTTAATTTAAAACAATTATATCATAGTTTTAAGCAAGGCAAGATGATTATGCCAAAAAAAAAAATTAATTATTTGAAATAACCAGAACATGTTCATGCAGATGGATTTTTGTTTTTATTTTGATGTTATAATTGAACTCTAAATATAGTAATCATTCGTATAAAGCGACTTTTATTTGTTATGACATGAATCAAGTAGTGTGTAAGCTATTCCACGACCTCCTGGTATAAAAAGGTATTTGCGATAGATCCTCATCCTGTAAATACAACAGTATTCTTTCAGCTCCAATATAATTCAAAATAAGGACATACCAAAGTGCTATTATGATGTGTATTTGATTACCTTTTGTGATCGGGAAATCCTTGTCCAAATTTAATCTCCGTAAGATGAAGTTAGGCCCTTGCTGGCAGCACTATCAGTGCTTTGATTTATCTATGTTGTTTAATTAGATGCTTGCCGCGTGGAAATAACAACTAACAAATAAACCCACATTGGTTGAAAAAGCGTCTTGCTTATATTTCGTGTGACGATCGTCATAACATTAATTGAATTTAACAATGTTTGTGTTTGCTAAACTTTTAGATATATGATCATTGAAACATTAGCAGGGTATAGAGTTTAATTAACATTGTTTTTATGATACGGGATTTAAATCCCAAGTGGAAGAGATTCTTACGATATAAAAACGAGTGCGCCATAGCGCACGAGTTTTTATATGCAAGAATCTCTTTCACGAGGGATTTTATTCCCAAATCATGAAAACAATGTTTATTAAACTATATATTATATACTCGGCGATAATTTTCGTTTTTAGCTCAGAAGCGGAGAGATCTGAATGACGTAATCTGCCAGTTTTGCAGTGACGTCACTACGTGCGCACCGACAATGTGTACATTGATTGAAATAAATGTGTCATGTCGATTCAAGCTCTTATTTGCGGATTTAAAAGTGCCATTGTGGATTATTTAACGGTTCATCATGGAAATAAAGTGTTAAGTAGGGAAAACGGAGCTTAAAAGTGTTTAAAAGAGATTTACAAAGTAGTTCCGAAAATCCGGCTAGTGAGCTATATCGCACACTAGGCGATATTGCTCAGTAGACAAAAAGCATGTTATAGGTTTTCTCAAGTGGGAAATCTCTATATTTTATCACTCAGTATATAATATATAACTATACCGACCGGTTTTTTTAAAAGGGGAAATCGATTATTACAGGTTATTTTTTATGTTTTCTTCTCGACTGAATGAGAGTCGCTTATCGCAATCATAACATTTCGTGTTTACTAAATGAACGCAGTAATGTAAGGCAGGCTTATTTGTTACTAGGAACTAATTCCATTTTAGGACCTGATATTATCTTAATCCCAAAACGGTGAAAGTCCCAATCTGGACGTCACTTTTCATTTGTCTATGCCTTTCATATCGGGTTATCTTGATATCTATCCTAGTACAGAGAATTGAAGTCACGTAATGCATAAGAAAGTCGGTTTATTTAGATTTTCTCGCATCTAACGTTTTTTTTTTCTCAAATTCCTTTAGCAAGCAAGTTCTGCGAATGTATAGGTCGCCCGTTATTATGGAATATTTAACGCAACAATCTATTGCACTCTTCTCACAGACATCAACGAATATCCCATTATTAAGCAACTAATTGAATAAGCAATTTAACAATCAATCTAAAAAGACTGTTGCAGAGGACTAAATGGTGTGGAGTTAACCATATATCTCATTGATTCTATAAGGATATGCATAGAACACACGGGCGAACCTGTTTACGCGTAGAACACTCGGGCGAACCTGTTTACGCGTAGAACACTCGGGCGAACCTGTTTACGCGTAGAACACTCGGGCGAACCTATTTACGCGTAGAACACTCGGGCGAACCTGTTTACGCGTAGAACACTCGGGCGAACCTGTTTACGCGGTGAACACTCGGGTGAACCTGTGTATACGTATTTTACCGTCAGCTCTAGGATATTTCCGTAGCAGTTCGTCACTAGACTAGTTCTCGTTCGAGTTTGCAATAGAAAATTAGGATTAGTGAACCAGTCTATTTATATGCGAGTATTTTCTTTTATAATTAAAATGTAAATTAAAACCATAGTGTAACGTGTACCGGCGTTCAGCCGTCGCGGGTCACCCGTCCAGGCACTAGCCGCGATGAACGTTGCTTTACTTTACGAAAAGGTCAACCACTCTACCAACGTCGCTATAAAAGCCGGCTTTCACAGCAAGGTTGTAGAAGAGATATTTATACCTATACCCGTTCCCGTTAAATTTCGCCCTCTTTTCTCTTGACTTCGACCCGAAGTCACACAAGCAGTTTACCAGAGCGGAGTCTATGTAACATCACTGGGAACCACTGGGGATTTAATAATAGTACAATGGGAATAATTTCATAAATGCGAAGTTATTGTGCTAAATTTTGCGATTTTAAGAATATATTAAGGAAAAAAAGGCATGCGCAGACAAATATTTGCAATAATTTTGGGAGATCATATATTTAAAAGCGGGTTTTGTGTTTTGCGAATCAAACAGTAATTCTTAAGCCATAAAATGCTGATTCCCGCGCTAACATCCAATTGCTGCATCTTGCAGCATCTCTTGTATAGAGTATTGTTTGCTTGGTCGTAACTTTCAACAGTATTTCAGCAATGTTTTGGTGCTTTTGTAATAATTCATTTTAGCTGCTGTAATCAGTAAGTGGCAAGCAAGACCTTATGGTTCATAAACATGTCTACAGCAAAAAAGAACCCATTGTCGGTGAGACATTTGAGTTCACGTCCCCTGGATTGAATACACCCTGGTACAACCCAGATCTACGAAGACAACCATTTCCCAGATACAACACGAGTTTGATGACCATTTGGTACAAGTATTGCACATTTCTATAAGTAATCTTTTTCTTTTATTGGTTAGAGTTGAACGAGGAGAAATTGCTAGATTTGCCACAATGTTTTAAAAGTCTTCTCATAAAGATGCTTCAAACTGTGTATGCATGTGGGAATGGGTAAGGCAGCACACATTGATGTTAAATGGCGGATTATTGACAGTATACGAAAGTTATAATGTGCTTCACTGCACGTATTTAGATTAAAGGACAGACCATCGACATCATAGGAATGTTACAGTGTGTTATACCGACATGAATTACACGGTTATCAATCAACGAAAAATGATTACGTCACATATGTCACGACAGTCACAGTTGTTAGGTACATCTGTCCCAACAGAATAATATGAATTTCATCAAATGGTCTTCTCACACTTAATACGACCATAGAGAGAGGTCACTAGTTATTGTACGTAATGGAGATTACAAACAGCTCTTTCAGCACCGAATTGTTTAAAGTAGACTTTTCTTAATTTATGAAAGTTTTGGACTATTTTGGTAACTAAAAGGCAATCAATATTGTTTCAGGTGTGACAGCTCGTTACGAACTGACTAACCTGAATCTGCATTGTTTGCAAAAACCTCAATATTGCCTGTGGCGCTGAAAGAGTTAAATTTGCATGACAAACAAATGGTTTTATCAAATCTCATATTGCAATTTATATGAGTACACAATATGTATTCAATTTGTTAAAGAATTGAACAAATATCAAGGCCCTTGCGGACTCTGAGACGAACCGATCTGTATTTTCCTATTGAAGACTTACACGGAGTTGATACAGTTTTTGATGAGAATACGGTAATTGTTCAGGAATGCGTAGAATTCAATTCCAGAGACTAATATAGCAGACCAATGGAAAGCAGCACGTTGGGTAATACCATTGGACACGTGTGTTTTGACATAAAAACAATGTTCATATGTGTATTTGTAGTTTAGAAATGAGCCGGCCCGCGAGAAAACCGACATTATTGCTTCTGCGTAATGTATCGACCCAGATCAGCCTGCGCAGTCCGCGCAGACTGGTCCGGGCCGACACATTTCGTCTCAGGGGGATAGAGGTATATAGTAATGATTCCCGAAACAGAAAGTCCACAGGAGGCGAACAGTGTCTATCCGGGTAAGCCTGCGCGGCATGTTTAGGCTGATCCGAGTCCACAATGTTGGTTTTCTCGCGAGACGGCTCAATATTCTCTTTTTGAACGGAATTTAAAGAGGGTAAGATGTTCACAAAGTGCACAATGGTAAAATGTGGACGATTCTTATCAGACTGCGTCTGCACGGCACGGTCCGATCCTCCTATGTATTTTCTGATTACACACTTGCGTAACAAATTTGAAAATTCCCGAGAAGTATTTGAAGCTTGAATATATATTAAACATTTCAATAGAATGCAAAGACACATTTACGTTGGTTTTTACTTACACTATAAATTAAACTGTGGCATTGAGATATATTATCTCGGAGAGAAATCACCGGGCGATGATTTTATCACATTTGACAGATAGTTTCAGTCCCCGAGATATATATATTTTTCTTCATTATAAACGTATAACACAATAAGGAATGACAAAATATTCCAATAAGATAGTTTCTTCTCATAAATTGACTTGGAGGTTGAAGCTGTTACATGTGGTCTCCCATTGTTTCGGCTTATTATGAATGAGAGCTCCCAGGGGTTTTGGGGAACAAGGGTACATGGCCATTTACATTTGGGGAACAAGGGAACATTGCCAATTACTTTCAGGGAACAAGGGAACATTAACATAATTTTAGGCAACTAGGGAATATAAGCTTCAAAAAAATAAAAATAAATAAAAATAAAATATAAAAAATTTATGGTGATATATTGTACAACAGTATAGTGATGATAATGATAATAATATATGTCGAGAGGTTAACTGTGACACAGCTTCAAGAAAAGCTTAAAGATATATGATCATGGGAAAGCACTGATAGGAAAAAAACAAAGAAATTGCTTCAAGAAAAACTGAAAAAGCTGCTAGATAAATAAGGTACTGAAAGTAAGAGAGTAGAAAAAAGGCAAACTTTGTGTAGACAAGAACATTTGTAAGCCACTTGCCATAACATTTGATAGAAATAACAATTTGTTTGTGTCAACAATGAGGGACATTAGTGATAATTATATTATCTCCCTTGTCAGATAACGACCAAGGAAGACCAAATAGTTGGTAGGTCCTTTAAGTTGGAATCCTTTGTCTTTATCGCTTTTTCACAATGAGATATTGCAATTACTCTGTACACATTAATCATAAATGTGTTAATTAAAGTGATGATTCAAAAGAGAAAATTTACATAGCAGTGTTTAAATAAATCAAATGTGGAATTACTAATCAATCTAATAACAGTTGGCCAAGAAAATGCAATTATAAGTGCACCATCCAGTGCAAAGAAACCAATGATAAAAACAGAGGAAACCAAATGATAGGACCTAGCTAGATGTAGAGAGTATTAAAGGGAGATAACTGACCGATGTCTCCAATTGGGGGAGATATTCACATGCTTCAAATTCAGTCGAATCATGTAAAGTTATCAGGGAAACTTCTTAAAAAACTTGAAACAAAATATTGCTTTCTTTAAGGAATTTTCTTTTTAACAATTCGTTATATTTTGCTTCTCATGATGAAGATGGAGGCATATTTAAAGTCAACTGGGAGAGCGAAACATTCGTTAAAATTGTATCAAATGGTAAAGAATGTGTAAGGGCACAAATGTTATAGTTTAGCTGTTTTACATGATAGTGTAATATTTAGTGACTCGGATGATTGTTCAATTAAGTTGTTGAACCCAACAACAGCAGAGTGCAGTCAGTATGTTGGAAGTGATAGAGGCCAAAGAGATGGAAAAAATGCACAATTGTCACAACCTGCAGGACTGTGTACAGATAGGAAAACACTGTTTGTTGCGGACACAGCCACTGGTATGCTTAGAATGACAAGTGGTGTAAGTGGACTTGTACTGTATCTAAACAATTTACGAAAGTTCGCTTTAACCTTTGATCTGCACTTAGAAAAAGAAAAACAGTTGTACCTAAACCTCAATGTAGCTATTGAAAGAGTACAAGGGATGTATGATTTTGACTGTCAGTTTGTTGAGAATGTGAAAACAGATCTTGGAAGAACATAAGCTACTCAAGGTCCCCAGGGAACAGTGTCAACTGTAATTGATGACGAAGCGCGCATTATAGATTCACTCTGTGACATTAAGAATTTATTCTCAAGTAACACTGTGTCACCTGCACTGCTACAAACATTTAAAAAGAAATCACTGCTTACTTTAGTAGTAGGACATTTGTTTTCTGAAATGAGAGCTGGAGCCTCAGACATGCCCATGCAGCTGGAGTTTGACTACAGGTTTTGTAGAGCTATTAAGGAACATTTGAAGCAGAGGTGTAACACAAAATTATATTACTTCACCAGTTCAAATTCGTACTATCCAAAGCTTGTTACAGACGTAGAATATGTTGATCTTCCAAACATGCAAGCTCCCAAATCAACACATCTGACCAAAGAACAAAAACAAGATACATGTATGAGAGACTGGCGATCAACATTTGGTCAAAGTGTTCCACAGAAAACAGTAAAAGGTATGAGTATTAAGGACAATCCAGGAACTCTACCAATTAATTTGTATGCTTCAGCACCGGCAGTGTGTAAACTGGTAGATTTAGCAAAATTGGAGAAGCACACAAACTTGAAGTTGAACCATTACCAGCAGTACTATATGATGCAGATGACTTGGTATATTTGAATGTTATGAACAAAATGTGCATCATAATGCTAAAAGAAGTTGTAACCTCAAGTGTGAAAAATGCAAAAGGTGTAAGATATACACAGGATCCATTTAATCCATTATGTTTCATGGAGGATGATGAACTAGAAGTTTGTATGAAAGATGTACATGGGAACTTAAAAAAATGTGTAGTACATCAAAATCATATTGAGGTAGAAGAGGAGGTATTTATTAAAATCCAGTCTGAAATAAGTAGCGTCACAGATATGGTGACTTTAAGCGAAGCAAGAGAGGATGTTGATGAAAATATCACCAGAAGATCAACCAGAGGTCAGAAAAGAAGAGTGATGGAAGACTTTTTCTACTTTAATGAATAAACTGTAAGATGCCATCTTAAGTTTACATTCTGCAATATGCTATCATACTCTGTTTTGATAAGGATGTATTAACATGTACATACTGTCATCAGATTGTTAATGTTTGTAGAAAAGAATAAGAATTAAACATAATATTGCAAGTCTGTTGATTCATTAACATCTGTTTTAGTTTTGTCAAAAATGATGGCAAATTGTCTGTTTAATCATATAAATTAATTTTGGGGAACATTGGCAAATACTTTTGGGGAATAAGGGAACATTGGAAATACTTTTAGGCAACAAGGGAACATTGAAAAAATAATTTTGGGGAACATGACCATTTACTTTCAGGGAACAAGGGAACATTTGGCTTTACTTTCAGGGAGCAAGGGAACATGACCCCTCCTGGGAGGGCCTCATGAATACTAAGGAGTTGCTTCCGGAAGTGGCTGTAATTTAATTCGTGGGTTTACTGCCGGTAGCTATCATTACAGTAAACATGACGAAAGAGGGTGTATTTATTTTAACCTCAATATTTGAGCTGCACTTTGCGAAAACCAACCTTAACGTAATGATTATAAGTATGAACAAAAGACTTGCTTGGGAATATATGCTAAGAATCCAAAAGGAGGCTGCTTTACAGTAGTCTCTTGGGGTTACAATACACCAAATAAATTCCTTCTTTGTTTCCATGTAAATCACCATGTTCAAGGTTACAATACACCAAATAAATTCCTTCTTTGTTTCCATGTAAATCAACCATGTTCAAGGTTACAATACATTAAATAAATTCCTTCTTTGTTTTCATGTAAATCAACCATGTTCAAGGTTACAATACACAAAAGACACATAAGAGTTATCTCGAAAACAACCCAAATTAAAAAGGGGTCATGCATTATGCAAGAAAGAATTCACCAGACGAAAATGGTAACCGTAATTTTGGACCAAATCGGTGTTTAGCATTTTTTACTTTCACTTTCAAACAAGCTCAAAATACTAAAACTGATAAAATCAATCATTTCCAGTGTATCCTTTACACATTTACAATGAATTTAAACTCAATGCTATATATTTAATGCATTCTGTTGTTTTTTAGGGACTATTTGGCAGAGCAAGATCAGACACTGTGCGGATATACAGGCTGCTTCGGATCTTCATTGGTCGCAAATGCCTAACGATGGACATTTATTAAGCGCCGCTCATTTTGACTTTCCGAGGCAGAATTCGAGTTTAGGTTTTGAATTAGAGTCTACTTTTAGGCATATTGGAAAGGTTTTTACAAAATGCCCCAACGTTTGCTTTGCGCAAACTTCTCTGTAACTCTGACTGTTATTGGTATGTGCTGCCTGGTAGTTATTGCCCGAATGTAGAAATCTTTTCCAGAAAAATGATCCTTTGTACAATAAATCTGAAGCATGCGACATTTAAAGTCGACACTGTGATAAAAAAACATGAATTTATAAAATTTGAAAATAAAATATATTTTGCTCCTTTAATACAATATTTCATTTTTAGACACAGTGTTAACGGAAGTCGTCCGTTGATGATGCGTCGAAAAACGTCTACCGGAGCGAAATGATTAATAAACGTGAATATTGGTTCTTAATTATCTAGAAAGTAAGTCAGCGTGAAATAAAAGCGTCAAATCTGACACCATATTCCGTTTCTTGGATACACTTGGCTCTAAAAGATCTAGAGAATATCAATGAGCCGTTCCACGAGAAAACCAACCTTGTGGACTCCGCGTAAAGTATCGACCCGAAACAGCCTAAGCAATTCGCACAAGCTAACCCGGACAGAAACTTTTCGCCTCCTGTGGATTTTCTGTTTCAGGAATCATTAATCTATACCTCTATTCCCTCTGAGACGGAATGTGTCGGCCCGGATATACATGCGCAGACTGCGCAGGCTGATCTGGGTCGATACATTACGCGAGGCAATAATGTTGGTTTTCTCGTGGAACGGCTCCAATGAGTTCGCCAGATGTAGTTAGGTCTGGATGGAATCGCGACCAATCAACATCCAGGAGAGCATACATGCATTGACACAGTCACCGCCGAGAAGTCAATGCCCGCCGACATTTAGAAGAGATTTAAACATACAGACAACGACTCAGATGAAAACATAAACAGGAATCCATCCTCCTGGTTACACTCTCATGCCCCCTATATATTGAGCCAACGATGAGATGCAACATTTCATGTGACGCAGCCAAAACGGTCTCATACGTAAAACTGGTTATCACATCTTAATAAATATTAATGCCTCAAGTCACGCGAACGATGACCGTATGTAATTCTTGAATTAATGACAACAAATATGGCATAAGTTTTCCCGCCTCCCCACCCCATTCTCCTCCCCCTCCCCCTCCCCCTCCCAGATACTTCCTAAATGATAGTACAACTGGATAGAAAACACTGAAGAACCTGATAATAGTGATTCAAAAGACAGGATGATCTTAAAGTTCACTACTCCCATTGTCCCGATGATCGGTTTTCGTGTGACTAGTTTCCATATGTAAGTAATTAAACACACTGGAAAACAAACCGAATGACGTTAAGTTTAACAAACATGGAAGCAAACGTAATAAGAAAACCTTTGTTTTACCCTTATTTAGCTCCTTTCCTGTCACCAGTTTTACCATGAGTGATGTTTGACATTTTGCTCTACCTCTATGGAAAAGTGTTTACTTTATTCTAAAAGTAATCTCATTGCTCCCTATCCGTCTACTTAATCAGACTAGAAACAGTCACACTTTGATAATTAACGAAGCTACAGTAGTATTAATTGGATTCAGCTGTTGGTCATTATTCTCCGTCAACCTTTAATAAGTCATATAACACGGGAAAATCTTAGTCGTTCTAGGCTTAATATAGACAAAGAGTTTGCATTTATGTGATCTGATTTTAATGAATAATGCTTTTCAGAATATCATGAAACCTTCAGTCCCATATTTGGGAACAGTGCATAACCAGATTAAACTGCGGGGATAAGCATGCTGATCTGATCTAGAAATTAACCTGGTTTCCTTGTAGCGTCAGTCATGGGCAGTTACAGTTAGAGTTACTTTAGAAGCTGACACAATGGTAATATATTTCAACGCGGATTTCAATGCCGGCGAAAGGGTTACTGAAATATCTCGCAATATCTATAGTGAAACTAACATAGAGGTTTAATAAGATATGTTCCGTACAGTTTTCAGTGTAGCAGCATACATGTTAAAATCATTTGATATAGCGTTTTTAATACCAAACAAGACATGGCGTTGATAAATCGGCCATGGATCATTTACAACAAAATCATATTAATACCATAAGCAGGATGTGATCTGTTCTTGAATAGTCATATTGATAGATGGATTCTTCACTTTGTTAAGTAAATGTAATTTAATGGTTCGCTCCTCTAAGCTAACGTCCGCAGCAGTAAGTGTTGGTCAATGAGCACAGAGAAGAACTACGTGCTTTTACTTTCTTACAGATTAACATTTTCCTTTATATAACAAATCTGGAGAATACGAATTTGAAAACATATCTCAATATCATGGAAGAAATGTTTTTCAAATACAAGTTCGCAAGGCAACATGGCCGATGAGAAAAACACAAATAAACATTAAAAATGACAAGTAAGTGGAGCAGATTTACCAATTTACAAGTACATACTTTGGAAACAGGTGAAATTTCGCGTCATACAAGGAAAGGGTGTTGTTCATGCGTACTACCATGTCCTAATCACCGCTGTATATATATACATGCTTATAATGCAATAACATACAAATTATATTATAAAGTAATATGGTATAATATAATATCAGATTATGTAAACTCTTTATAAATGAAAAGCAATTATTGAATAAAGTTGAACACATTATGGCAAAAGAAGATTTTGCTCATGATTAGCAATTTCTCCATTTGTCACAAGGTTTCCAAAAGTCGTCTGCTGCAGAGCCGTGAGAAAACGTCTGTATGTGGTAAAGGTTTAATTATTGTAACATATATAACGTGGTTCGTGTTTCAGCTGTACATTCCCATGTAAAAATATAGAGAATAAATTATTTGTGTCGGAGGATGATTTGATTTTTGATGACACGTTTGGATTGGATAAATACATGGAAAACAGTAAACAGTATTACTTGGTAAAACTCACTCTTAAAAAGAACATCATTCATTTAGCATCAATCATTAATTATAGCACCAACACAATTTTATTTTAATATGAAAAATATTATTGTAAATTAAAAATGAAATCGAACAATTTTATTAAAAGTTCTCCATTGCACTTTAGACAGACCGTGATTCGTTCGCAGACGGTTGAAGCGTTAACATCCCGGAATTTATTAAAAGTTCTCCATTGCACTTTAGACAGACCGTGATTATTTCAAAGACGGTTGGAGCGTTAACATTCCGGAATTTATTAAAAGCGAATGGATGTCATTGGTGAAGTACCAGACATGCACATATCGATTGTATTGTGATTATGTTTAATCTAGTTTTGACATTTGCAGATTCTTGAATATGAAAGGGCTCTTAACCCTTTCCCTCATACGACGATTCTGCAGCAGAAGACTTTGAACTTATTTTGTCAAAACATAGAAAATCTCCATAGTTGAATGGATAACCTATGACAAAAAGTGGAACACATTGTGGAAAAAGGAGAAATTGCACGTTTTGTGCAATTTCTTCTTTTGTCACATTGTTTTCAAAAAGCCGTCTTCTGCAGAGGCGTCAGAAAGCGTCTATATGAGGGAAAGGGTTAGAAAGATGTAGCCTCTGTTTCGGTACCAGTTGGTGTTACATGACCGTACTGATAGTAGGGCTGCACTTATAGGTTCTATTCTGAAGATACTCATTAACCTATATTATGTGTAAGCTTTTGATGAGGGCTCCAGGGAAAGTGTGCGTGTTCATTGCTCATTTTAGATGTCACCGTTCGTTGATACAACAGGAGCTCGATTAGCCCTGCACGACTTATATATTTACAGAAAATTGAAACGTTTCTGGAGGAATTTCCCTTAACTCTGTCCTACCTGCAGACGCATTTTGACGCAATAGCAGCAGATAACTTTTAAAAACGCAATTTCTCCATTGGCCTCAATGTTTTCAACTTTATTTAACAATTATGATATATTTTATGTAGATTTTTCCGGTTTTTGTTACCATGTTTTCAAAGTCGTCTGCTGCAGGTGTGTTGTGATTACCTACCATTGTAGTTTCAGATACCATTGCCCATCTCCTAAGTCTTATCACGCTAGTTGAAAAACTCATCTACGAAGCTTATTCAACTACTACGTCATGTCTGTAGATCTTGTTCAGAATATGCAGATGCGCAGGCTGATGTGGTACTACACTGTCCACAAAAGACAACTAGGACAGTTTCCCAAGAGCGGACTCATATTTGAAGTTTATACAATGTTGCTCTGTGCCATTAATGTCACAGGCAGGTAACGGAAGGGGTGGGGTTAATAACGTAACACCGGAAAATATCATCATACAGATTTAAAGACATGCATTAATCTAAACTAAATCTAGTTTACGAATACATATACTGAACACGTTTTTGTATATATTACTGAACGTCAACGAAAAACAGAAACAAATTATAAAAGATAATAAGCAAACCTTTTAAATAATCCACAAGTTGCATGACATTGTGTGTTTGTTAAGAAATTATCAAACTATAGTTTTCTTGTGAACATCAATATCCAAGAAAGACATTGGTATGCAATTGTGCACGAAGAAAGAGTATTTGTGTTGGATTTGAGGAAACATATCTACACATGGATGTACAAAATATACTGGGTTTTCAAAAACAGGAATACAAGCCGGTAGGCGACGTGGGATTCGCCTTGGTGATTTTCGCCTTTGCATATTTTGCAAACTTCCGGCACTAGCTCGAAACCCCGAGGTCGGAGGTCAATCACGTAAGAAAACCTTTTTGTAGTTCTTGAATAGCTTTATCGGATGGTGCAATAAAATCGCTATCGAATACTGTCACTGCAGTGCTAGGGGCGATTGAAGTAAAACACGACTGTAAAAAGCCTATCTTTGAAAGGCTACCATTTGGAATCAAAGGCCTAAATCAAAAGTCGTAAAGGATAAGTCTTTTCTAAATATCTCGAAGTATCTATAACCGAGGTTTCAGCTCTCCTGATTCAAAACTGTAGCAACAAAACTCAAACGCGCACATCCTGAGACCCTATGACACCTGTTTACCAAGTTTCATCAGAATAGGCCTGTCGTTTCGGGCTGTGGAGCGTCGCTTTACAAACAACTAGACAGAATCCTGACAATAAGGGATACCTAGCGAATCCCAATAAAACCTATCTCTATCGGGCATCATACCGTAGCAGTAAACGAAACGTCGGGGAACCAACCACGTTGTTTTTATACCGATGTGGATGAACTGTTGTTTGATCAACACTGGCCGCAACTATCCTTATTTTTAGTTTACATACAACACGGTTCTTATAGTTTACGGTAGATTTCGGATAAGTACTGACTTTTCATTATCAAAAATAAGTTCAAAATGGTCATATGTCTGCAATGCAAAAGAAATAGCTGATTGCATAGTTTGTTTCGATTCGAAATTAAATTAGATTTAAAGCAAATTCGAATACACCGATTTATTCCCAAATTGCGATTTGATCTTTAGAAAACCAAATTAAATGAGTTACCGTTTTAACATTTCCCCATTGTTTGTCATGGTATTGTGACTTCAATTACGAATTATGTGTGTGTCTCGTGACTCCAATGACAAGCTTTGACCCTTGATACACGACATCAGTTAACACTTATTTAACACATGAGCCGAATTACGAGAAAACTAACATTGCGTATCGACCTGGATCAGCCTAAGCATGCCGCGAAGGCTTACCCGGACAGACATGTTTCGCATCCTGTGGATGTTCTGTTTCAAGAATCTTTACTGTATACCTCTATCCCCCTGAGACGGAATGTGTCTGCCCGGATTAGCCTGCGCGGACTGCGCAGGATAATCTGGGTCGATACATTACGCAGACGCCATAATGTTTGTTTTCTCGTGAAACGGCTCATATTTCCTTGATACAGATGACATCTGATGCCTGTGTAGCGAACGAAGCGTCGTAATGCTCCGACATCATGATATAACTACCCGTGTTAATCACGTGAACACTTCAAAAACTGACCAATCAATCAATTGATAGTTGTAAATTGTATGTGCCGTCAATAAAAGTACATACACCTGTAATTCTTTTTGTTTAATTACTGTTTCTAGCTTAGATCAGACACCTCCTATATCGTACCGCCAAATAATCCATGGCTGAAATACAAAATGCGTTAATTTCTTGGTATATCAACCGGAAAGTTGATTTGATTTGACACTTAATCCAAAGAAATTGCTATTGAAATAGGGGAATTACAGAATTGAACATGACACATGGATTTCTACGCTGTCAACAGACGAATTCATGGAAGAACATGTACATGTCTGTGAATCGAGTCGAATCAGCTTTTAGATTTCGACTCAAACATTATTACCGATAGTCAGGTCCCAGTAAGATACCAAAAGAGAATACAATGATTGAAATAATATTAAAATGTACCTGATATTATAACCCTTTCCCTCATACGACAATTCTGCAGCAGACGACTTTGAACTTATTTTGTCAAAACATAGAAAATCTCCATAGTTGAATGGATAACCTATGACAAAAAGTGGAAAACATTGTGGCAAAAGGAGAAATTGCACGTTTTGTGCAATTTCTTCTTTTGTCACTATGTTTTCAAAAAGCCGTCTGCTGCATTTACCTGATATTATAGAAAGATGAACAATTTACGGTGCTCTTTTTTTAACTCTGACATGAGCTGGATGATTCTTTTTTTTAGTAACACAACATATTGAAGGTATTTAAAAGAATATATTTACTCATTATATGAAATAATAACCAGGGTGGTGCAGGGGTAAGCATACAAGTTCAGTACGCGTGAGACCAGGTTGCGATTCCTGATCAAGGAAGGTCTTTTCTTTTCAATTTTATCTTGATTTTTTTTTTGACTCACAATGACCATATATCAGTGTTGCAAAAGTCCTTTCACACCTCTGCAACCCTCATTTTCAAAACTTTGAGATTTAAAATTCCAAAGCATTGTTTTTAATGTTACACTAATGCTTTGCGAAACCCTATTGGAAAAATGCTTTTAACAATATTTCAGTAAGTAACGACGTTTCCTGTGTTAGTTACGAGTACTTCTGGTCCAGTTATCCGGACACAAGCGAGACAGTCGTATTGATAACTAAACAAGCCTAACCGTAAAGGAGACAACACCATCACTTTGCATTGTTCCCGCGTCCTCCAGCCCCTGAGGCGGTCGCTCTTCAGCACAACACCACAAAGAAGGTCTATTATTTAAAAGCTCAGTCGGTAGCGACACGGACGGTCACTCCAGGAATTGTGAGTTCGAACCCCAGCTCGACCAACATTCTTTTCGACGTTTGACAAAAGTCATTGTGACAAGCGTCATCCGCCTTCCACCAATGGACTATCAGTTTATGTGGAAAAGCAGCCAGTTGCTTGGAAAGAATGTTTTATGAAGTACTGGTGTGAGAAAACCTAGAAACATATGAGAAGGTGAACTGGCCGCCGTGATATGACTGAAAAAGTGTCGAAAACGGGTTAAACCTCAATCAATCAATCTTATTAAAAGAAAAATAACATATTTCAGTTATATAAAACGTTCCTGTGTAAGTTACCAGTTTTACTGGTCCATTTATCCGGATATTAGCGAGTCAGTGGTAATGCTAACTACACAAGTCTGATTGCTAGGGAGGCAAAACTCTTACTTTGCATTGTTCCCTCGACCTCCAGCACCTGATGCAGTCGCTCTTTATGACTACACCACCGAGAAGGTCTCTTATTGACAAATTAACATATTTAATTGTCTCGACCTGTAGTCATTTATAAAGCCATGCTAGACGGACCCTTAAAATCCGCACGAGAAAAATTGTTTATTCTAAAAGTTTTAATTGAACTTATTTAAAACTAGGCTCTTCAAAGATGCCTCCATTTTGTTTTATTTTTAATAACCAAAAAATGTAGACGACTACTTTTCGTCGGGACGAAAGCGGTTGCATATTAGTTAACGTTTAGTGTCTACTGAACGCAGGACTGGCACCTGAAATCGATCGAAGTTCGCGAGTAAGAGACGTATTTGAGATAACCTCATGACCTGATATATCCAAGTATCTCATTATTATATAACCAGTGGCCATACATCAAGATTGATCACGACACACGCGTCTGTGTCCTGTCACCGAAATGGCCGGGTCATACACAACCTTCTTATCTACAGGAACTGTAACGGACAGGCCACTTATGTATTTGTGGGTTCTTTTAATTTGCAGGCTGAAACAAGTCGACAAAATAATAAAAAAACATAAATCTGTTTATGCAGCCAATATGAAGTTTATGAAAAACAATAAGCAAGACTGTAATACTAATTGAACTATTTTAAGATCTGCTGACTCTTTTATCGGTGATGAGTAAGATGACTCTTCTGGTATATTGCACTCACCCTTATTTACACTATGATACAATTGATCAAACGTCTTCAATTCACCTCTTACACTGATGCAACGACATATGACGCCTTTGTGACAAAACAGTCTTAAAATATATTGGGAAAAGAAGAATTAAAACCAGTAATTTCACATTTTACGTTAGTTTTTCAACTCTGTGCACAATTCATAAATGTAATTATCAAAATTTCAATTTCTTTTTTCTGTGATGTTTTCGAAGCAGGCGATCGCATTAATTAAACGGTGCAATGGTACGTTCCTCGGACAAAACTTCGTAGAATGTGTCGTACCTAATGAGCATATTTTATATAAACAGAGCTTGAATTATATTGTAAAGACATGAATAATTTTCCAGCATGTTTTGCTTCAAATGAGCACGTGCCATGTCTTGGGAACTGATCAATTTTTTCCAAACGAATATTCCACGTCAGATAAATACTAGAAAACCGAATTCATTCAGAACAACTAATTGTTTTGCAAGGGAAAGTCGCATGTTGGACGCCTCTTCTGCAGGCGACCTTGGCAAAGTAGAAAATGCTGATGATGTGCAGTTCATACTTATTTAATTTTCTTTCTAAGTAATTTTCAATATTTTTTGCAAGATTCAAAGTCGTCTGCTGCAAAGGGTTAATGCATTACCTGTAAGCCAATCTGTGCGAAAAAACGGTCTGCGGAGATTTTAATATATGTGATGAATACCATCGGATTGCCTATGTTATGTATGATCATATTCGTTCACCACAGACTACCAGGATGTATGTCTGGCTTAATACCGACCAAGGAAGACACATATCAGGGGCGTGAACAGATTGTCCTAACACAGAGCATTCGGCAATGGTTGACTGTCTCCACGTTCCGTTTTCTTATGACGTGACATTATGAACTGATAAACCATAGTGAATTATAAGTATGCTTTTAGGACAAGGAACATATTGTGGTGGAAAAATAGAGTTAGGAACTTAATTGGTGGTAGAATTTCATCTGTAAGATTCATTTTTCACATCTTACGATTTCGTTCTTTTCAAATCTGTGTCAAAACCATACGTTTAATTTTCAAGATATTAATTTGTTTTGCGCTGATGTCTTCAAAGCATGCGACTATAAACAAAAGATCGCATCAATTAAACGGTGAAATTGAACTTTCCTCGGGCAAGTCTTCGTAGAATGTAAAATGAACATTTTTTACGTATCCAAGAATGTTTTATACTATGTACATGTATCTCACACATTTATAGATGATGCACTATTTTTATTTGTGTTCTAATTGTTTTCAAAGATGAGGACTTATAGCCAATGATGTATCAATCAAATGTTCAAATGAACCTTTTATTGTTCACGTGACTCAAGACCTTCGATTGACACTGCACTTTTCCTCGGATTAACACTTTCACACGTACAATATATCTGAGGGAAACCAATTTGCCTCGGATTAACACTTTCACACGTACAATATATCTGAGGGAAACCAATTTGCCTCGGACTAACACTTTCACACGTACAATAGATCTGAGGGAAACCAATTTGCCTCGGATTAACACTTTCACACGTACAATAGATCTGAGGGAAACTAATTTGCCTCGGATTAACACTTACACACGTACAAGATATCTGAGGGAAACCAATTTACCTTGGATTAACACTTTCACACGTACAATAGATCTGAGGGAAACCAATTTACCTCGGATTAACACTTTCCCACGTACAATAGATCTGAGGGAAACCAATTTGCCTCGGATTACCACTTTCTCACGTACAATAGATCTGAGGGAAACCAATTTACCTCGGATTACCACTTTCTCACGTACACTAGATCTGAGGGAAACCAATTTGCCTCAGATTAACACTTTCACACGTACAATAGATCTGAGGGAAACCAATTTGCCTCGGATTAACACTTTAACACGTACAATAGATCTGAGGGAAACCAATTTGCCTCGGATTAACACTTTTCACATGTACAATAGATCTGAGGGAAACCAATTTGTCTCGGATTAACACTTTCACACGTACAATAGATCTGAGGGAAACCAATTTGCCTCGGATTAACACTTTCACACGTACAATAGATCTGAGGGAAATTAATTTGCCTCGGATTAACACTTTCACACGTACAATAGATCTGAGGGAAACCAATTTGTCTCGGATTAACACTTTCACACGTACAATAGATATGAGGGAAACCAATTTGCCTCGGATTAACACTTTCACACGTACAATAGATCAGAGGGAAACCAATTTACCTCGGATTAACACTTTCACACGTACAATAGATCTGAGGGAAACCAATTTGCCTCGGATTAACACTTTCACACGTACAATAGATCTGAGGGGAACCAATTTAAAAACTTGACTGGCATTAACGGGAATATATAAAACAAATGAAAGTAACATTATTGAATAGAGTTGTAAACATTGTGGCAAAATGAGAAATTACTCATCATTCGAGCAATATCTCCTTTTGACACAATGCTTCCAAAAGACACCTGCTGCAGATGCGTCAAAAGGTTTCTGTATGCAGGAAAGGGTTTATGTAATAAAGCACGTGAATGATTTAGTGTGGTCCTCGACGTTTTAAAACAACATTCTCCCATTATCTAGCAATAAAAGGCGTAGTCTGTCTGTGACAGAAATACTTTGGAATAAAAATCCAATACTTAGAGACGTTACATGCAAGATCGATTATACAGTTCAGACAGCTTTTTGTCCCTTCATCAACTAATTTTTAAAAATACCTGTTGAAGATTAGCCCCCTTTAATCTGAAGCATGTGACTTTGGAATACGAAAGTATAATAAGCCGTCCCGTGAGAAAACCAACATAATGGCCTCTGCGTAATTTATCGATCCAGATCAGCCTGCGCAGTCCGCGCAGACGATACCGGGCCGACACATGGCGTCTCAGGGGGATGGAGGTATAGAGTAAAGGATTCCTGAAACAGAAAATCCACAGGAGGCTAAAATTGTCTGCCTGGATTAACCTGCGCGAGTCGATAATTTACGCAAAGTCCACAATGTTGGTTTTCTCGCGGGACGGCTCTAATATTGAATGATGTTAAATACTGTGTCAAAAGTGGAGAACTTGCTCTTTGTGAAACATTTCTTCTTATATAACAACGTTTTAGAAAAACTGTGCGCTGCAGATGCGTCAACATCTCCCTGTGTTTCGGAGAGGAGTAAAATGATAATTATAATATTTAATGTGGTCCTACATTTTCAAGTGAAATGTTTTCGGATATGCTGAAATTCATATTTATTAGTTAAGATTGACACTGTATAGTTACTAGTACATATATAAGACAATTGCTTTGTCTTTCAGAATCTGTTTGTTGTATTTATTTACAAAGTATAATATCACATACAAGCAGAACAAGCATATATTAGGACAGTTAGGCAATTGTTTTCAAAGAAAATCCAATGTCCATATACCAGCAGTACCTAGATTTTACGGATTGAGTCGGCCCTTTCTGGGACAAAATTTATAATGTATATGCATTTGCGTTAATTGAAGACTCAACGTCCGTCAACGTGTAATCTAGTCCTAGATGTATCTGTTGACATATAAACAAGAAATGTAGTCTAAATGTTTTTGTTTGTAAATTAATCTTGTACGGTCCCATTCGGAGACGCATCGAACCAGTCTTCTGTAATCAATACTTTATGAGTTGTCTCTGTCTGTAAAGCTTGGAGGTATAATCCGGCGTCCGACCGGCTGTCTGCCTGAATGTGCATTCGTCCGTCCGTCATGGATTGAATGTATTGGTCAACACGTTGTTACTGTATGGCAGATTTATTTCAAATAGGTCACACTTATACCGTGTGATCAGGAGAACGGCAAAGTACTAGGTACATAACTCTGGTCTGTTTATTTTAGTTATCTCCATTTTTCCTTATTTAGTACAGCGATTGTCTCAATTAATTTCAATTGTATCCATTTCAAACTTGGTTTGTAGGTAACGTATGACCTACATATTTGCAGTGCACCAATACCATAACTTTAGCATGCTGCGTTTGGAGTGTGTATATTTTTGTCTTTCTATGTTCTCACTTATTATATGACTTTCGCATGCAACACATGCGTTCCCGGCGTGAAATGCCCTTGTTCGTTAATGAATGCTTCCCCAAGCTGTGTACTTTGTCCGGAGCGACTGACTGTCTGCCGTCTTTGTGTTCATCCATCCGTCCGTCTGTCCGTTACGGTTTGCATTAATGGGTCAAAACTTTGTTTCTGTTTCGCGGATCAATTTCATAGTCGTCACACGTATACATTTGGGATTAGGAGATCGATACAATATTTTGAACACAAATCTGATCTGGTTTTTTAGGTGTAAACTATTTTTTTTTCATTTCTTCGGTTATTGTCTCAATAGATGTCCAATGTATCAATTTAAGACTTGGTGTATAGGAAACGCAGAGCTACAGATGTGCAATTCAAAAAGAAACATAACTCTAGCATGCTTTCGATTGTCTTTTATTTATCAGCATGATTATAATATACATTGTGGATCTTTAGTGATTTCTAAACTAGAAATATTTTAATTAAGGGTCGCTGTTCGGTATTTTGTCAATCTTTTGTCCTTTTGATTTATTTTGATTATACAAGAAAAGGGTCAAAGTTTGATAAATAAGGTATATGTTATTGGCAGGCAGTATGGGTTGCTTCACACATTTTTGGTTTTGTTTGTTTTAAAGGTCATTGTTTATTGTTTCAACAATGTTTGTCAATAGTATCTATGCCATATATTTTCAACTTACATATGCTCCTATACCAGCGCTTTGATTAATTATACCGGCACAAGCAGGTGATGCCTGCTTCTTCTTCTCATACGTATGAGCCGAGCATCTATTGTCCTGATCTTAGAAGAAGCAAGATCAAGTACCATCAGTTATTTTCAATTATATAAACTATTTTAAGAAAACATCTCAGAAACTCTATATTACTTCCGATTAAATCCAAATATTTTCGATTTATCTCCAATACTATTACAAAATATAACTTTATAGTAGGATTTTATTTCGAAAATTGTTAAATAAATGTATTTGTACTATATTCAACATAGAATCTAAGAATAAAGTAATGATTTCTGAATTACATCCCTTTATATCAAAATTCCATTCACGCTCTATTTACAATGAAAGTTGTTTTGGCAACCAAACGTCGGGTGACCTAACGGGCACCTGCTTACTACGTCACTACTCAATGGGCGGTATGTCTCGCGCAATAATAATCTCTGTCTCCAGACATGAAGAAGGCCAATGCTTTTACATTTTTTAACTCAATTACATTTTAGTTCGATATTTATAAAAAAAAATAATCTTAGTATCAATTTTGTACCAACCAAAATAGCACTTACACTATTATTGTTAACCATGTCAAAAAAGAAGGAACTATTTGGCGGTAAACGTTTCAATTAAGGATTTCTGACCTACTGCCGAAATATGATCAAATATCCCTATATATTATTCTGTTTGTGTCCTAGTACAGTGGCTATCGTTACCACAATCGCCACAAAAATGAAAGCGAAAAAGCAATTATTAGGCGGTTAAGCAATACGTTTCAAAGATAATTCAATTTTCCTATACCACCCAAACCTAGGTGTTATGGTTTGACAGCGGCCAGTTTTGTTCTACCGCGCATCATGTTTAAGTCTTTGAGAACAAGGGAAAAAAGGCTAGCATAGTTAGGATTGACTGATCAATCTGGGTGTTTATGTCTTAAAACAATCAACGGGATGTTTGGATAGTTTTAAAACACAATTTGTTATTGAACAAACAAAGTAAAATTTGCTAATACCTAATGGCACCAAGAGCCACCGGTCCACTCCAGCCGTTCAGTTTTCATCAATTTCAAACAATCCCTATCAGTAAGTTAACCAAGAATGCTTCTTTATTTGCAGTCGACACAACATTGACCATTTAGTGTGTTTATCCGGAAGCTGTTTAGATCAGAAGACACCAATTTAATCCCTTCTGTGTTTCCGTGCAAATCATCAAGTTTCAATAGTTTCAATGTGTATGCAAAAGGAAATCCTTTCCCGAAGATGGTTCCCGTTATTTTTGACACATTTGAGCTAGGCCCAAATTGGTTGTCCGCATACACTATTTTCACTATTAGACATTTGAGACGTCCCGCTTTAAAACCAACACTGTGGACTATGCGTAAAGTATCGACCCGGATCAGCCTAAGCATGCAGCGTAGGCTTATCCGGACATACACTTTTCGCCTCCTGTGGATTTTCTGTTTCATAAATCATTACTCTATACCTCTATCCCCTTGAGACGGAATGTGTCGGCCCGGATCAGTCTGCGCGGACTGCGCAGGCTGATCTGGGTCGATACATTACGCAGAGGTCAGTCTGTAGGTTTTCTCGCGGACGGATCATATTCAGAGCAATCTACGGACATATTTGTTGGGGCCTATTTGTTAGATCAGCCTCACCGCGGATGTAGTGGATGTGAGTTGACCTATAGGCGTACGCGTATCCCATAGGTTACATTTAACTCTTTCAAAAAGACGACTTTCAAATCATTTATGCAAAACAGGGAAGTTCTCTATAAATGAAAGAATGATTACATAATAGAGTTGAAAACACTGTGGTAAAAGAAGGAGACACATTTCTTCTTTTGTCACATTTTCTTCAAAAATTGTTAGCTGTAGACGCGTTAAACAGTGTGAGCATGTTGGAAAGGTTTAAGAGGAGGACATATGAGGGCGTCACCCACTTATTGGTGGATAAGGTAAATTCTATCCACATGTAACGACGAAAGTTAAAATCGTCTTATACAATTTATCACCCATTTACAAGTTTCTTAATGACGAAACATTTCGAATCATTTGGAAAATTTGAAGTTTATATATCAGTATGATACAACGTTGGAAACATGGCTAGAAACGGAGGTATTGTTCACCAATAGTGGCCTCCATCTTTCCCTTTTTATACGTTCAGAATTCATCTACATCCGACACGTCGACTGGGCCGTATCAAAAGAAGATCTAATACAGCTGATCTCTCATTATGATTTACGATGCGTCTTATCGTTTTATAGCGTCCCCGTCAATTAAAGCCGTCGTCTGTCTGTGACAGAAATAGTATTGAATAAAAATCTAATAATGTATCGTAACAAGAAACATTGATTTTTCATTTCTATGGCATTCCTACTGTGACGTGTGTGGACAGAATACCTGTTAGAAACGTTTATCGAAATTATAATATCGTAGCTCCCTTTAGGCACTGTAGGCACGTGCTTACATATTTTGTCTCAAAATACAGCTGCGGCGATAGACATCTGCGTAATGTATCGACCAGATCAGCCTGCGCTGCACGGCCGACACATCCCGTCTAAGGGGGGGGGGGGGGGGGGGGGATAGATGTATAGAGTAATGATTCCTGAAACAGAAAATCCACAGGACGCGAAAAGTGTCTATCCGGGTAATAGCCTGTGTGGCATGCTTAGGCTGATCCGGGTCGATACTTTACGCAGAGTCCACAATGTTGATTTTCTCACGAGACGGCCAACACATTGATTATTGCAAAGCTACGACCCTGATTAGCATCTTGTATTAACCATTTCCCACAAACAGGTGCTTTGTAAAACCTATGTTTCAGTCCTTGGAGACATTTGGAGAAATTGCCCATTACGATATATTACTCCTTTGGCCACAATGTTTTCAACTTTTTCAATTTATAAAACATCCCCATTTTAACCTCGATGTGGTAAAAGTTGTCTGCTGCAGATTTCTTGTATGTGGGAGAGCGGCAAACGGGGGCAAATTGCAGTTGTTTATAAGTATTGTTCTTAGCACGTAATGAACATTATTCCATTTATTCAGTCGGTCTTCACTAACCACAAACAAGCATCATGTTACAAGTCAGAAATAACCCTTTCCAGTAAATAACAAGACGAATTTTGATGCTAAGCATCAAAGACGCCGCGCATGATTTTAAAGCATGACTTAAAGGGAAGCAGATGCAGTTCAATACATTTAAATAACCTGTGCAAACGGACAGGATGTAAATATTTTGAACAAGAAGGCCAAATGTACCTTTATCTTAAACAAGAAGTCCAAGATGTTCCTTTATTGCTCACCTGGATACCATAGTCTATAGTAAAATGTTATCAAGAGCAAAAAGAGTCCATTTTGACGAAAGGAGTATACACTTTATATGCTACGATCTATGTGATATTCAGCATGTAAAGTTTAGTCGTGAAATGACAATTTAAGTCTTCAAACCAGTTGGTTTACCGTTTGGAAGGAGAGAGGGAAGTTTATTTACCTTCAAGTTGAGCAGAAGTATGATAACAAAAAACGAGAGTATATAAACAAAAAATACAACTAATTCTAACAAGTTTAAAGATATTTAATATCAAAATTAAGCATTTATGAAATTGAAAGAAAAAGTTCTCATGTATAGTCAACATATAGCAAGAATACATTGGTCTGAATGAACAACTGTATGGGGAGGAACGTTTTAAGTTTAGTAATACAACAGAAACAAGAGATGTTTGTCAAACATTATGCCCCCCCCCCCCCCCCCCCCCCCCAGGACCATAGGTTTAGGCATTATTGAGTTATCACTCGGACAAGCTTAAAAGGGTTTTTGTGTTAAAGGTCACTGTGACTTTGACCTTTGACCAATGACCTCAAAAAAGATAGGGTTCATCTACTGGTCAGGCCCAACCTCCAAGTCAACTGTGAGGACCATAGGTCCAGGCATTGTTGAGTTATCACTCGGACTCGCTTTGGTCTACAGACGGACCGACGGACCGACCGACCGACCGACAGACATGTGCAAAGCAATATACCCCTCTTCTTCGAAGGGGGCATAATAAATAGGAAAAAACATCACCCGAATCATTTTTCTGAGCTCTTCAGAGCAGTAAACCAAACATTAAAATAGCGTAGCCTAATGAACTCCGTAAATCAACTCATAAAAATAGCTTAGCCTAGTTAGTTGGGGGAACAGTTATTAAAAACAATTTAAATGTGTCTAAAGTTTTGTAACAACGGTAAAATATGTACATATTTTTACGGTGTACCGTTAGGGCCATCGTGCTATCGCGCTGTCAACAAGCACACGCGATGCCACGATAGCACGATGACACGATGGTGATGACACGATGACACGATGACACGATGGTGATGGTACGATGACACGATGGTGATGACACGATAGCACGATGACGATGACGCGATGACACGATGACACGATGGTGATGGAGCGATGCTACGATGGCACGATGACGATGACGCGATATTACATCGCGTCATCGTCATCGTGCCATCGTGCCATCACCATCGTGTCATCGTACCATCACCATCGTGTCATCGTGCTATCGTGGCATCGCGTATGCGCGATAGCACGATGGCCCTAACGGAACACTAGTGTTCCGTTAGGGCCATCGTGCTATCGCGCTGTCAACAAACACAAGCGATGCCACGATAGCACGATGACACGATGGTGATGACACGATGACACGATGACACGATGGTGATAGTACGATGACACGATGGTGATGACACGATAGCACGATGACGATGACGCGATGACACGATGACACGATGGTGATGGAGCGATGCTACGATGGCACGATGACGATGACGCGATATTACATCGCGTCATCGTCATCGTGCCATCGTGCCATCACCATCGTGTCATCGTACCATCATCATCGTGTCATCGTGTCATCGTGTCATCACCATCGTGTCATCGTGCTATCGTGGCATCGCGTATGCGCGATAGCACGATGGCCCTAACGGAACACCGTATATTTTGTATCTTGTTGTTTCTTAAATCAGTTAATACAATTTATTCAATCATAAAGGCTGTTTTTTCAAACATATTACAGAGTTTTTCTATACAATAATAGTTGTTGATTGCTCCCTTTTCGATTACGTCACCCCATGGTACAAAATTAAAACCTATCCCATACTGACGCCGCGCTTCCACGCGGCGTCAATGAATATTTGAATAACGATATTTCATGATGACAGAAGGAGACTTTGATCCTCAAGAGGTATTTCCCCTTTTGTCAAAATGTTTTCAAAATGAGTCTGTTGGAGATATGCAAAACTGTGCCTTGGTGTGGGGAATAGTTTAAATGAAATAAACTGATTAACGGACTCTAACGAATAGGCATCGTTCTAATACTGACAACAAAATGAGTAGAGTCAAAACACATCTAATTCAGACCTTCTTCATTTGATACAAACTTGCTTCATGCAGTAGGCATTAATGACAGTTATTCGGACTTGTTATTCCGCTGTCCTGTAGTAATGATGGAAGAGAGAAAGCAGATTGATTTATGAGTATGCCTGTCTGTTAAGAAACTCACGATCTCATCAACGTTCTATTACATGTCGTACATGACGAGACGGTACTCAACGACATTTAGAATATGTCGTGTAGCAGGGGAAACTTGCTGGATTCTCTACATCTTAAGAAAACAACAAAGCAGCATCATTGGTCAATCCTTAAACTGATAATAAGTGGAAAGAAACAAAAGTTGGCACGCCTTTAACGCCTTGAAAATAATTAGCACCAAATTAAAACCGTTTTAGAGAACACATGAATGGCCTATGTCCTCAATTGAATAAAGAGCTTAAGTAAGTAATTACAGGTAATACTGATATACAATACAATTAAAGTATATTTTTTGTACAATAATACCATCGGTTATATATGGTCACCATATCGTAGACGTCTGAGCCCCCGAGCGCCTCGGAGACGTAGTGTTAGAGCGTCTGCCTCAGGAGTGGGAGGGCGCGGATTCGGATTCGGTCATACCAAATCCTTTAACAACCCGGGGTAGTAAGTGCATTGTCCCCTTGGCATAAATGCATAATTCTTGACTCACTTGTGTAAGGAAACTTTGACCTATAGTACTGGTGTCTAATCTTTGACAGAGCCTGACATAACTGAAAACATGTTGAAAGCGGCTCAAAATCACGGAAATATCCGTCTTGTCTAAAGATAATGTTTACTGGAAACTTAAAGTTATCAATCTTCAACGAAGGGTTATGATTGTTGACAGTGGAAATATATAATCATAACTTCATTATTTATTAACAAGAGGCAAATGATGTGCCCGAATCGCTCACCTGAGAACCTTCGACTGAATGTTACGATGGGCATCTAGTGCTAAGCTCTGAGTGGGACGCTTAGATACAAGTACAGCAGACAATTTTTGAAAACATTGTTAGAAAAAGATAGATTTATCATACAGAGGAAATACTCCTTTTCCTACATTATGTAATCTTATCTATACAAAAAAGATTGCTTCCAATTTAACATATTTCCACTCTCTGTTTTTAAAGTGGAGAACTTTAAAATGACAAATCAGGTAAATGGATAACTCCCATTTACCTCATATAGACGATTTATGATGCTACTGCAGCAGACGGCTTTTGAAAACATTGTTGACAAAAGGAGAAATTGCTCAAAACGAGCAATTTCTCCTTTTGCCACAATGTTTTCAGGAAAAGCAACAAGTGAGTAGAATTAATTGACACTTTGTTGATATGTATATAGCACGGGTGGCTATCTTGTTGATAGTTATATAACACGGGTGGCTATCTGGTTGATAGTTATATAACACGGGTGGCTATCTGATTGATAGTTATATATAACACGGGTGGCTATCTTGTTGATAGTTATATAACACGGGTGGCTATCTGATTGATAGTTATATAACACGGGTGGCTATCTGGTTGATAGTTATATAACACGGGTGGCTATCTTGTTGATAGTTATATAACACGGGTGGCTATCTGGTTGATAGTTACATAACACGGGTGGCTATCTTGTTGATAGTTATATAACACGGGTGGCTATCTTGTTGATAGTTATATAACACGGGTGGCTATCTGATTGATAGTTATATATAACACGGGTGGCTATCTTGTTGATAGTTATATAACACGGGTGGCTATCTTGTTGATAGTTATATAACACGGGTGGCTATCTTGTTGATAGTTATATAATACGTGTGGCTATCTTGTTCAGCGGTGCAGAACGATTAGAGCAGTTTTAATTGATAATTACCTTAGGAACATGGTATTGGAGAAGTTTTTTAGGAACATATTTATTTCAAGGTTTTTTGCTTCTAGATTTATGCCCTGGGGGCCACATTATGCAACGAAGCGGAACGGTCTAACTAACTCTGGTAGATGGATACATATGAAGCATTTGAGAGAAAATATTTCGATATTAGGCAGGAACTTAGGAAAGTGGTCTTCACAAGCATGTTCTGGTGATCATAACGTGCAGCAGAGTGGAGCGTCTGGAATGAATTGCGGTCGAAGGCCACCTTTAGGAGGAGAAGCCGTAAATTAGCTGTTTTTCTAGTTTCATCTCTGGTGTATTTCAAAATATTCTGTAATCGGTCATTTGTATGCAAATACTTAAAACAGGGGCCATCGTTTTCGAAAAAGGAAACAACTTTTATCAAAAGAAACCTACAGCTCAACGTGAACACTTTGTGATGATGTGAGTTAAATATTATGTCATAATTAAATACCATGCATTTGTAAGGCTTTCCTTCTATTCCTTGGTTTGAATAGATACGAATCTAAAACTAGAAATCAATCCTGTAACACAAGAATATTGAACTCATAAACGACAGTTACCGTCTGGGAACTTTTTGTAAAGTGCATTTTGTATGGAGATCTGGTCGTTTCGTTCGCATAAAACACGGATATAATTGTATCTCAACCGATGATCACATGATAATCTTAACTCGTTCATGGGAAAAGGTGCACGTTGGCATTTATGTACCGTGTACATTTTATGTAATCTTAAAATTCACGAAGAATTGATCGTATTACCCAGTCCATTTATATAATCGAACACACGGAAATTCACGAAGAATTGATCGTATTACCCAGTCCGTTAATATAATCAAACACACGGAAATTAACGCAGAATTGATCGTATTACGCAGTCCCTCCATATAATCGAATACACGGAAATTCACGAAGAATTGATCGTATTACCCAGTCCGTTAATATAATCAAACACACGGAAATTCACACAGAATTGATCGTATTACGCAGTCCCTCCATATAATCGAATACACGGAAATTCACGAAGAATTGATCGTATTACCCAGTCCGTTAATATAATCAAACACACGGAAATTCACGCAGAATTGATCGTATTACGCAGTCCCTCCATATAATCGAACATACGGAAATTCACGATGAATTGATCGTATTACCCAGTCCGTTAATATAAACGAACACACGGAAATTCACGAAGAATTGATCGTATTACGCAGTCCCTCCATATAATCAAACACACGGAAATTCACGATGAATTAATCGTATTACCCAGTTCCACTATATAATCGAACATACGGAAATTCACGATGAATTGATCGTTTTACCTTGTTCCACTATATAATCGAACATACGGAAATTCACGCAGAATTGATCGTATTACCCAATCCGTCTATATAATCGAACACACTACAAATTACGGACATTCACGAAGAAGTGATTTTATAAGCCGGTCCGGTCCGTCTATATAATGGAACACACTACAATTACGGAAATTCACGAAGAAGTGATTATATAAGCCAGTCCCTCTATATAATGAGATGTGTCATCTCAGCGGGCTCATCAGCTTAACCCACCATTTATGACCTGATAACGGAAGTTCGCTGACCATATATATGTTTGTACAATTTTAGAGATTTTTTATAAATTACAGTATTTGATTGTTTATGATTGTGATATATATTTGACTTTCAAATAGGCATCTAATTGCCTTTAGCCATTTACAGCCAAACGTTTATAGCAAAGATAAATACATGTATTTCAACATTCAGAACGAATAAACAAATATAAACATTATTTTGAAAAAAGAACATCGATAAACATTATTATGAAAGAGAAAATATATAGTTATGGAATAAGAATATAATTTCATAATGTCATGGCTGGCTTCTGTATGTATTTTGCTCTCTTAATAGTTATTGTGCTTAACATAATTCGTTTAAACATATCTAAATGTGGCTGATAATAATCAGGGACGTAGATCTTATCTACGTTCCTGTAATCATGTATAAGAAATGAAAGGCCACTTGACTGGTATCAACCTTTTATTATAAACTATTGTTACTTCTGATCATTCGAAGTTGTTGGAAGATAAATGCATGTATAAATTGTAGTCTGTCTTTTAAAATGTCTAATACATAGATATAAAAATAATCCTTAATCACTGCAAAACATATTTTCTCTTTGTATACGCGCATTGGAAGTTAAGAAAACACAGCAGTACTAATTTTCGTCAAAGCCTTAAATAAACAAATATCAAAATGTACACTCTTCGAGAATAAATCGAGAATAAATTACTTAATTACTACATTAGCTTATCTGACATAATAAAGCCAAGTTGACAGCGACAGATAACTGGTTAACTAGCTTATGTATACGCCAGTATTGCTCGGAGATAGAGATTGCTAAGTCCCAAAGTTGGCAATAAATATTCTACTCTAAACAGGGCGCTGAAAGAGTTAATAGCATGTGATTTAATGCTGTTACCTGTACAGTTATAGTGTAAGGTAATTTTACAAGCATACATGTACCTATCCGTCGACAGGTCACTGTCTTGCAATCAGCCTTAGCCCTAGCTAAGATGGTATTCTCGTCCTCACTACAATCACCTCTCAAAAACATGTAGCTACCTTAAACCCTATGTTGTGGAATTACCCTCAACATAGAGATTGGATGTCATTTAAGAGCATGAAATACGCCCCCTTATCTAAAGCTTTGAGTCGGCTTAATATTATCTTTTCTTAATTTCAAGTTATATCAAATTGTTCGTATAAAGAACTATTATCATGGTTGTTTTTAATTTTTGCATTTAAAGCAATGTATTGCAGACCTGTTACGCAAAAAGCTGTGTAAATACTTATAGGTTATTTAACAGTGTTCTGTACAATGCGGATATATATTTGGACGAGTACACAGCTTGGAAAATCATATTGGACGAGCCGCTAGGCGAGTCCAATATGATTTTCCAAGCTGTGTACGAGTCCAAATATATTCCGTATTGTACAGAACACTGTTAAATGATCTTTTTATTCTATACCTCGACTTTTTCCCCAAAATATATTTTGTATTGTGCAGAATAATGTTAAATGACCTTTTTATTTTTAACGAATTATTTTTTCTCAAAAAATAATACAGTTAACGAAAATAGACTAAATTGTGCAATAGCATGATCAATTGCATTCATCAATTAGATTTTACAAATGTTCAAAATAATTCGTTACCAGTACTTCAGTACTTTGATATACCTTCAAATAATTTTTGGTTTCTGTTCAATTACAAAGTCATCTATTTCAGAATCGGATAACATTTTAGTTTCAGTGTTACTCCTTGTTTGCAAACGACAATAATGATCCGGTGACAACAGGAGCTTTATCGTAACGCTTTATCTAGAGCGCCTGTCGATTCAGACTTTCATTCGGAACCTTTTCACGTGTTTCGGTCTTTATCATAGGTTTAACATGGGACCTGTGAATCGTACAATACGAAAAAAATACGGGTTATTTTGTACGCGCGTGCGTCCCGATACGGAAATATATTGTACGGTCACATGATTCGAATGAGCGTCTTCGATTGGACGTATAAATTAGGTATAGAATAAGAGGTTATAACCACTAAGCAGAACCAAATTGGAATGTAATTTCCATCAGAAATCAATGTACATTATTAACCCATTTATCAGTGTACCTTTCAACCGATATCACTAATCCTTTCATTGTAACCCTTTCCCACATACAAAAAATCTGCAGCGGACGACTTTGAAAACATCTCAACGACAAATTGGAAAATATCCCTAAATGAAGACATACATGATGATACTTATGGAATAGAGTTGACAAAATGTGTCCAAAGGAGAAATTGCGCAGAAAGAGCAATTTCTTTTTTTGTCCCAAAGTTTTCAAAAGTCGTCTGCTGCAGAGTCGTCGTAAAGCGCCTACATGAAAGAAAGTGTTAACCAGTTTCTTACATATTTACGGATAAGATAAGGATCGAAACAACTCCTGAAATATAACTCCTTTTCAGTCGAGTTTTTTTTAAACTGTGTGGTAAAAAAACCTAAGATATGGCTTTTGGGAATCTTTTAAAGTTACCTCGACTCAAACACGCAGTCAAGAATGACAGCTATTCAAACTGAAGAGAGTCATTTTTTGCACTGTAACATTGAAATCTGTTGGTAAAACCACGACAATAGAAACAAGTAGACGTTATAATTCGAGGGGAGTAATTTACTTACAACATGTCGTTGGCATCTCAGAGTTTTTAGAAAATTAGACTTTTTCAGACACAGAGATTCCTAATTGGCGCCAACGGCAGAATAAATGATTACTGGTGTTCGCGGTTCTCTTATTAAGAAGAAATAATTGTTTAACTCAGTTTCGACCGGATTGTTGTTTTTATAATCGTATTTTTTGCTGTTTTTAACAGCATTTGAGTTATATTACGGTGTTTCCATTGTGAATAACCAGTTTTTCCGTTGCCACAGCACCAGTCGTAAAACTATCCTTCCAATGCTGAACGCCACGGAGAGAAGTCTCTAATAACGTTTTAATCGTTTCCAACATGCAACAATTCTGCAGCAGACGACTTTGAAAGTATCTAGACAAACACGCAGAAAAGCTCTATAAATGAAGGTATAATTACTGAACAGAGTTTACAACATTGTGGCAAGAGAAGAACTCGCTCGTTTTGTCACAGTGTTTTCAAAATTCGTCTGCAGCAGAGGCGTCAGAAAGCGTCTGTAGGTGGGACATGGTTAAAGGCTTTGATACCGGGAACGGAAGCCTAGTCACTCCCGAAACGGACGCTGTAAACGATCCACAATCGAAGTAATCTCAACTTGAGTTGATGTAGTCCGGTCTCCCATTATTCAGTAGTACCACGAGGGCTTGGCGTGAAACGGTTGTAACTAAAGTAGGTATTTTTTTACCAAGATTAATCACCTCATCATAAAATCTTTACAAGCGTTAAATCATTTTTCTTGGTAAACAATGGAAATTTAGGTGTCATTGCTCGTTCTGAGCAATGGCACCTAAATTTGCATTGTTTACAAAGGGGTCAAAATTGCCCCTAAACCAGGGTTTTCAAAATAGGTTTTTAGTTACAACCGTTTCATGCCAAGCCCTCGACCAGTAAACGTGTCATGATATCGGACCATCTGGACTCAGTAACGATGCTATCAACAGGTTTCTATGCACTATGGGAGGAGGCCATTGCAATTATCTATGATATAATTTGATAGTTCAGAGTTCAGTAGATGCTTAGACGAAATAGACACAGTGATTCATGTCGCGACAATTCTTAGCATGAGCTCTTTATGAGAGGAAGTTATTAGTTTTAAAGCAACGGCATAATTTACATATGGCATGCAATTGGCAATTTCAGAATCTAGACAATTGTAATGTTACAGCGATGTACATAGAACAATAGACGCCAGAATGCGTTTCAGCCTGTTTTGGAAGAAAGCTAGCTATTAAGGCTACTTTAAATTTGAGAAATAATGCAACTTTCATTATTATGTGCGAAATACATGTGGCAACGCATACGGCTTCTGAGACCGTGTTTCCTTGCTTACTTATACCAGTACTCCACTCAACAGTTGGTCGACACAATTAACTGGTTTTTGTTTTCACACCGCTTCGCAAACGATTGTTATCAGTATGTTGTACAGCAGTCTTTTTTTTGAGTATTCAATATACGCAAATCAATACAAAAAGAGCTAAATATTCCGATAACATATAAACATGGTAAACATTTATTATAAATGTAGAATTTTCAGCCAAAAATAGTTTATATTAAAACAACTTTTATGACATTTCCAGCATTTTAACTCGCGTAAACAATTACAAATACATGTAACTCTTGAAAAATCACAGCATTAATGGATTCCTTAAAATGATACTACCCTGTTTCTCAATAGTGGCATACCTATATTTAATCCTTTCCCTTATACGACAATTCTGCAGCAGACGACTTTGAACGTTTTTTTGTCAAAACATAGAAAATCTCCATAATTGAATGGTTAACCTATGACAAAAAGTGGAAAACATTGTGCAATTTCTTCTTTTGTCACTATGTTTTCAAAAAGTCGTCTGCTGCAGAGGCGTCAGAAAGCGTCTATATGAGGGAAAGGGTTAAATATAGTAATAGAAGATTTATAGTATAATCTAACAATTTCCCTAGTGATTTTCTACTCAACTGCTTTGAAAAAAATGACAAAAATCTCTAATTTCTTGTCAACTAGAATCATAATTTAGACACAAACGTATGACAGTTTTGGAAAAAGACAAAATGCACAACTTAAACAGTTTAACATTTGCAACTGGGCTTATTTCTTACCCAGGACAGACTTTTCCTGGTGCCTCTACAGCTGACGACTTTTGGAAACATCATAAGAAAATGTGACATTGCTAATACTGAGCAATTTCACATTTTGCAACAATGCTTTTATCTCTTTTATATTATCAAACTTTTCATTTACTTAGCTTTTGTTATACCGTTATCTGTCGAAATGGTTAAAGGACAAATGACAGGAACGCACGACGATACTAAACAGTCTCGTCTTAACTATGATAACACAGTGGAAGCTGCCATTTCCAGTAACACAGTGCGTTTATATCTTGACGATAAACAGGGGGTCGTTTTAACCATATCCCTCATACAACAATTATGCAGCAGACGACTTTGAACATAATTTGTCAAAAAATAGAAAATATATGTTAAGATATAAACGTACTGTGTTACTGGAGATGGCAGCTTCCACTGTTTTAAACTCTTGCTGTTACCAGATGCTGGCATTGGCGACAGATATTCTGTAGAGAAATACAAATAATAGAATCTTGCGAACAGGCGCTGATGTGTTTCCTGCCAATCGCATTAATACGGCTCTCTGGCAGTTTCTTGAAATAATTTTAATGATATCGTTATAGCATATCTTTGTTTCACTACACAGGAAAACGGTAAGCTTTCGAGAAATTATAAAACATACATATGATAATCGATCATAACATGCAATTTCTCCTTTTTGTAACAATGGTTTTAACTCTATCATAACTGTATTCAAGGAGATATTCCATATTTTGATATTGATGATTTCAACAGTTACTCGGTTATGACAAGGCGTTGTCCGTGAATTTACTTCTTGCATCATGTATCAGGATACCTATACATACGTTTGACGGTTCTATGTTCAATCATTGGCTGGGTACAACACACAACGGTAATAATGATTTCATCTTTGTAGCCAATAGAGCTAAAGTAAAATCAGTTATAATCAATGCACTCAAAGTGCTGCTCGCAAGGGGCTAACTGCGGATCATGGAATACATTAGGACAAGCATTTACCGATCACATTTTGTTATAACATACACTTCACAAGAAGACCTTGTTATGTCCGTTATGTCCGTTAATTGAATATTATTTGAGTTGAAAGCACAGTATTGTATAAACAGAATGGGGGTCATTCTTAAAAACGTTTATTTGACTGGCGGTATATCAGAGAGGTCGTTGCATAGTTTACACACTCATTGATGCATTTATCACAATGCGTGCTATATCAAAATCAAAAGGACGCTGCATAATAATGCAAACTATATTGAAATTCCAATTAAAATAACAAAGCAATACCTTGTTTGAAATAATTTATATAATACTTTTAAAATTAACACGATTCATTTTATAAACACAAGAATATTAACACTGTGCTATAACAGAACAATAATAAATGGTCCTTGCCTGAAGATTATTTTACAGTAAACTTTGTTCATACAAAATAATCCAAATTGTAGGGGTCAGTATAGCATGGCTTTATTGAGTCACAGTCACAGCTGTCTCAAAACAACTGAACATGTTATTTTTCCATAACAAAGGTGAACAAATACATGCACTGTTGTTTATTCTTTCAAATTATCAATAAGTGTGAATATTCAATGAGCAGGTTTTAGAAAGTGTTGATCTGCAGGTACTTATAGATCGGTAGCTCAGGTGGTAGCGCCGCGGGCTGTCAATCCAGGGGTTGTGAGTTAGAATCCCAGCTCGGCCAACTTTCTTTCCGATGTTTGACAAAAGACACTGTAACATGCGTCATTCGTCTTTCAACAATGGGCTGTTGAACTAGTCGCCGTGATATGACTGAACAATTGATGAAAATGCCGTTAAACAACAATCAAATGAATCACTTATAGATCGGTCGGTGGTACTTTTTACTCTGTAGTGTTTTTCACGATACACAATTTCTATTGATATGTATACCGTTCTAGAGATGTTTCACCACCATGCTTATGCATGTTTGAAATTATAAACATAAGGGCCGTGGAATAGCATATTTAATACTACAAAGATAAACATGAAATGCATGTTTTATATAGAAATATGTTACACTAAGAGGCGTCTCTTTGAGTGGATACACTTTCATTCATGAGTTCATTCGTTAAGACAATATACACAACACTCTTCCCATTCAAACGTAAAGTCATCAATTAAAATTCAATTCAGAAATCGTAATCATAATACACATGATTAACGTGTGCACATACTGATTGAATTTATTCCGATTGTGATAGGCCATTAAGTTCCAATGTCCTCGATGACCTCAATTAAAGGTGCTGAACTCCAGGAAATTATATTATTAGTCACCGCGCAGAAGCCCGCGACTAATATTTGTAATAGCTTTTTTCGGAAATGACATGGGAGGCCGAGTTATTATTAGAAAAAAACAAATTTAAATGTCTTGAACATATTACAATTGTGTTTGTTTAAAAACACTTAGTTATGACACATCTGAAATGAAATAAATAATCCGATGTTTTAAGTATTTGCAATTTTTTTATTTTGACTTGCATTTATGTTTTTTTGTCTTATTTACGAAGACAAAGGAGTCCCTGCAGACTGCTATGTGTCAATATCGAGATAAAAATCACGTCGAATTCTCCTTTTAATAGCAATTTCAACTTACTGAATGTTTTTTATCATGTTCAAAGATATGTCTTGATTTGTGTAGAATTCATTTAATAATGTTAATCCATGTATATCTAAAATAGGAACTGTTTCTAAGCTTAATATGCTCTGAAAAATGTTGATCGTGACCTAGTTTCATATTGCCAAAATATAAAGTGAAGTAACCGGAAGTAAAATGTAAACTTAAGAAAACGCTTCAATGACATTGACGAGTTATGCAGACAAAACATTATATTCATAATACGTCACGAAACAAGTGCATGGGCCGAATGTAGGAGAAAGAAAGATAATATAGAAATGCTTTCTCTCTCTCGAATGCAGTGAAATAAAACATGCAATAAAGTTTTGCCTGATTTTTTAATAATTTTCTTCGATGTCACAATGACTCGATTTTGACACGAGGTCATCATTTCGAAAGAATGCTCAAACAACTTATATTACAGATAGATAGCTAATATTACACACTTAAATGATGGAATATATGTGATATTAAATGTTTATTTGGCTTGAAACAAATTAAGAAAAGAACAAACTCTGATAAACAATAATTTCAGAAATAAAGAAAATCTGTTTTTTCGCACCCAATTAATTTCATACTTGCCACCTTTTAAATAGTAACGGGACTCGCAACTGGAATTTCTCGTGCACCATACATATATTGTATGCATCAATTATTTAAATAAACAATTTAGCTGATATGGTGTTTCAAGTGTGGTCTACTTTTTAAACATATGCCGATAAATTTTAACATCTGTGAAATACTTATTATAATTATTATTATAAAGGAGGAAGTTCATGTCTTCAGCAATTTAACCTTTTTCTCAATGTTTTAAAGGTTTAAAGGTTTTTTATTGTTGCTTCAGACATGGGAAGGGTTAAATAGCTTATTATTGCATTTAGTTTTAAATCCTAAATTATATTTGTTGTGGTTTTATTGACAAATACAAAGAATAAAATCCTGACCAAAAGAAATCCTGAAATTTGTATGTGGAATTTCAAAAATCCTGGAATTAGTCCTTAATGAAAACATTATGTGTATTTTTAGACTAATAAAAGTCGAGAATACATAAATAAATCAATGCAGTCTTTTCCGTCGACATTGATGCCTTGCATCAACTTTCTCTTGTAGTCAACATTTTAAAACTGTTCAGAAAGTGTCTTGAAATATCAGAATCTTAATACTTAGATAAAATAGGAGTAATAATTTCACTTTCCAGTTCTATAAACATCTAAATATTGATTGTTTCTGCTTCATTTTCACTGAGTAGATATACCCAGTCAGTCAACTTTTGTATATTCTCATGATTTTCAATTGACAGTTTTTCAATATTTACTGCCAAAATAATGTTGAACTACTTATTACTTACTTTCTAGTCAATATTAGCAAATATTTGCAGAAGTTTCAATATTTCAAATGTTTGATCTCCGTCTGGAGTTCAGGACCTTTTTAGCATACTCGTTATCAATTATAGCGGTACAACATGCCAACCTTGTCGCCAATTTGTTGTGTATGTGCACAACATTAAATGAAGGAACAACCGATTTTGAGATAGCTTAGCAGAATATTTAATACTACAAAGATTAACATGGAATGCATGGGTTATATAGACATATGTTACACTAAGAGGCGTGGCTTTGAGTGGATATACTTTCATTAATGAGTTAATTAGTTAAAAGAATATACACAGCACTCTCCCCTTTCAAATGTTAAGACATCAATCCAAATTCAATTTTGAAATCACAATCATAGTTACACCTTCGGAAAGTATGCGCATACTGCTTTTATTTTTCCATGCACGGTGCGCGTGATTAAGTCATGATGACAGCGTAGAAAGAAATCTTATTTCTTAATCATGTAATTCATATATTTTAGCATAACATCTCTTTCGAGTTCTTTCTTTTAGGTAAGTGAGGTCGAATCAAATCCATTGTCCGGCTGATATGCCTACACGTTACCGCATTTTGATTGTTTGAACTATTTGGCGGTTCGAAAGGTACACCATGGGTATTGGCTGGCAACAGTCCACTCATTTTTAAAATATATTCCACAGATCATCCACTTTCATTGACAGTATATACGATCTGCAACTACCAAGACATCTTTCTGAACCCGAAATGGTGTTCAGAAACGCAGAGCTGATATAGAAAGACAGATGTGAAGTAATTCAAAGCCGATATTGTAAAACACTAGTCTGGATTCCAGTCTCAAAATGATGACTGTCTTCGGGTTTCGCCTACTATAGCAATTGGCTCTAACGAGGCCCTTGCTAAAATCGACAAATAATTATATACTTCAATTCAATTCAATTTCTTTATTTGCATATAACATTTTACATGTTCAACGGTTGCAACAACATTAACATTTATAAGGTAATACATATAGTATAGTTCAAGTAAATGTCATAAATATTTGAGAAAAACGTAATTAATTATGTTAAACATAGATTAGTTATTGCATGAATTGAAAAGAAAATATCATTCGGATTTCTATACGTCTATGGCTCTTATTTAGAATCACATTTTTGTATTGACCATATATATTTATTTACTAAGTTTTCGTAATATACTAATTACATCATTTTTCATTAAATATTTAAATGTATAAAACGATGGCCAAGTATGATATTATTTTTGTAGTATATTGAATCTGAGTTGACGATACATAGGACATAGAATAAAATGGTATTCATTCTCGATAACATTTAAATTGAACATTTTACATAATCGTTTTCCCCTAATATCATAATAATCCCGATGTTATTATATCGTCCGTCCTCAATTCATAAATGGTGAGATGTGCATCTTAGTCTAGCCAATGCAATTATGTAATTATTATTATTATCACAATCGAGATTTTTTTCTGGTTCAAAATAAATGAAACAAAACAACCTTAACATTTACATTTGCTACGTCATCAGATTTATGAAGACCCCATACATTAACCTCATTCATTAACATGCGTTAAAAAAGTGAAACAAACAATTTCAATTTTTCATCAACCTTTAAAGAAATGCCCAGTGAGGAATTTAATGCAAAACAGATTACATAGCTTGTTCGGTTAACCTTTTCTGTGGCATGTAGGACCTCTCATTGTACGACAATGTAACACCTAAATATGTAGAATTTATAACTGTAGTTGACATCATTCCTTTATAAACCATTTCAGGATCAATACTTGTGCGTCCCCTATTAAGCCGCGGTCACATCTTACGGTCATGCACGTAGTTGACTGTAGTTCATGTGAACGTAGTTCTCCGTAATGCCACTACGGTTAACTGGGTAGAAGTAGGATGAAGTAGGTTCGAATATAATGACTAGGGTTAACTAGGGTATCACTACGTGTAGCTACGGAAACTACGTCGAACTACGTGTAAACTACGGTCAAGTAGGGTCAAATACGGTCAACTAGGTAGAAGTAGGCTGAAGTAGGTTCAAGAATAATGGCTAAGGTTAACTAGGGTGTCACTACATGTAGCTACGAACAACTGCGTTGAACTACGGTCAAGTAGGGTCAAACACGGTAAACTAGGGTCAACTACGTTCAAACTACGGTCACTGTAGAGATATTTTGAACTTGTTGATGTTTGCTATAACGGTTTATTTAGTATTTATTGTCAGACCCTATTTACTACAGTAGGTATGCAATATATCCAATAAGGGTTGTAAGCATAATTTAGTGTATAAAAACAGAACTGCATTGTCTGCAACAAGTAACAGAAATAACTTAATCTTGTTCAGAGTTAAATAATCGTTACTTCTTGAAATACGGTTCTCATAAACATCATTGATGAAAAGAATGAACAACAAGAATGAACTCGGCTTGCCTTGTTTGACACCGTTAAAGCATTCGAAACAGTCACTCAGTGTGTATTCTGATCTTACACAGACCTTGACATCGGTATATATAACTTTTAATATATTAACAATGTTTGCAGAAGCTCCCAGTTGTTATTCGGCCTTCGTGATTAATTACTACACACCTGAACTCCCACTCGTGATATGCGAGCCGGTATATCACTCAAAATGAGATATATTTCAATTCTAGCACTTGTTTATAAATTAAAGGGATACAAATTAAAAGGGAACTAGGTTTTGACATGACGTTGTTTTCCTTGATAAAATCACGTGTAGGCTATTCTATCTTTACTCCTCATTGTATTTGTTTTGGAAATATTCGATTTTTTCAACTAACAAATCATTTTATTTTTATTATACCTTTTTCAATTGTTTTTAACTCATAATGGGCAATTTGTTACTGTCTCATTCTAACACAACGTTTTCGACCGCGTCAAAAATGTTGGTAAAGCACGTGAATGTCATTTAAAACAATTACGTTACCGTTACAATTCAAATTGATTGCATTCATAAAATGTCAAGCCAAACGTAGTAACGCATGCGCTCTGAGAAACATTGTATGAACAATACTCGGAAGGGAATTTCAACAGCCAAACATAGTTTTGGAAATTTAGAGTGATATACTGCATTTAGATCACGCTCAAATCCTTCTTTGTGTATAGAAGAGACATTGTCAATAGTGTTAGAATTTAAGTTAAAACCAAATACAATTACGATTACCTGTATCGAATGCTTTACGAAAATCGACAAAAGCACAATTAGATTTCCTTTTAACATTTAGAACAACCTGAATAATAGAATTTAATAAACAAAAAATGTACAATCACTCGTCCCTTTACCCCTTCGAAAACCTTACTGGTACTCAATGATAAATAAAAGCAAAAAACCAATTAAACACATTTCACTCCATACACTTTTCTTTTAATTGCCAAGTTAAAAAAGGCACGGAGATTAGGGGGTGGGGTAATTCATTAGATGAACAATAATCAATACATCTTAGCTAATTCAATCTATGTTTGTGTAACCTGATTGGCAGAAAGGTAATCACCGGTTAAAAGAAGTAACGTAACAGTGACAATTGACACACTGCAGATTTTCCAGGGAGATGTGAAACCATACAATTACAACGATCGCTGTTTCCTCTGCAATTTTCTCTCGAAATACACTGCTCCTGGTGGTACATCATTTAGAGACATTAGAGATCAGCAACAGATAAGTTTTGAAATATATATCCGGAAGAAAGAAGCAAAATACTCATATCCATTATATAACGCTTCGCATTAAACAATCCTGCCCCCCCAAAAAATACGCGGTGGTTTGATATTCCTATTTTCTTGTTTAAAATACACAGCTGATAAAACATCGACATGTACACACCACTAGCTTCCGGCTGTGTTTGATTGTTAAAGCGACGTTGACATAATGTTATTTGATCTTGTACATGTAACAAGCGATTCATTAAAGCGATGTCGACAGTAGTGTTATTTCATCTGGTACATGTAACAAATTAAAGCGATGTCGACAGTAGTGTTATTTGACCTGGTACATGTAACAAATTAAAGCGATGTCGACAGTAGTGTTATTTCATCTGGTACATGTAACAGATTAAAGCGATGTCGACAGTAGTGTTATTTGACCTGGTACATGTAACAAATTAAAGCGATGTCGACAGTAGTGTTATTTCATCTGGTACATGTAACAGATTAAAGCGATGTCGACAGTAATGTTATTTGACCTGGTACATGTAACAAATTAAAGTGATGCTGACAGTCATGTTATTTGACCTGGTACATGTAACAAATAAACACGATGTCGACAGTAGTGTTATTTCATCTGGTACATGTAATAAATTAAAGTGATATCGACAGTAATGTTATTTGACCTGTTGCATGTAACAAATTAAAGCGATGCTAACAGTAATGGTATTTGACCTGGTACATGTTACAGATTAAAGCGATGTCGACAGTAGTGTTATTTGACCTGGTACATGTAACAAATTAAAGCGATGTCGACGGTAATATTATTTGATCTGATACATATAACAAATTAAAGCGATGTCGACGGTAATATTATTTGATCTGATACATATAACAAATTAAAGCGATGTCGACGGTAATATTATTTGATCTGATACATATAACAAATTAAAGCGATACTGACAGTAATGTTTTTTGACCTGGTACATGTAACACATTAAAGCGATGTCGACAGTAATGTTATTTTACCTAAAATATGTAACAGATTAAAGCGATGTCGACAATAGTGTTAATTGACCTGGTACATGTAACAAATTAAAGCGATGTCGACGGTAATGTTATTTGACCTGGTACATGTAATAAATTAAAGCGATGTCGACAGTAATGTGATTTGACCTGGTACATGTAGCAAACGAACACGATGTCGATAGTAGTGTTATTTGACCTTGTACATGTAGCAAATTAACGCGATGTCGACAGAAATTTTATTTGACTAAAACATGTAACTGTATCCATGTCCATCACATAAACCCTTTCCCACATACCAAACATATGCAGTAGATTTTATCAAAACATTAAGGCCAAACTATGATGTTGACAACATTGTGGCAAATCGAGAAATTGATCATATTAAGTAATTTCTCCTTTTGCAACATTGTTTGCAGAAGTCTTCTGGAGAAGAAACGTCAAAGTGCATCTGCAAGCGGAAAATATAGGTTTAAAATGTTATGGTCATTATCGTTTAAGATGCAATCTAATAATCGTTTTCAAAACTGTTAAAAGAAACCAAATACGTTTCGAAATCTACATTATAAAGTGTCTGGCAAATTTTCGCAGTGGCATGATAATTCTCAATGTCCACTTAAAATGAGCATAGACACCGACTTAATTTCTGATAAGAAATGCGTCTTAATAGTCAAGCTCGTACCGTACCTTTCAATGTGATGTAAATCGCCAGATATGGCCTTTACTAGGAGTCAAAGAAAATGTGCAGCTTACCAAGAAACTAATCAGTACATTTTCCGAAGTATCCGCCAATCGAAATCCAATATTCTATCTAAAGTCAGGGTCGTCTATGTCACCACATGAATGTCGTATAAAACACATCGGATGCGCAAATATACCAATACATGTTTGATTGCGAGACCCTTTCGCTGATATGTCCTTTTCACATCCAGTCTTCGCTAAAGTCTATCAATCTTAAGCCACTTACATAATCATTCCATTAACTCTTTCAGCGCCGAATTGTTTAAAGTAGACTCTTCCATGTTCAAAATCGGGCGTCTCCATTTCTCATATAATACAATGTTTGACAATTTTGATAACTAAATGGCAAATAATGCTGATTTCAGGTGAGACAGCCCGTTACGAGCTGACTCGCCTGAATCAGTATTGTTTGCAAAAACCTGAATATTGCCTTTGGCGCTGAAAGAGTTAATACAAACGACATTTGACGCCTAAGCAGTAGACGATCGTTGAAAACATTACAGGACAAACGTGTCTTAATGTTTGCAACAAGTCTGTCATTTTATCGAATTATACTTTTTTTTATTCACGCGCGTGTGTTTAACTGGATATCGGGTAATGTGTTACGCACGTTAAGGAATTTAATAGCATTCCTTTATAACATGTTAATTGTATATGATCTGATTCCCAACACATAACAAATCTGCAGCAGACGACTTTGACAACATCTAGGCAAAAATATAGTAAATCTCCATGAGTGAAATTGTTGTCGCATATAGCTGTCGTGAACATGTAGCACATGTCTCTGACAAAAGAATAAATCACTAAAGGGGGAGGAAGTTAGTAATATAAACAAATCCTCAGGTTAAAGATACAAATACATTGATAATGAGTAGACAGGTAAAATAAGCCTTCAGAAAATAGAAAAACAGCGATACCTTTACTGTCTATGATCTTGTCCGACGACGTAGGATCTTATTACAGGTGCGTACAGCGAATAATGAAGTGACCCTGTGCATACACACAGTTTCGCCATAGTCTTCACAGTACTCTTTACGAGAAAACCAACATTATGGACTCTGCGTTATGTATTGATCAATATCAGCCTGCGCAGTCCGCGCAGGCTAATCCGGGCCAACAAATTCCGTCTCAGGGGGATAGAGGTATGGAGCATTGATTCTAAAAACAGAAAATCCACATGAGGCGAACAGTGTATGTCCATGTTAGCCTGCGCGGCATGCTAGGGCTGATCCGGGTCGATACTTTACGCCGAGTCCACAAGGTTGATTTTCTCACGAAACTACTCATATAAAAACGTTATAGAGAAGCAAATCACATTCTGACAAGAAAAAGGTTCACAAGTTAAATAGACATTCGCGAATGTAACATGAAAATAATTAAAATTGGAGATGTTATAAATCCAAAATCGGTAAACTTGGCCAATATATAAAGACAATAATTGCTTACCATATGTCGTCCATTGCAAAGTTGAAATGCAATTATAGCCTGTAACCGCTGAATACAAGCACACACATGTCAGACAAGGTAACACCTCCGAGTACATATAGCATTTCAAAATTAGCATCAAGTCTTCACTTTGTTTTAACTAAATAGAATCATTTAAGCGAAAACATATTACACTCAGAATTTAACAGAAATGTTTGTGTTATTGACATATACTTTAATTTAACGAGTTATGTGCTTTATTTTACTTATAGTGCAATAATGTCATTAGTTATCACTTTCATTTGTTAAGAGAAAAACGCTATGGTTAATCAAACACACAATACATAGATAAGAAGGATGCGAAAATGAGTCGTTTGACGCACGCACCAATTGCTGTTATTTTATAAATAGTAATTAAATTTCCAATCAATAACCAACCTTTAAAGATGAACAGTTCATCGATAAACCTTGACAATGAACCATTATATAGATCCTGTTTATTAGGAAAAACATCGACCGTCTTTCGGAAATTGTCCGCGAATCAAAATCCAATATTCATCCTAACGTCTGCGACTGTAATGTCATCATATGAATGTCGTCTGCTACAAACACGATGCTTTAAAGGTCTAAGACATGTTGGGCAGCGGACAATAGTGCCTAGTTCTCTGGGAAGCAATGATTTATATAAGTTGTAAATTAATTGATTTAAGAAAACAATACTTCAAAAGTTATAATTGCAAATATGCAAAACATACATAAATCCTCTACATCAGTTAAACCTTTAAACAATATAGGAAAATATGTATATAAAAACGTTTGAACTGAAAAGAGGGTAAGCAAAACATACTTTAAAATAATTTCATGAATATAACAGTTATAGCTACATTGTATGCGTGTTATAGCAAATATGCTAGTTAACATCTTAGTGTGTGTTCTTCTTTTGGAAAACTAATATATATGAGACGTTCCGTGAGAAAACCAACATTATTGACTTTGCGTAAAGTACGACTCGGATCAGCATAAGGCTGCCGCGAAGGCTAAACCGAACAGACCTTTTTCGCCTCCTGTGGATTTTCTGTTTCAGGAGTCATTACTCTATACCTCTATACCCCTGAGAAAGAACGTGTCGGCCCGGATTGACCTAGTCAATAATGTTGGTTTTCTCGTGGAACGGCTCATATGTATGTGTGTAAGTAAAATATATCACTACTCCGTCAAATCTATATCGGTTAATGGCTACACATTTTGTAAATTTAATGCAAATAAACTTTATGTTATGTTGAGTTATAAGTTGTAAGCTTGCTTCGCAATCCATGTACACTAAACAAAACCCATATATCCATGACATCACAACACACAGTTGATTAGGAAGGCACTTAGGAGGACTTTTCCTTTTGACATGCATGTAGTGTTTTAAAACAAGCGTCTGCTACAAACACGTAAACATGCGATTAAAGTTCGGAAAGGGTTAATTGGACAAGACTTCTCAGAGCTATAAATAACGGATATTTGTCATGTTCTAAAATCCTTATTTGACATTTAAACCCTATTTTGTGAATACTGAAAAGAATTGTACCCACAACATAGGATATGGTTGAGTAGTAAGAGAAATAGTGTGGGGGAAAAGACCACTTCACTCCCTCTTATTTAGTCCTCTGATCTGTTTAACATGCATATTACGAAGCCCGCATCGGCGATGTTATCGGAACCTATGAAGATTCCACTTTGCAAGAAGCGTCTTATTACATGTTAAAGATGCTGAACCTCAGGTGCCAGTCTCGTTTTAAATCTAAAATTAGCATTTGACTATATTGACAAGGTACATTTCTTTTTCAAAGGCCAATTTTTCTGTTCGCTATGGCTTTAATCCACCTTAAGATATTCGCGTGGAATTATTATTTGCAAAGATGTTACAGTCAAAGCTTATGTGCCAAATGTTATTAGAGTTAATGAAATTATAAGCGAGATATAGCTTTTAATGTAAAACCACTGCTCGGGTGACGTGAGGTCCGAGTAAAAACTCGTAAATCAAATGATTTTTCCATTTTTAAGAAGTGTCATATAATTTTAATGCGGTGCTATCATAGGGTAATTATATATTACTTATTTTACAGATATAAAACACGGTAAGTATTCTGTATTCACAGGAGTTGCGCGCTGAATTTGTTTTCTCCGGCTATTTTCTAATTAGGAAATTATTTAACATGAAAATCGGGTTCAACTGTAAAATACATTTGATCAAGAGGCCCACGAGGGCCAGTATCGCTCCACTGTCATTAGGCAAAAAATAAATCTCCAAACAGCCCCGCCCCTTTGTGGCCATGTTTTTTGACCAATCAACATGGCTTGAAGGAATCTGATAGATGGTCACCCTAGGAACATTTCTACAACATTATTTGAAAGTCGGCCAGACACTTTCGGGGGAGAAGATATTTTAAGTTTTCACTATAGCCATAATAAGGCATTATATAGGCAAAATAGCCCCGCCCTCTCGCGGCCATGTCTTTCGACCAATCAACATGGCTTGAAGGAATCTGATAGAGGGTTGGTCTCCCAAGGAACATTTCTACAAAAGTATTTGAAAATGGGCCAAATTTCGGTTTTCACTATAGCCATATACAGTAATGCAAAATAGCCCCGCTCCCTGGCGGCCATGTTTTTCGACCACTCTACATGGCATGAAGGAATATAATAGAGGGTCACCAAGGAACATTTCTACAAAATTATTTGAAAATCGGCCTGACACTTTCGGAGGAAAAGATTTGTTAAATATTCACTTTAGCCATATAACGCAAAATAGCTCCGCCTCCACGGCCATGTTATTCAACCAATCAACTTGGTTTGAAGTCATCTGATAGAGGGTTACCCAAGGAACATTCCTACAACATTATTTGGAAATCGGCCAGACACTTTCGGAGAAGAAGATTTTTTAAGTTTTCAATATAGCCATATATGGCAAAATAGTTCAGCCCTATGGCGGTCATGTTTTTTTGACGAATCAATATGGCTTGAAGAATCTGATCGACCAAGGAACATTTCTACACAATTATTTAAAATCGGCCCGGGACTTTCGGAGGAAAATAGTTTTCACTATTTTTTTCTTTCGGTTGCCATGGAAACCAGAATTTTGCATGGATCAAACACATTTGAAGGAATTGAATTGAGAGGATACTTCTTATTAAGTTTCATCCAAATTGGCCAAGTGGTTAGGGCGGAGAAGTCGTTTGAAGCAAAATGTTGACGCACGCACGCAAGCTAGCACGACGGACAATTCGCCATAACATAAAAACACATAACTACGCTTTTTTCGAAAGGAAGTTTCTTTTTCTCTCGTGTACGCATTAGACATGCTGTATGAGGTGCTTTGTCATAAATTGATACAGCAATATATTTCGAATAATTAAAAATCAAATGTCACCACAGTGATGTCCCTGGCCGTAAAATAGGAAATGTACCTTGTCAATATATAGTCAAATGCTATATTAAGATTTTAAACCAGATTATTGCGCGGGTTCCTCAGCCACAGTGCATATATTGGTTGTGTTTAGAACTATCACTGGTGCAGTGGGATTGCGCATGCGCCGTGTTAATCGCCTTGATCGCGCATGCGCCGTATTTTACCGTCAGCTCTCGGATATTTCCGTAGCAGTTCGTCACTAGACTGGTTCTCGTTCGAGTTTGCAATAGAAGATTAAGATAAGTGAACCGGTCTGTTTATATGCGAGTAGTTTTTGTATAACTAAAATGTAAATTAAAACCATAGTTTAACGTGTACCGGCGTTAAGCCATCGCGGGTCACCCATCCAGGCACTAACCGCGATGAACGTTGCTTAACTTTACGAAAAGGTCAACCACTCTACCAACGTCGCTATAAAAGCAGGCTTCCACAACAAGGCTGTAGAAGTGATATTTATACCTGTTCCCGTTACATTTCTCCCTCTTTTCTCTTGACTTCGACCTTAAGTCCCACAACTGAACACAATCAGTAGTCTAGGTAACATCACTGGGAACCACCGCGGTTTTAAGAACAGGAAAATGGGAATATTTTCATAAATGAGAAGTTATTGAGCTAAATTTTGCGATTTTAAGTATATATTAAGGGGAAAAAGGAGGCGCCTGCGCAGACAAATGTTTACAATAATTTTTCACTTTACAGTACAATAAACATTTAGATATTTATATACTTCATTTTTACTGGGTAGACCCAGTAAGCCAAATTGAATAAATTTTCATGACTTCCAATTGACCGCTTTTCAACATTTACTGCAAAAATAGTGTTGAACTAGTTATTACTTACTTTGTTGTCACTATTAGCAACGATTGCAGAAGTTTCAACATTTCAAATTTTTATCTCCATCTGGAGTTCAGCACCTTTAAACCATACATCATCATCATACCTTTTTGGTTCAGTTTCGTAATTAATTTTAGTTGAAATGTTTATTATGGAAAACAATACATTGATGAAATCATATTAAGAAAAACAGCGCAGCAACAGTTCTAATTGCTCGCTTTGCTCAAAAGACAGGTCCGTCACAGGAATTGGTTTAAGATAAACGATATATTTGAATTATTACAAAAGTCTTTCTATAGTTCAGTCATTTTAAATTCAACACATAACATATTGATGTTAAAGTATGTATTTGAGTCGTACCACCAGATAACCAACATTATAGACTATACGTAATGTATCGACCCAGATTAGCCGTCGCAGTCCGCGCAGGCTAATCCGGGCCAACACATTCCGTCTCAGGGGGATAGATGTATGGAGTATTGATTTTTGAAATAGAACATCCACAGGAGGCGAAAAGTGTCTGTCAGGGTTAGCTTGCGCGGCATGCTTAGGCTGAGCCGGATCGATACTTTAGGAAGATTCCCTAATGTTGGTTTTCTCGTGGAACGGCTCATTTGGTTTTGATTTGACTGCCATCAGGCGTATGCGAAAATTGTAAAAAAATAAATAAAGGTCATGGCTCACAGATCTAATTATACCTTTTGTAGTCATTTACAACTAGGCATTCCGATCAGGGTATGCTTTGTTTGCTTAATTTAGACGGAATAGATGCGAACACGTATGTACCCTCATGTGTCACAAATATCCACAAGACAGCGTTATGTGTTGATGAAGCCATACATACAAACCAACTCTACCTATTTCCTGGACAATTACGCGAGAGTCTCACTGTCGGAATGATAAGGGGAATCACAACAAGTTAGTATGCTGACACTCATTCTATCCAACTGAACGTGGGCATTGTATGTTATAGGAGACAATTCCGTTCAGAACTGTGTATGTCACACAGTAAACTAGACACTCAGGAGTGTGCGATCAGCAACCAAGTACTTTAAAGATGTTATTAATAGCTGTCCTCCTTGGCGCTCAAGGTTGCGGGGTTAATATTATACACTATGTATAATTTATTGCAGAATTATGTACATACTCAGCAATTTAATAAAATATTTAATCGTACGGACTGTATGGTGTCAGGATAAATGGACCCATAATACTGGTAACTTATCCAAAATTAGATATAATTTATTTTGTAAGAAGTGTTTTCATTCCTTGCTTAAATTGGTATAAGTCATCTGCTGCAGTTGTGTTATATGTCGGAATGAATAATGATGACATACTAGAGATACAGCAAGACACGAAATCGCTAGACGCCGTTCTTATACGAGTTAAACAGTTTCATTTTTGTAAAAGAAGGTATATGCATACTGATTGTGTTCTCTTATTACGTGTAATGTGTATTGATTTGATGGCATTTATTTTCAGTTGTTTACTTGCTTTGCGTTTGGTAACAACTGATGTTTTTTTTTTTTTTTTTCCGTTGATTCTTTTTTATTTATTCCAAGGCTGTACAGCAAATGATCTTATAAATGCATCTCTGACTGGCCAGTATCAGTATGAAAAAAACCCCAAAGGGTTTGCTAAAGTTAGATAGGACCATAGTAAGCGTTTGTCCAAGTAGGATGTTTGTTTCTGTCGTACGAACACTTTATGTGTCTGTATAACTGGCGTGATTGTTCTTTATGCTGATTTGCTTCTACACTGATAATACACAGACAGGAATCTCGTGTTACATTAACGAAGACAAGAACATAAGTTTGTCGAGATAGTAATTATAATGTTTGGACCATTCCGTACAGCCTCTCGTCTGATACATTTACTTGCTCGTCTTACGTATAGGCTTGCATTGCATCACTAGGTCGAGAACGGGAGTCCAGAGTTCAATCTCATTTAAAAAAAAAATGGTAGCGGTAGCTTACTTCTTGGAGTCCAGGGTTATTTCGACAAGATAACGACTGATAGACTGAGTTTTTAACAAAGTATTTACATAACACATTCTTTTCTTTTCAAGTATGGAATGCATCAGGCAAATTCATATATGCCTAGCATTTTAACAAGATGTTATTGGAGCACATTAATTTATGTGGAAATAACCCTTTACTAATTGAATAAATTGATTTTACATGTACATGTATGTAATGAAGAAGATTTTACATGTATGTAATGAAGTAGATTTAACATGTCTGTAATGAAGTAGAGTTTACATGTATGTGGTGTTTTAGAGTTTACATGTATGTGGTGTAGTAGAGTTTACATGTATGTTGTGTAGCAGAGTTTATATGTATGTTGTGTAGCAGAGTTTACATGTATGTTGTGTAGTAGAGTTTATATGTATGTTGTGTAGCAGAGTTTATATGTATGTTGTGTAGCAGAGTTTACATGTATGTTGTGTAGTAGAGTTTACATGTATGTTGTGTATTATAGTTTGCATGTATGTTGTGTAGCAGAGTTTACATGTATGTTGTGTAGCAGAGTTTGCATGTATGTGGTGTAGTATAGTTTATATGTATGTTGTGTAGTAGAGTTTATATGTATGTTGTGTAGTAGAGTTTATATGTATGTTGTGTAGTAGAGTTTACATGTATGTGGTGTAGTATAGTTTATATGTATGTTGTGTAGTAGAGTTTATATGTATGTTGTGTAGTAGAGTTTATATGTATGTTGTGTAGTAGAGTTTGCATGTATGTGGTGTAGTATAGTTTATATGTATGTTGTGTAGTAGAGTTTATATGTATGTTGTGTAGTAGAGTTTATATGTATGTTGTGTAGTAGAGTTTGCATGTATGTGGTGTAGTATAGTTTATATGTATGTTGTGTAGTAGAGTTTATATGTATGTGGTGTAGTATAGTTTATATGTATGTTGTGTAGTAGAGTTTACATGTATGTTGTGTAGCAGAGTTTGCATGTTTGTGGTGTAGTAGAGTTTATATGTATGTGGTTTTGCATGTATGTGGTGTAGCAGAGTTTACATGTATGTGGTGTAGCAGAGTTTACATGTATGTAATATGCTTCAGTTATTTGGCAAAAAGGAAATAAATGCTTTTCTCAGTCTTGCAAATGTGTTTCGACAAAGATTGTACCCTCATAAGCGACGACTAGACAGACATTATAAACTTGTTGTGCGGGGATATTCGAGTCGTGCCATACGAAAATCGATCTTCGGGGATTGTACATTACTGACTACTCAACTGATACATTACTGACAACTCAACTCAGAATATACAAGATTATACATTACTGACAACTCAACTAAGAATATGCAATATTATACATTACTGACTAGCCAACTCATGATAAACAAAATTATACATTACTGACTATCAAACTCAGAATATATGTATGTAATGAAGTAGATTTTACATGTATGTAATGAAGTATAGTTTTCATGTATATACTGAAGTAGATTTTACATGTATCTAATGAAGTAGATTTTACATGTATATAATGAAGTAGATTTTACATGTATGTAATGTAGTAGATTTTACATGTATGTAATGAAGTAGAGTTTTCATGTATGTAGCAAATTGTACATGTATGTAATGAAGTAGATGTAACATGGCAAATTGTACATGTATGTTATGAAGTAGATGTAACATGTATGTGATGTTGTAGATTTTACATGTTTGTAATGAAGTAGACTTTACATGTATGTAATATAGTATATTTTACATGTATGTAATATAGTAGATTTTACATGTATGTAATATAGTAGATTTTACTTGTATGTAATATAGTAGATTTTACATGTATGTAATAAAGTAGATTTTACATGTATGTAATATAGTAGATTTTAAATGTATGTAATGAAGTAGAGATGACATGTATGTAATGAAGTAGACTTGACATGTATGTTATGTAGTAGATTTTACATGTCTGTAATGAAGTATAATTTTAATGTATGTAATGAAGTAGACTTTACATGTATATGGTGTAGAAGAGTTTACATGTATGTGGTGTAGTATAGTTTACATGTCTGTAATGAAGTAGATTTTTCAGGTATGTGGTGTAATAGAGTTTACATGTATGTTGTGTAGAAGAGTTTACATGTATGTTGTGCAGCAGAGTTTACATGTATGTTGTGTAGTAGAGTTTACATGTATGTAATGAAGTAGAGATGACATGTATGTAATGAAGTATATTTTACATGTATTTAATGTAGTAGATTTTACATGTATGTACTAAAGTATATTTTACATGTATGTAATGAAGTAGAGTTTAGATTTGTGTAATGAAGTAGAGTTGACATGTACGTCATGTAGTAGATTATACATGTATGTAATGAAGTGGACAATGTAGACCAAGATAAGCCTGCACGTATACATGTACATGTATGTAGGATTACATGTCGTTTGTGCTTGTTGTACAAACTTAACCAATTGTTGTATAATAAAGCTCAAATTACAGTGAAATACTAAAACAGTTGAGCGGTTCTACTGCAAAACTGACATTAACAAAAATTACGCGGGTAGATGAGCTGTTATCAAAGCAACATTTTCGTAACAATTACACTGTTTGAAACAGACTTGATCATGTATGTTAACTCTTTCAGCGCCAAAGGCAATATTGAGCCTTTTGCAAACAATACAGATTCAGGTGAGTCAGCTCGTAACGAGCTGTCTCACCTGAAATCTGCATTCTTTAGCTGTGAGTTATAGAAATATTCCAAAAATCCTATAACATGAAAATAGAGTCGTCCGAGTTTGAACATGGAAGGGTCTACTATAAACAATTCGGCACTGAAAGGGTTAAGATCCCTAAAGAAGTTTCTTGAAATATTATTGGGAGACATTGAAGAGCCAGATGAGACTGCACGAATGCGCCGACTAATCTTGATCTACACTGGTCGCAAACGTCCTGCGGTTGGTATTTCGCAAAGCACCGCATAATAAAGACTGACTAGCCACTTTGAATTACAAATGATCCAGGTCACAGGAACAACATAGATCCGAGAATTAGCGGCAAGTGAAAGCAATTTTAATCTTTGCTACGACGCTGTGTGATCAGGTTCTTAAACTTCCGCCTTATGGTCGTACAAACGTCTAATACATATCTGGAGGAAAGGATTAACAAAAAAACTATAAAACGTATGCTTTTCGATCGTAAATGCATTTTCTGTCAAAATACCCTCGTTTTTTTGTGTAGCGTAGCTCAAATCAAGAAATACATTTTGTCCCGATTATATAGCGTCTTTGTCTACAAAGGTAATTTGATCATGTCTTAACCACTTATTATAGCGTCTGTAGGAACTCTTAGATGATACTTTACGCTAATTTTAAGCTTCAGTTATTTGGTAAAAAGGAAATAAATGCTTTTCTCAGTCTTGCAAATCAAGGAAATGTGTTACGACGAACATTGTACCCTCATAAGCGACGACTAGACAGACATTATAAACCTGTTGTACGGGGATATTCGAGTCGTGCCATACGAAAATCGATCTTCGGGGATTATACATTACTGACTACTCAACTTATACATTACTGACAACTCAACTCAGAATATACAAGATTATACATTACTGACAACTCAACTAAGAATATGCAATATTATACATTACTGACTACTCAACTTATACATTACTGACAACTCAACTCAGAATATACAAGATTATACAAGATTATACATTACTGACTACTCAACTTATACATTACTGACTACTCAACTTATACATTACTCAACTTATACATTACTGACTACTCAACTTATACATTACTGACTACTCAACTTATACATTACTGACAACTCAACTTATACATTACTGACAACTCAACTTATACATTACTGACTACTCAACTTATACATTACTGACAACTCAACACAGAATATACAATGTTATACATTACTGACAACTCAACTCAGAATATACACTATTACACATTACTGACTACTCAACTCAGAATATGCAATATTATACATTACTGACTAGTCAACTCAGAATAAACAAAATTATACATTACTGACTATTAAACTCAGAATATATAAGATTATACATTACTGACTACTCAACTCAGAATATGCAATATTATACATTATTGACTATTCAACTCAGAATATACAAGATTATACAGTATTGACTTCTCCACTCAGAATATACACTATTACATATTACTGACTTCTCAACTTAGAATATACAAACATGTAAATTTTTTCCGTGGTTATATCCATCCTTTAAAAGATTCCTGAAATGCAAATTGTGAACAAGAATAACCACGATCAGGCTATGCAGGGAATTAGGATGATCTTTCTCAGTTGTTATGTTTAATCCGTGAGGGAAGTAATGTGACAATGCATTAGTTAAATCCTAGTCCACATTCAGGCCACTGTTTAAAACATTGTGGCAAAATGTGAAACTGCTATTAACTAATTCAGCTATATTATTTTTGATTTAGATATTCTCTATACTTCCTTTATGCCTTTTCTAAAGTGTTCTTCTTTGTAATATTAATGTTAATCTCGAACACAAATGTACATGTAGTTACAGACGTAAAGAATCAACACTTATTCGGCGTATTTTAATATTACCGACATTTTTTATCTTCTTTTCTGCTCCTTTGTCGGTAGCATCGAGGACTATGAATCCAGAGATTGTGAGTCCAGCTCGGTCAACACCCTTTCCGAGGTTTGGCAAAAGTTAATTCGATGACCATCATTCGTGTTCACCAATGGGCGATTAGTCTATATAGAAAAGCAACAAATTGCGGGGCAAAATTGTTATGGTGAGTACTGCTGTGAAAAAGCCAGGACACAAACAAATAGGTAAATGGGTCGCCGTGATATGACAAAAGATTTTTGAAAACAGCGTTAAACCAAATCAATCAACCCATCACACTTTGCCAATCTTTAATACAGTCGTATAAAAGCCTTTTTGATAAATACACTAATGTTTACATATTTAGCCTTTCATATTCATATGCAATCTTCATCGTGTAGTGGTTAGATCCACGATAGGGTCATACCAGATACTTCAAATCAATACAGGAGTCTTTTTTAAGTTGGTTTTAGATATACATACTATTACTATATTTTGAATTTGCTGCAAATACTAAGCCATGATATAACAATATAATAAAAAAAGGACATGAGTGTTTTGCGAAGAATTGTTAACAAACTCTTATAAAGTAAGGAGTAGAGATTGTAGTTTGACCATACACGTATGACGACTGATCTATACCTGTTAAAAGCGTAAGATGTAAGTCGTAACCTTTTCTCATATGCATACGCATCTCGACACATCTGAATCAGATGACTTTTGACAACATTATGGTCGTTGGAGAAATTTCATAGTATTGGATTTCATTTTCGTCTGCTGCAGCATTCTTGTATGTGCGAAAGAGTTTACTCGATAGTGTAGAAAATCGACAAACCAATTTCTAGTACATGTATACAAGAGTGGTCAATATTCATGCCTTGAAGGTAACACGATTAGAGAAAACAATTAATGTAAATTACTTCATCGGTGAACATGTAGTGACCTTTGTCCTATACCAATACAAAATAGGAAACAGGCCGAAGCTCTCAACATTTTAAAAATGATTCTACTGTCGGAAATATAAAAGCATGCGCACAGCAATAATTAAAAATGTGTTATATACATTTAAGGGGTTTGAATGCATTTGTAAATGATAAACAATTTAATTCATATTGTCAATCAGTCGACATTAAAGCCTTGCATTGAACTTGGAATACTTGAAAACAATATAAACATTTTAGAAGGATAGTCTCACTTATCTCATTGCAGGAAAAGGAACAAATCACTGTAAGAGGGTATAGAAGAATATCAGTACTGATAAAAGATGAGTTACTTCTGAATGAAAATGTCAAACGAATAATTATTGATATGTCGGAGTGTGTTGTTGGTTTGATAGGTGAAGATATTTGTAATATTGATTTTGATATTATAAACATTTTTAAATGTGTTTCATCAGAAAACTCTACAATTCATACTGACCAATCAGATGGAATTGAAATTCTTACGGAAAATGTTTTGAACATATTTTCAGTATTATGCAAAGGCTAGAGATATTTAAGCAGGTGGTCTAAATGCGAGAACAGGTAATATAACAGACTATATTGCAAAGGATGATGCTCACCACTTTTTTTCATTTCATGCCTGCTAATCGAATCTGAAATAGAAAATAGGAAACTCAACTTATTTGAGCAGTTTTGTACACTGGTTAATGACTCAGCTGCTTAAACCATATTTGCATAATACTGAAAATATGTTCAAAACATTTTCCGTAAGAATTTCAATTCCATCTGATTGGTCAGTATGAGTGTCAACACTCGATAACTAAAATTACATGGAGTTATAGAGCTTTTTAGTTTTTACCCAATAACAATTTTATTTTGCAAAAATTTGAAAAGGCACTTATCAAGTTTTCAAGAAAAATATCGCCTGAATATAAATATATTTGTTTATTTGTTTTATATTAATAATATTTTGGTCCTTTTTAACTTTGAATACAGTCACCCAAATTTCCCTCTTTATTACATATAAACTGTTAAGAAAACGGTATTTTTCCGCTAATTTTTACACGTTCTTCTGTGAATATCTTTTTTTAGAAATAAAAAATTAACAGGGCACTTTAAGTAGAAAATTCATTTACCTTTTATTTGACATATATTTTATTACAATAAAGTAATACAAAGTTGGTCCTTTTTAACATTTTATATAAGTACTACTAACTTTTCAGCGTAAATATAGGTTTCCGTGATTGCTAGCGAAAGCTCCCGATGATTACCGAGTATTATCGGAATAATTATACTGGGACATATGTTAATTGGTTTGTCGTGTGTATATTGTGTCTAATTGTACACAGTCTATATTTTTCAACAGGATTAAGAAAAAATGCAGATAATGTAGATATTACATCTGCGCCACAGGTCAGCTTTCTCGAATCCGATTCCGTCCATTTACATTTCCTGATAAATTAATTCAGAAATAATTATGTCTTTTATTAATGATGTGACTTATAATTGTTCGATTGTTAAAAACAAAAATGAGTTTCAATTATTTTCAATTATTAACAATTTGTTAAATGGAACTCAAATATATACCTAGTATTACAAGAAACAAAAGAAGGTACCAGAAACGGGATTCAATTAATGGAATGTTAAGACTGCGGAGTGCAAGATGATCCGGACAGTTCTCGGAAATGCCCGAATGAATTAAGTTTTCATTGACCTTAAACTCAAGTTAAAAGAACCAGGAGTATCTACCACATTGCGCAAAATAAAAAAATTCATTGAACTGATCCTGTGCATGAAAAAAATGACTGGCAATAAGTAAATCGAAATAGGCATTCCCCGCACCCAATAAATAAGGCTGTATATATATACCTAGTTTTTTACCTTATTTAATTTTTATTTATATAAGTTTCTTTTTCCCGAATTATTTTCAGATTTTACGATAACGGGCCTTTAACACATTTTCCCATATATTTAGGCATTTACCTTCATCCTGCAGATCTATAAGGCATTTGCAAACCGTCTTTTTATTGATGCATGTGCAGCAGACGACTTTTGAAAACATTGTGCGCAAAGGAGAAATTGGTCTTATTTTGCGCAATGTATTCTGTTGCCGCAATATTTTCAAATCTATTCGATTATTATAATATAATTTAAAGAAATTAATAAGTTTATTCGCCTATGTGTTTCCAAAGTCGTATGTTGCAGAGTTGTTGTATATTGGAAAGGATTAATTAACAGCACTTAAATAATAGAAGTTGATGCTATAGTAAACAATTGCGAGGCATATAAAAACAAGAGGCCCATGAGGGCCTATGCTCTACTGGCATTGATCTGGCTTGTTTCAAAAGGAACCAACATGTCATCAATATTCAAATACCATCTAAGTTTGGTGAAGATCAGACAGTAAATGGAAGCTCTATTGTGTTCACAAGCTGTATTATAGCAATTTTGACAATTTCAAGGGCCACAATCCAGTCATGCATGGGTAGATCTGGCCGTATTTTTAGAAATGAACCAAACTCTCATGGATATCTAACTACTGTATAAGTTTGATTGAGATACAATAAAAAATAAGGACTGTATCATGTTAACAAGAACATATTATATTGCTATTATAGCAATTTTGACAATTTCAAGGGCCATAATTCAGTAGTCATGCAATGGATCTGGCTTGTTTTCGAAAGGAATCAAGCTCTCATGTATATCTAACTACTGTATAAGTTTGGTTGAGATACGTTTAAAAGTGAAGACTGTATCGTGTTAACAAGCTCTTTTATAGCAATTTTGACCATTTCAAGGGCCATAATCCAGTCTTGGTTCTCGAAAGGAACCGAGCTCTCATGGATATCTAACTACTGTATAAGTTTGGTTGAGATACAATCAAAAGTGAAGACTGTATCGTGTTAACAAAAAATTGCACGCACGCACGGACGAATCGCCACGACATAAGCCCTTCTGGCCTTTGGCCAGTAGAGCTAAAAACAGGAGCCAAGTTAACATAATCATAAATTACATTTCTATTGACTACGAAGTTGTGAATTTTCTTCAATTATAAAAAAATCTCCAAAACTCCAGCCGTTCATCGTTATTGATTATAGGCAGTTGTGCAAATTGAAAATACACCCAAGATTCAGAAAGACAGACTTGAGTCTTCAGTTCAGTTAATCTAAAAAAAAAAAAAAAAAAGCATATGAAAACTTTATAACAATTGAATTAAGTTGAAAACATTGTGTTAGCATCGGGGTTTCGATAAATTGATTAAAAAATATTGAAATCTTAAAACCCGAGTTTTATTACCCTATATATTACCAGCATAGACAATGACGTATCCTGTTATCTCTTCACTGCCCTCCTGCATCACTTTCGATGTATACATACCGAATATAACGTAAATGTCCGGTAATTTCCGTTAATTTGCAAAATGATAACAAGAGCAGATAACAGTCAAATTAGTCATTAATCAGTACGGCTTAAACAGTGGTCTCTCCTGTTTATGGCATGACGAGCATTGTGCCATATGAGACGGAATGTTTAAATGCAGAAGTTCAAACATACAGTCAAATCTTACGTTTCACGTAATATTTGACTGTCCTGTTATTAACACAGCTATATATAATTTTAATAGCATACTTACGGGACATTTTGGTCACGATATCGCACATATATTGTATTACCTGGATGGTTATAATTATGTCAGTATTCTGCACAGCACCCCATGCAATGCACTTTACTCTGTTCCTGGAGATACGATACAATGTTTTTATAAAGCTCTGCTTCAGATTAGTCCACCATGCGTTGAAACTTTATACTCGTAATCAAATATGAATTTTGTTTTTCATATCACTGACACGTTCCACAACTTTTTCAACTATATTTTCGCATTCGCTTTAAGTATGCAGCGGCTAGATTAAGTATTTATCTCTATTAAACCGCTACAAATGGCAGTTGGATTAGCCATGGAACGTATTATACAGAGGATATTTGTTTGTTTCAGAGAAAGATCGATTTTTATTTTATCAAGTGAAGAAAAAAAAATATTCTCGTAGAATAGTATTTTTTTTCTTCACGAGATGAAATAAAAATCGATCTTTCACTGAAACAAACAAATTTTCTTTTTATTTTAGGCCATAAAAGGTATTTTTACAATTTTTTGTATATTTTATCCCGTACGGTGCCTCCAGATTTTCCCTGTTGTGAGCCCCACGGTTTTAGCGCAGTTTGTATTACTACCTTGACAAAATAGTCCAGTATTTTCTGTGAAGATTAACGTGAAAATAATTTGCAGACATTGCATAAAGTTATCATTTTAATTTACATTTTATTATTTAGAGGCAAAAAAATATTATCTAATAAAATATAAGTAAACTTAAAAATTAAAAAAAAAAAATCATGAAAAAACGTAGTTCAGGCAAAAAATGGTAAATTTCAATTTTTGAAAAGTGGTAATTTCACTGTTTGAAAATGGTAATTTCACTTTTTGAAAAGTGGTAATTTCACTGTTTGAAAATGGTAATTTCACTGTTTAAAAAATGGATTACCAGTTTCTATTTCACTGAGATATTTCTATAATCCATCGATAGGCATAACATTAATGTAGATAATATACAACTCTGACAGTTATTTTCCATGTGTGAGGTTGATGTGTGATTGTATGTGCGTGTATGTGGGTGTATGCATGATAATATTGTTCTCATAACTACTTAATTGTGATTTTCATGCATGTGTTTTTTTAAAATACTCCATTTATGGAGGAAATAAAGAAATATATATATATAATACTTTTACATTACGATCTTTAGTTAAAAAATACCTATCCAAAAGGAAAGTGTGTGTCTACTTCAGAAAAACTTTTGATAGCATCAATAAGGACAGCCTGTAATTCATTCTGAAGAAAATGCATCAGTGGACTTTTTTAAACATTGTTTCAATCCATGTATACATAACAAACTATCTGCAGCAATTAAATTGAATCCTTATAATATAACTGAATGTTTCGATTGTCAGATCGGTACCAGACAAGATTGTTTAAGTTCTACTGTAATTTTTACTTTCTTCATACTTGTCCTAATAGAACATATGAACATTAATGCACTCAAGGACTTTTGTCAAAAAACATTATACAGGATATTTTCGCACGTCTATTAGCAAACATATCAAACACCGTTGTCGTTTGTTTAAAAAACGGCGATGTAGTCAAGAATAAAGAAAACTGATATTAAAAGGGCAATGAAATAGAAGGCATGCCATATTACAAAAACTTGGGTACACTTTTCAGTAGAAAGGCTTTGCTGGAAAAAACAAACTTGAATACTGTTATGTTGGGTCCGGCTTCGGTGTGACTGTAGCTTAACTATGTAGCTATGTGTTTGTATAAGGGGACACTTATACTGCCTTGCTATACAGCTAGCTTTTATAGCGACGTGGTAGAGTGTTCGCCCCCGGGACAAGAGGTTCTGAGTTCGAGCCCTGTTCGGGTTGGACTCTTTGAGTTTGGTTACATTTACATCGACATAATATATATATATGGTATGAAAGCAATACCACTCCACCTGATTGAGATCAAGAGTTGCACTGACTCCTATCGTTCAGACCAATTTAGCCGGCTCATACAGTTCAAGCAATGGTCAACTGGATCTGCCATTATTATTGACTTGCCCCTAGCCAATATGAAGACGAGAATAAACACTGACTGAAAATGAGTTATTAGTGTAGTGTTGTATACATGTAGTGTTCCTATATGGAACAGATGACAATAAAAATATGTTGTGTTTAATTGAGGTTTTTCGTCGTTTTCAACATGATCTCAGTTACGTCACGTCGACAGTTCACTTATCCGTGATCCCTAGAGGCTAGAAAATGTGCTTTGCCAAATAGCACTCCACCTTAACCGTTGCGCCGCGACTGGAGATCGAACACGGACACCAGGTTCCAAATTGTCCACGCTAAACACTCGTACACGCTGGATTCCTACATACAAATATAAACCAATTGCTGTAATTGTAAACGTATCTATATGCGATGTTTTTCCTGGGGTTGTGATTTCCAAGCTGCTTGTCTTTAACGATGATGGTTAGCTTTACATTGCTTTTAAAACATTATATTTCTCTTTGTATTATAGAAGACTTATCTTACTGTGTAGTTCTGTTTGTGAAATCTGAGATTAATTAACTAAATATCGCACAAAAGGAAACACACCCTTTAGTTTCTTTGACAAAACAATTAAAGCGTGTTCTTTAACACCAACCTACAATGGCGGTTCCTTGTATATTCATTTAATATGTGATTTAGAAAATAAAAATAAAATCACATAATGTCTGTTTAAGAGTTCTCAATTCCATATAACAACTACAATATAAATGAGAGAAATCGAAGTGGTGCTTGTAAGAGTACATTAACAAAATTGGCCTCTGTGATTTGACAGAAACCATGATACTGTAAAGACATACTCATTAAAATGTGTAAGTATTTACACTCATTGACGTTATGACTACCTATAGATCGACTCAAATGTAACAGTTTGGTCGATGTGTTAATATGAAGCCGGGACAGAATGGTTATGTAATGAATTAGCAATAGTGTATACTTTGCTGTGTGCCGTGACTCAGTGTGTTTTTTTTTGTCGTAACGTCGCTATGGAAGTCCCACAGTTATACATCGTAAATGTTTCCGGCAGTTTTTGTCTACTTCCGTTGAAATTGTCATAGAAAGAAAGCCATAAAGATAAATCATGCTGTGCTATGAAAGAGAAATTCAAAAGGAGACACTTATGTTTCTTGGAATAGTGTTTCCCTTCGGTTTTAATGTATCACATTATTAGGAGGATTGTGCATATTTTTGTTTTATGGACCTGCCTTAGTTATGTACATCTTTGAATATATGTCGATTGAGATGGGGACACGAACCGCCGTGTAAACATAAACAATATGTTGGCAAATGTTTGCAGAACTAATTTCTTTTCCTCTTCACTCTGATTATGAACAGACATAGTATCAAATATATATTTCTAACTGTAACTTGTGATAATAATGTGTACATCAGTGTGTATGGCCAGGACATGATACTGTATTTAAATCACAAAATACATAATTTAATTCGACTCATACTGGTACAGATATGCAGCACTGGTATATGATGAATATCTAAAAACGTACTATATTTCTCGACATATATTTAACACAAATATTTTAAAAGCAAAAATATAGAGGTGCATTCACATGCTACCTGTAAATATAATCATCCGTTAAATCATGTGAAGCGCTTAAGACGTAATCGCTTTTGAGATCAGTGTATATGTTGATCAGCTTGTTCATCGGCACAGTCTAAGCAAGATATATACTGTAAACAGTAGTGTACAAGCATTTATAATATTCTGTCAACTTGCGTAGACTCTGATAAGACACAAACGGTAGATCAGATTATATGAACCTACATTGTTTAGGAATACCAACTTGCATCTCTAATCATGTGATATAGGTTGATCCAAACCTTTGTAATAAGAGCCAACCCCACTTGCCTGCTAGCTAAGCCACCCGAATCGGGAGCCGGGGATCGAAATTTCGATTCCTAGGGGAGACAGTAAGGCTCATTCTGGTATGACTGGGTGACGAACGACCAGCTTGATATGAGCCATTTCAGGAAAAAACAACATTATGAACTCTGCGTAATGTATCGACCCAGATCAGTCTGCGTAATCCGCGCAGGCTGATCAGAGCCGACACATTGCGTTACAGCGAGATAGAGGTATATAGTAATGATGCCTGAAACAGAAAATCCACAGGAGGCGAAAAGTGGTTGTCCGGGTTAGCTTGTGCGGCATGCTTATGCTGATCACCGAGTCCACAATGTTGGTTTTCTTGCGGAACGGCTAATATTATGGTATCAAATGCCTGCTGGTATCGTGCCTGTCCAAAAATGATATGATTAAGAAAGTAAAAATAGATAAAGATGTATCATCAATTATAAATGACCGGGTCTTTTAAATAACGTTGGTATTGTGATAGTCATACGCTTTATTTTAATACAATTGTTTTTGTAACATGCAAATGTTTCGATTTATTCTGATTTCACTTATTGTGGCATCTTTATGACGTGACAAATATATACAATCCACCATTGTCTATCCTTGCAATGATGAGTTGTTAAACAGAAATTAATTGTCCAGCTTGGCATTGGAAGAGTTCAAAACCATTTTCCTGCTGGGCGGCCAACAGTATAGAGCTGGCTCTGTACCGATACATGCTACACCAAATAGCTTCCAACAGTCTAGGGGCTAATGTTTCAATTATCACCGACTATCCTAAATGGTTTTGAAATGTTATTTCCGCTTAACTCCACATCTTATGACGGTATTTAAAAGAGTTCTTGACAGAAAAAGATTGTGTAATTATATTGTTATTGCACAGCGATAGACTGCCCGGTCCGTACCTCTCTCATTGTCTTGAATATTGATTTAGACTAAAAAATTGCTTTGGTAAATTTAAGGCTTTTAGTAAAATGAACCTGGACTTATTTGCTAAGCATTTACCTTTATAGATAAATGCCCTCAAGATAAATAATGCAATGACATTCCCATACACATGAATTTATTTCGTTTCATTATAACATTTCTGGTTTTCACGGAACTTGAATGTCATGGGATTTCGCGGGGAAAAACAGTGATAGTGACTACCGAATGAAGTGTATTTTTGGTGATATAATAAATGCAGAAATAGGAAGAAACTAAAGAAGAAGCACATTTGAAATCTGTTTTAGTATTACAGGTTTGAATGTGATTATGCTCGAGCGCTAAATCTATCGGGACCATATTTCCAGGCTTCTGCCATATTCTCCATCTAGATATATTACTTATGTTAACAATGGGTATTTCGATATGCGTAAGTAGATGTACGTCCGTATATTCCCTGTTTGTTTTTGCAACAATGCATTCCCCTGACGAGTCTCAAACACATGTAGATTCACCCAAGGAACATTGGTTGGATTTAACGGCATTCATAATGGGGTTTTCCTGAAATAGGGGTTTGTACTACTGTGGTTTAGTAATTTCATAGGAGAATATTTGAAAAGTAAACGAACGTTGATTAAAGACGGACGGAGAGTGATCACAATAGTTCGTCCCGATTCATTCCCATAAATATGTAAGACTGCATATATGGTATCCAGAAACATAATCTATTTCACCTAGAGACGTCGTTGAATGTCTATTTTAACACATTCGATACCTGCATTGATGTAGTTGACGCTGTAAAGAATGTAAGGAATTGGGGATTTACGAAAACGTATGTAGATCAAAATGGATTCCTTTGGCTTGTTTTTTAGAAGCATAATAGAACATTACTTTCATGTTATTATGGTTTGTGCTCAACACTAACAAGCAACGACACGAATTTCTTTTTTGAATATGTATTTGATACAAAACATGAATTCGTCAACAAATTCAATTATTGCACAATTTGAAACATCATTGATAGAAGCATCCTATTAAAAGTCTAATGACTTTCGTCTGCTGAATCTAGAATCTGGTTTCCGGCTGTCAAGGAATAAGACTTTTCCCGGAAGTGCCGTAAATATTTGGATGGAATCAAGTTTATCTTTATAAATTCTCTTACTTTGAGTCCGAATGCTATATATTGATCAATGATAAATTAGATCCAGATCAATTTAAGCTTAGATGTCTCTGAAGAAGAACTTTTTCTATTGTTTCAATACGAAAGAATATCAACGTTACATATAATATGGCTTAGACACTTACATTTTAGGTCCCCGCTCTGAAGAGAATTCACAGTGGAAGATGAGAAATCGTGGTGCGTCGAATTGTGTAGTATTCTGTAATAAACTGTACACGTCATCTTAAGTGTAGAGATTTACGGCTACATTGATGTGACCTCCTTCATACTGGTATCTACAATCGACGATGGTCACGTGACAGAGTTTTTCTTTGTATCCACCCTTCATGACGTCAGCGAGTGTTTTTGGACTAAGAGATTTGAGCTTGAATTGTTGGTAAACGGTAAGAACGTGATCAGTCAGCAATGATATCTCTCTGTTGTCACATTGTCGACTGTATCTATGATGTCATTTGAAGAATCCTGGAAGAGAGAAACGGGAAAATCGTTGTGTACATTCTGTAGTTGATTTCTAAGTTGACATTCTCCGACAAGAGTAAAGTAATCAAATTGTATGAAATTAAAGACCACTAATGAGAATACTGTGAACGATCTACAAGGTCTGTAAACTGAAATCTATTTTATAACTATGGCTGAAGGCCAAGTTAGACGTGTCGTATAAATAGATTAGTGTATACTTTGATATTTTTCCTTTAATTTTGAGATTGCACGCAATATGTCATATTGTACTCAGATCTTGTTCGCGTGCTGCTAAGGACGGAACTATTTCCATACAGTAACGTTATAGAGCGCTCCCATCCAAACTCTGATAAGTTTATAGAGACCAGCCAACAATGTTGTGTACATCGTCAGTAAATGACACGCTGTGAAAAATCGATAGAAATACAACAAAAAAACAATCTGGTTTATTAATAGCGCTAGCTGTGCGTAAATTTGTAAATAAATACCTTAGGTTCGGACGTAACGATGTGACGTGTATTTCAATTAATTACATCGGTATTTGTAAACGGTAAACATTTTGCCATACGCTATAGGCCTAGTTGTTGTTGATAGTCGTTGACGATCTATATAAATTTATCTCAATTACACATGACCAACAAAATCAAGTGGGCTTTAATAAATGCCAGGATGAATATGCAAATTATTGTTTTAAAGGTAGGTCTTCTTATTATGATTGTCAATGTGAAGTTTTCCGACGCAATATATAAGATGGGTGTTCGCTTGACTGAACATACTGTGAGGTTAAATGGGCATCTAAATAGTAATAAAGAACATACATATTCAGGCGTAAATAACAGAATAAGATAATGCACGAGTTGTTAATGAAACCCACTATTAGATCAAAGCGCCAATGGCACTGTAGTGGCGATCGTATTCATATATTGCAACAACTACAAAGCGTTTATAATATTTATAAAAACCTTTCAGAATTTCCAGATTTGATAAAATTCCAGCTTCCCGTTTTTAGGTCGGTATAGCTAGATACCGAAAACAACTTTTAATATGACTCATAAAGGTCTCACCGGGTGTTCTACACACCGGCTATTGTTTGTTGATAGAGTTGGAACATTGTGAGAATATGTATGAGTTGAAAACATTGTGATAAAATGTGAAATTTCTCATTTTATCACAATGTAAGATATAGCATTTGTATGACTTGAAAACATTGTGAGAAAATGTGAAATTTCTCATTTAATCACAATGTAAGATATAGCATTTGTATGAGTTGAAAACATTGTGAGAAAATGAGAAATTTCTCATTTTATCACAATGTAAGATAGAACAGTTGTAAGAGTTGAAAACATTGTGAGAAAATGATGATAGAATAGTGAAGAGTTGAAAACATTGTGAGAAAATGATGACAGAATAGTGAAGAGTTGAAAACAGTGTGAGAAAATGATGATATAATAGTGAAGAGTTGAAAACATTGTGAGAAGAACAGTTGTAAGAGTTGAAAACATTGTGAGAACATGATGATAGAATAGTGAAGAGTTGAAAACATTGTGAGAAAATAATGATAGAATAGTGAAGAGTTGAAAACGTTGTGAGAAAATGATCGCTGATAGAACACTGTAAGAGTTGAAAACGTTGTGAGAAAATGTCATTTTCGTAGGACAATATCTTTTCTAAAAAAATGTTAATCAATCATTTGTTCCTAATTCAAAAATTATGAAGACATACAACTATAAAAAGTTGTTTTCGTAACAACCAAAATATGGTAATATGGGATTAAAAGTTGTAAGCAAAGTTGTTTTCGCGGCAGCCGAGTTGTTTTCGTGAGCCGATTTTATTTATTTATATGCGTTTTAGCCTACGCCACTCACTAATTTTTCTATTTCGCGTAATTAGTACAAAAAAAACCTATTACATACTTTTAAAATTCATCGTTATATGTTTGTGCACATGCTTTTAAGTAAATAATTAGAAAACTTATGAATACATGTGATTTATTGTCAAATAAAACGTTGTTTTTGTGACAGTCATGTTGTTTTCGTGAGCCGACTTTATTTATTTATTTGCGTTTTAGCCTATGCCACTCTATAATGTTGCAATGTTATTGAAAACGGGACCAGGTACGAAATAAGCACTTTTTACGGACCATAATTGTTAAACTCGTAGGTATTTTCAGAAATTACAAAAGAAGTTAATTGGCCGTTTTATTTTGGCGAGGTGCTTTCAGAGTACAACCAATTCCTGTAAACACGGTAATATTTTACCCTCAGGCCGAATCAGGTTAAAGGTCAAAAGGTTACGGTTGACTACAGTAAAAATAGAACGAGGCACAGCTCTGCATACCGTACCCAAGACGCGCGATGATATTTATTATCTGCCCAAACATGAAGAAAGCTAATATGTAAATAGTTTAACTCTATTTAGATATTTTCTCGGTAAATCTCAAATATTAGTACCAATCCGGTATCAAAGTAGCACTAACATTATCATTATTAATCGTGTGCCTGCATCATTGATGGAACTATATATATATATGGCGGTTTAACGGAAGTGAGTAAATTGCCTTTGCAGAAATATCCAACCGACTGTTCAAAACCGACTATATAAGTTTTTTTTCGTTATTGTTGTTTTGGTAGCACTGTGGCGATTGTCAACCAATCGTCACAAAAAAGCGTTACACGTCATTATGTCGACGATTCAGTTTCGAGTCGAAAAAAATAGGGAACACAAATGGAGGCTCGTAAACTCATATTTTCCATGACCCTAGCAACCGCCGAAAAGTACAATAAATGTCGTAATGTTAATTTATCAATACAACCCAAAGCAATTGTTAATGTTCAAAATGCTCGAAGTGTTTAAAACAAACAGAACCACAAATTTTAAATAGACAATATCAAATTATACAATTGTACAATATTAAATTATACAATTGTACAATATCAAATTATACAATATCAAAGTATACAATATCAAATTATACAATTATACAATATCAAATTATACAATATCAAAGTATACAATATCAAATTATACAATTATACAATATCAAATTATACAATTATACACTATTAAATTATACAATATCAAATTATACAATTATACAATTAAAAGGTTATTGCATGATTATTGCAACTATTGTGTTTATACTAGTTCTTCGAAGGAGTTCTCTGCCCTCGGGCAACTCAGCCGAAGGAAGACGTCCTACACAATATTTAACCATACAGATGCAATGACCTATAATATTATAAAGATAGAAACTACCGTGTGTCAATACATGGTATATTTTATTTAAAAGTTAATTATTTGATATCGTCTATACATACCTGTGCATCTCTGCATCTTTACGTGGATGTAGATTTTCTAAAAATTCACCATCAACATCGGCTGGATGTTTTGGTGTAAACAAACTGTTATTGACACCAAAGTTGGATCTTGAACTAACGTGGTTACATGTCAGCATCTCTATAGCCACCAACTCTATGTTCATTTATATTTGGTTTTGTGATTACTTGATGCGTACAATAAGATATGGAAAACGGTAAAAGTTGATTGGTTTTGTCCATAAATTTACGGCTTTCTCCAAAATGCTGAAGGAATGCAATAAATGCCATTTAAATTATCCGACCAAGTCGTTAACCCAATACTCGCGCTCTCTATTCATGACAGCTATACCAAAGAGTCCATTTAACTTTGTTCCATTCTAGACTTTCGTTTTGAGCGTCAATTCAGGAACACCGATGACCGAAGTACCTACGTGACCTGTGTACACCCTTATCAAGCTGCACGTCTACTCAGAATTTGAACTGTTCATACGTTTGAGAAACTTGACCTCTCGTAAACATATATGACTTTGGTGTTCACCCCAGTGAAAATATATCATATTTCTACACCAAAACAAATAAATATCCCCATTATTCCTATACATATATAAACATTATTGTTACACCAGATTAACATTGACATTTTGAATTTATAAACACTAGATAAACATACAAATCCCGATTACATTTTGCGGAAATCACATTTTCTATGTATACGTACAGATGAATCAGTAAAGATGTTTGAGTCGGTGAACTTGCTAGAAGGTGTGATAACTTGTAGGATCTTACTGTCGTTCACATCGGTTGTACTTTGTCGCACTGGAGAATCTGTTGTATCATCAAATAGTTTCATTATGTAAGAGTAAATGATGATTGAAATGTGAAATCAATTAACGGTTATTTCTAACGGTGTCAGGAAACATTTTATAAAACTGGAGATGTTCACTGGGAGATTTTCACTGCATTCGGACATGTAGCGGACATCGCTCGGACAACTAATTATCTCTAATTAGGAGAGTTTGTTTGTTCGACTGTATTTATGATATTTACATATTGTGTATCTGAGAAGTTTGTAAGTGTCGAATAAACGCAGTGATATATTTTGATTTTCTATAGATAGTATTGACAACTTCATACTGAGACATGTATGTACATGTATATGTCTCTGATTTATTCAAGTGTATCAGCATTGACGCAGTGCACATAGGACATCTTACACAGAGCAAGACATGAATATATACTCTACATTTCTGCATAGTGTTAATACAATATTTAAATAATTTATTTCATTATATTAAAGGTACTGTTTTCTAATACTGATATGATTACACAGCTAGGTCAAATACCATTTATCTTACATAAGCGTACTTTCGAAAAAGGAGACAGGTTGGTCTGGATCTATTATCATCGTAAATATGCAATGAATCACGATCCTACAGCTCAGTTCATATTTATTTCATCAGAACAACGATTCCATGGTCATTAACCTTAAGGGAACCTATTATACCATCCGAGAAAGCAGGTTATACATATCATTGTTTAAATGGTACCTTTTCGCCGAGTCGGACATACTGGGAATACCACGATTATACGGGATGTGTATATGAAGACGAGACAAACCACAGGCCGTTTAGGAGGTCTCATGGTCCCCCTATACGTAGAATAGCCCCATATGTACCGTTTGGTATGACATCACTGATTTTATTAACGAATTATTTTTTCTCAAAAAATAATACAGTTAACGCGATCGTTTTTCTTTCCGGAAGTCACGGTTAAACTACACTTCCGCTTAGAATACACATTCGCTGCACCTAAATAGTCCTAGTATTTTTTCGATATTAAAATGACTTCTACGTGTTATTTCAATACAGTGAAGTCATAATTATACTATCGAATCATCATAGATAATCAATTTTCTAGAAAATATCAAATTAACAGTACGCGCATATATATTTCATTTGTCGGCAGGTACGTATAAGCCACGAGTATGAATTTTAGTCGTATGCCCATTCACTAGAAGTCGACCCCACGCTGTATAGAACAATGTTAATCTCACAAATATGCCACTACGCAGAGCTCAGTGAAATAGTCAGTGTGCATTTTAAACGCTCGCATCGCCGTTGTTTCTCCTTTTTCCAACATGATAACGATGATCAAAGAGGCTTTCTAATTATAGATCATGGTTTACATACGCGCGCATTCAGTTAGCTTAATATATATACGAAAGTAACGCTCAAAGTTGTATCAAAGTACCGTGGTGCAATGGAGAGCGTGTAGAACTACTAATCATGGACTACTTATGGACGCGAGTTCGAGTCCTAATAGGAACTGTTCTTTTTTTTTAGATTTATAATAATTAATTCACTCACATGAAACATAGTTATAATATAAGCCGAAATCCTGGATCCGCCCCTGGTGACGAAAACAAATCGAACTAACAATGTAAATCTCACAAATATGCCATGGGTGTTTTGACAGACTTTACGCAGAGCTCAGTGAAAGAGTTAGTATGCATGTTAAACGCTCGCATCGCCGTTGAAATGCTACATTTACTAAAACTGTCAACTGATAAAAAAAAATCTCTGGACAAAAATATTAATAATAATAAAATAGACTAAATTGTGCAATAGTATGATCAATTGCATTCATAAATTAGATTTTACAAATGTTCAAAATAATTCGTTACCAGTACTTCAGTACTTTGATTGTTAAAGTTTATACATATATATCAAGCAACAAAAGGATTAAGTTTGATAACGAGATCTAGTTAATAATAAAACGGTACAGATATAGGTCAACTGCCGGATATTACATTTGTGATTATATTTCTTATATCTGAGATATAAATGCTATTATTTTGACTTTTAATTGTTTTTAGGTCGAACACCCACCTCTATCCAGGAATGGTAGTAATGGATTTCCATTATTGGCGGTCAGAATTGGTGGGTAAGTATCACGACTGTCAGTTTGAATTGACCAGAAGTAGCTTACACTTGAGAGGCAGTGCTATAAAGGAAACATTGTTGAAAGAAGCGTCAAACAACATACAATTAAGCAGTCATAATACGACGACCAAATGAAACGAAAAAGGTTTAGTGACTTTGCGTACCGCTTCACACAGCAGTATACGTCTTAGGTAAAACTGCACACGTTTCATAAATGTCTTTGCTGTTTTGTTTTATTTATTCTTATCCATAGATGAAATATGATAAAGCGCCAGCTCGTAAAAAGTCGTAACAAGCTGCGACTATTCTCTATTGTCGTAAATGGATTGAACTGTTAACTCCATTGTCCTTTACAAATAATGACTGCAGTATAAAAAAATTGACATTAAGAATAAGAGTTATTCTATGGTTACTAAGCAACTATAGACGGCCATCTTAATTAAGAATGTAGCTCTCGTCAATACCTCTTTATACTGAAAAATGGCTTTTATAAAACATTTCATACTTTTACAGAAAATATAAAGCATGAGTTCATAATCGTAGGGGCATCGTGTACGTGCAAGTCGATTTGGCACGATACGTATTGCATGTCATGCGTTTTCGCGAAATAAAAACTAATAAAGTGACTACAGGTATTCGTGTTTTTTTCGGTGAAACAACATAAGCATAAATAAGAACTAAATAATTAAGACGAAAATTGTACGACAGGTGTTTCCTAGGTTGAACGGACGAGGGTTACATTGCTAGTATATTAACAGACTGTTCTTCCAAGTGTATGTAACCTATGTTCAAACAATGGGAATTTTGACTAGACTGTACGTGAGCAGATGCACGCATGTGTCTTTACCGATCACATTTTCACAAAAGCCCATATACTCTCATGAGGCTCCAACACATATCAGAAGACACTATGCTACAGGATTAACTCCCCCAATCATCGCGGATAATTCCAACCTTTTAATAAAGCAGGTCATTTTGTATCTATTATAAATAAGAGCTCCGACAAATCAAACCCACATTATCCACCAACTCTATGTTCATTTATATTTGGTTTTGTGATTACTTGATGCGTACAATAAGATATGGAAAACGGTAAAAGTTGATTGGTTTTGTCCATAAATTTACGGCTTTCTCCAAAATGCTGAAGGAATGCAATAAATGCCATTTAAATTATCCGACCAAGTCGTTAACCCAATACTCGCGCTCTCTATTCATGACAGCTATACCAAAGAGTCCATTTAACTTTGTTCCATTCTAGACTTTCGTTTTGAGCGTCAATTCAGGAACACCGATGACCGAAGTACCTACGTGACCTGTGTACACCCTTATCAAGCTGCACGTCTACTCAGAATTTGAACTGTTCATACGTTTGAGAAACTTGACCTCTCGTAAACATATATGACTTTGGTGTTCACCCCAGTGAAAATATATCATATTTCTACACCAAAACAAATAAATATCCCCATTATTCCTATACATATATAAACATTATTGTTACACCAGATTAACATTGACATTTTGAATTTATAAACACTAGATAAACATACAAATCCCGATTACATTTTGCGGAAATCACATTTTCTATGTATACGTACAGATGAATCAGTAAAGATGTTTGAGTCGGTGAACTTGCTAGAAGGTGTGATAACTTGTAGGATCTTACTGTCGTTCACATCGGTTGTACTTTGTCGCACTGGAGAATCTGTTGTATCATCAAATAGTTTCATTATGTAAGAGTAAATGATGATTGAAATGTGAAATCAATTAACGGTTATTTCTAACGGTGTCAGGAAACATTTTATAAAACTGGAGATGTTCACTGGGAGATTTTCACTGCATTCGGACATGTAGCGGACATCGCTCGGACAACTAATTATCTCTAATTAGGAGAGTTTGTTTGTTCGACTGTATTTATGATATTTACATATTGTGTATCTGAGAAGTTTGTAAGTGTCGAATAAACGCAGTGATATATTTTGATTTTCTATAGATAGTATTGACAACTTCATACTGAGACATGTATGTACATGTATATGTCTCTGATTTATTCAAGTGTATCAGCATTGACGCAGTGCACATAGGACATCTTACACAGAGCAAGACATGAATATATACTCTACATTTCTGCATAGTGTTAATACAATATTTAAATAATTTATTTCATTATATTAAAGGTACTGTTTTCTAATACTGATATGATTACACAGCTAGGTCAAATACCATTTATCTTACATAAGCGTACTTTCGAAAAAGGAGACAGGTTGGTCTGGATCTATTATCATCGTAAATATGCAATGAATCACGATCCTACAGCTCAGTTCATATTTATTTCATCAGAACAACGATTCCATGGTCATTAACCTTAAGGGAACCTATTATACCATCCGAGAAAGCAGGTTATACATATCATTGTTTAAATGGTACCTTTTCGCCGAGTCGGACATACTGGGAATACCACGATTATACGGGATGTGTATATGAAGACGAGACAAACCACAGGCCGTTTAGGAGGTCTCATGGTCCCCCTATACGTAGAATAGCCCCATATGTACCGTTTGGTATGACATCACTGATTTTATTAACGAATTATTTTTTCTCAAAAAATAATACAGTTAACGCGATCGTTTTTCTTTCCGGAAGTCACGGTTAAACTACACTTCCGCTTAGAATACACATTCGCTGCACCTAAATAGTCCTAGTATTTTTTCGATATTAAAATGACTTCTACGTGTTATTTCAATACAGTGAAGTCATAATTATACTATCGAATCATCATAGATAATCAATTTTCTAGAAAATATCAAATTAACAGTACGCGCATATATATTTCATTTGTCGGCAGGTACGTATAAGCCACGAGTATGAATTTTAGTCGTATGCCCATTCACTAGAAGTCGACCCCACGCTGTATAGAACAATGTTAATCTCACAAATATGCCACTACGCAGAGCTCAGTGAAATAGTCAGTGCGCATTTTAAACGCTCGCATCGCCGTTGTTTCTCCTTTTTCCAACATGATAACGATGATCAAAGAGGCTTTCTAATTATAGATCATGGTTTACATACGCGCGCATTCAGTTAGCTTAATATATATACGAAAGTAACGCTCAAAGTTGTATCAAAGTACCGTGGTGCAATGGAGAGCGTGTAGAACTACTAATCATGGACTACTTATGGACGCGAGTTCGAGTCCTAATAGGAACTGTTCTTTTTTTTTAGATTTATAATAATTAATTCACTCCCATGAAACATAGTTATAATATAAGCCGAAATCCTGGATCCGCCCCTGGTGACGAAAACAAATCGAACTAACAATGTAAATCTCACAAATATGCCATGGGTGTTTTGACAGACTTTACGCAGAGCTCAGTGAAAGAGTTAGTATGCATGTTAAACGCTCGCATCGCCGTTGAAATGCTACATTTACTAAAACTGTCAACTGATAAAAAAAAATCTCTGGACAAAAATATTAATAATAATAAAATAGACTAAATTGTGCAATAGTATGATCAATTGCATTCATAAATTAGATTTTACAAATGTTCAAAATAATTCGTTACCAGTACTTCAGTACTTTGATTGTTAAAGTTTATACATATATATCAAGCAACAAAAGGATTAAGTTTGATAACGAGATCTAGTTAATAATAAAACGGTACAGATATAGGTCAACTGCCGGATATTACATTTGTGATTATATTTCTTATATCTGAGATATAAATGCTATTATTTTGACTTTTAATTGTTTTTAGGTCGAACACCCACCTCTATCCAGGAATGGTAGTAATGGATTTCCATTATTGGCGGTCAGAATTGGTGGGTAAGTATCACGACTGTCAGTTTGAATTGACCAGAAGTAGCTTACACTTGAGAGGCAGTGCTATAAAGGAAACATTGTTGAAAGAAGCGTCAAACAACATACAATTAAGCAGTCATAATACGACGACCAAATGAAACGAAAAAGGTTTAGTGACTTTGCGTACCGCTTCACACAGCAGTATACGTCTTAGGTAAAACTGCACACGTTTCATAAATGTCTTTGCTGTTTTGTTTTATTTATTCTTATCCATAGATGAAATATGATAAAGCGCCAGCTCGTAAAAAGTCGTAACAAGCTGCGACTATTCTCTATTGTCGTAAATGGATTGAACTGTTAACTCCATTGTCCTTTACAAATAATGACTGCAGTATAAAAAAATTGACATTAAGAATAAGAGTTATTCTATGGTTACTAAGCAACTATAGACGGCCATCTTAATTAAGAACGTAGCTCTCGTCAATACCTCTTTATACTGAAAAATGGCTTTTATAAAACATTTCATACTTTTACAGAAAATATAAAGCATGAGTTCATAATCGTAGGGGCATCGTGTACGTGCAAGTCGATTTGGCACGATACGTATTGCATGTCATGCGTTTTCGCGAAATAAAAACTAATAAAGTGACTACAGGTATTCGTGTTTTTTTCGGTGAAACAACATAAGCATAAATAAGAACTAAATAATTAAGACGAAAATTGTACGACAGGTGTTTCCTAGGTTGAACGGACGAGGGTTACATTGCTAGTATATTAACAGACTGTTCTTCCAAGTGTATGTAACCTATGTTCAAACAATGGGAATTTTGACTAGACTGTACGTGAGCAGATGCACGCATGTGTCTTTACCGATCACATTTTCACAAAAGCCCATATACTCTCATGAGGCTCCAACACATATCAGAAGACACTATGCTACAGGATTAACTCCCCCAATCATCGCGGATAATTCCAACCTTTTAATAAAGCAGGTCATTTTGTATCTATTATAAATAAGAGCTCCGACAAATCAAACCCACATTATCCACCATTATTAAAGCAGAACATTTGTATATTTATTATATACATGAGATGTGCTCTACAAAAACAACCATGTGCCATTTTCAATAAGTATAGATTCAGAGCAGTCTACCGCATCTAATTATTACGATTTGGCACTCATTGACTACAAGTCACTGGAGGCGTCAAGAAACATCTGACAAGGAAGGTCGATTTTATTCAGATAGCTTAGATGCGCAGACAGTTGTAATTTTCGATGGTCAGAAATACTCTTCTGCTTCCAGCAATATGTTATTGATTCATCTCCCCCGATATAGTTAACAATGAGACTCTACACGGGAGTGTCGAGATTGATTGGGGTTTAACGTCGTTTCCACCATTTGTTCAGTCATATCAAGGCGGCCAGTTCACATACCCATGTGCATACTGGCTTTCTCATACAAGGCAGACTTTCCAAGCAACTGGCTGACTTTTCACATATACTATTAACCAATTTATAGTAGACGAATGATGCTTGTCAAGTGACATTTGTGAAACTTCGGAAAGGATGTTCGCCTAGCTGAGGTCCGAACTTATAACCGCTGGCTTGATAGCTCGCGTCGCTACTGACTGAGCTACTGGGGCTCGGCCTCAACATATATAAATCCTTTATACAAAGGAGATCAGTTACAGTTGTCATAATCATGCAATGTGTATGCTCGGATCAGGCCGTGGCAGAGTGGTAAGCGTCGGGGATTTGGAACCGGTGTTCCACGTTCGGTCCCCAGTCGCGGTCCTACGGTCATGGTGGAGTGTGCTGTGGCATGACACATTTCCTATCCTAGTACTAGTTTGTTTACCCATGGATAATGAATAAGTGACAGTCGCCGTGATATAACTGAAATAATGTTGAAGACGGCGTTAAACTCTAATAAAACTAACAAACAAACACGTTGCTATTTAATTAAATCCGGCCATCACCGAATGTTATAATTGTCAGTAAACACGCTCACAAGGCATTCATATAGTGTGGATGGATGTTCAATTATACAAGTCATTTGTCCGAAGGCCCAATTCCTGCGTCAAACACTGTCGAGAATATTAGTTCGACACAGAATCCGATTATATCGAGGGTTTATATCGATGTTTGATGAATTCAAGTTGTGTTACGGCACTGATAGTCATCGTTTATAATATCTAGATGACTTACCAATATTGATTTTGTAATGGAAGTCATCAAAAAGCACTCTGCCCTGACCCCTGACGTCGTATTGAAAATCACGCCCTAGCCAAATGTTGGATTATTATCACGACAAGTTACCAGACTCTATCCACAATGTTTGAAAAGTAATATGAAATGGGAAAACATAGAAGTTGGGATTTCTGAACAGTGTAGGATCAGAACAGTATTAACATTAGCTTCATCTTAGCTGAATCCACCATTGTTGATATAAGCTTCTAACAAGAGTATGTATAGTGTGTATATCTTGATCAAATTGTGCGGATGCACATATTGATTTGAATTTACACAGTCTACAGCAGCAAACTCGTACCTTTTCCGATTTGCGGACTCAATTGATGTAAGGGTTGACCGATTATTACTTGTAAACTTCGCCCCTAGCCTGGACCTGCACTCTCAGAAACACATGAATAACCTTAGTGTTTAGCTGAACCTTGCACGATGAGAACATGTGCACTTAATCAACTTTGATTCCAGACATTATTTGTTTTTTGATAAATGGAAAACATAATGTTCATGGCATTGGTAATGTCTTCCTTTCACACAACGTGTTAACAAGTTGTCTCCTACAGAGGCTACACATATACACGATCCAAAGGTCAGCCTGAGAAAATGGTCTTAGTTACATGTTAACAGCGATAACCAGATCTCATTAACACAGGAAGCTAATATATGTGATGTTATTTTGTTTATTTCAACAATATCAATCTATGATCGTAGACGAATTACCAGTACTAACGACGCTGATTATTATGCCTTTCCGAAGAGCACTCTATCATGACAGCTCAGAACCTTTACATAATGAAACGATAAAGATCAATAATACCCACAATCGTCATCGTCCAATCCTGGCCTGACTGATTGATTGACTTAACGACGTTTCAACACTTTTTCAGTCATATCTCGGCAGCCAGTTTACCTAGTTATGTGATTCCTAGCTTACAAACACCAGTAATCCACACAACATACTTTCCAAGTAACTGGCTGCTTTTCCACATGGGCTGTAAGCCCACTAGTGAAAGTCGAATGACGCTTGTCACAGTTACATTTGTGGAACGTCTGCAAAAATGTTCGCCGAGCTGGAATTCTAACTCACAACCACTGGATTGACAGCCTTCGTCGCTCAACCTTTGTGACATGCTTTATATGTATTAGATCAGTGCTCTCTGAAAACCAAATTTAACGTAAGTATTTCACGTGATGAAAAACACCTGCTTTTGTGTTCATGCACAAAATAAAATATATACTGATTAACAACTTCTGTGACTAATTATCGAATAGTGAAGAGCTGCACCAGACGACACGAATGAGCTCCCGGATCTGGTTCTACACTGATCGTTAATGCCGTACTGCTGGTTTCGAAGAGCGCCACTCATTATATCATTATGATGTCCTTTATACTCTAATCCAAGTGACAACGTGTCTTATAATAACAGATACCTAGGGAAAATGAAATCATATATGCCATTAACACAAAGAGTCGAGAATATAAACAACTTAAATTGGGTACTTGCTTAAATTTTCAAAAGTAAATAGCTTAAGCTCATATGAATACATATACTAATGTAAGTCACAATGATACAATAGCATAGAGTATAATGAGAGAGTGAAACCTAGGTTTTACGGCTAAATCGGACAAGTTTTGTGCTATCGCGCAATTTATAGTAATATCTTAAGGTTTTACTGTATCACATGTTTAAAAAATAACCAAACTTCTTGTTAATGCATGTTCTGCGCCATTAGACAATCAAAGTTTAAAAACCTCGAAAACAGAATATTACTTATATCACGGATAATGATGACAATCGGCTTATGCTTGCTATCCAATTTTCAGTCTGTAGTAATAACAGCAAAGGATTTAAACATCGCGTTTTAACTGTTTTTAGTATTTGCAAAACATGAACATCTTGCTTAAAAGCGCATGGGAAGCCGTTATGGTCATTTTAAAACATAAGTTTAACTGCCAGATTGTGAGTTATCAACTTTGTAGATGGATGTTGCTCCGAGAAAGTGCTTATACTGTTCAATTATCTGTTTCCGTTACACCACGAATTCATCGGTGGTGTAGTGGTAGAGCGCCCGGATCGTATGCCGGAGGTCAAGGACTCGGTCCTTGACCGGATCTTACCAAATACTTTAACAGTTGAAGCAATGGCGTCTCTTCTTTGCGCACGTGATTACGGGGTAGGCATAACAACAGGCTTTTGGTGACATGATGAATGTACCAGTAGTGCTGGTAGCTTACCAAGGAAACGCCGTGATATAACTTAAAATTTGTTGAAATCGGCGTAAGCAAACAAAAAACAACCAATACACCTCGAATACAATTCAAAATTACTGGAGCGTATTTTACAAAGCATTCCATATATGCATTACTTATAACCGAAAACAGTAACGTGGGAAACGTGGTTAAAGCTGGGTTCACACTACGACGTTTAGACCGACGTTTTCCGACGTTTGGGCAAACGTCCAGCTCCGCTAGTAAAAGTTGCTAAAAGTTTATAAGAGTTGATGTTCCCTTGAACAGTTTTAACATTCAAAAACTTTGCTGACGTTCGGAAATAAATGTTGGTGTAAGTTGTGCTCTGTTCGTAAACGTTCCTGAATGCTGGATTAAGTTGTACAGAGTTTGCCTAAGTAGGACTCTGTTGGCAAACGTCGACTGAGACGCTGGTGGTGGTGAACTTAGCCGAACGCTTGTCCAACGGAGGCCAACGGGTACCCGACGCAATGAACGCGATGGTAACGCAAGGGGCTAGCGTAGGCGAACTTTCAACAGCGTACCCGTAACTTAGGTGAACTTTGGACAACGGATCCTTACGAAGCCTGACGCAAGCCAACTTCCAACAACGTTAAACAACTTTTGCGAACGAACTGAACGTTTGCAGGTTTTTGCCAGCGGTCAGCAACGCATTACCAGCGCGACCCAAACGTTTTCGAGCGTATGCCGATCACAATTTGGATAAATAAAGCTAAACTTTACATTGGCGTGTGCAGATCCACGAGCTTGTTCCTCAATCCTGCATTGGATGCATTGAAATATTTGCGATATCGAGGATAATCATTACTACACGGTAAGTACAGTTAACACGTAAATATAACCATATTATGTTATTACCTTTGTTTTCAAGAACATTTTCCGCCATTACTTTATACATTTATGAATCCCTTTCTTCTACAGATGAAGGACCTGGAAAGGCTGACGTTGACCTCAGCTTACCTACTCTGAGTATTCGTTCGTCTAAGTTGGACTAAGTCGGCGACCGCTGCACATACGCTACATCTGCGTTGGCAAAAGTTCGCCTACGCTAATAGAAAATAAATACAACGCTGGTAAACGCTGTCAAGCGCTAGCAAACGCTGTCAAACGCTGTCAAACGTTCGTAAAAGTTGATTTGCGCCGGATATAAAACGTTGGTATTTATTTAGCCGACGTTTGGGCTCATTTCTTAGACTTTTCAAACGCTGGCCAACGCTGGTACAAACGTTCATAGTGTGAACCTACCTTAAAGGAGTTTAGTTTAAACATATAACACATAAACAAACTGAACTAAATTGCCCCAACCAAGCTTTGCTGACAGGTAATCTTCATATAACATAGCCAGTAATTTAATACTATCAGTATTGTTACACATTGAGTGCTGTATCGAGCTTGGTGGCATTCAAATATACAAGATCAGTTGATGTTTTAAATGTTCAAAATCAATGAAATTAAACACATTGAGGTCCTAAAGAGTTGTATTAAATGCTATAAACTCTGCTTACATGTACGATGTTATTGTTGAAATGTTAATAAAGTATGCTAACGGAAATTACTATTTAAATACAGCTGTCTATTCATATCCCTATGTATACACTGTTCATTAACTGTTCCTTAACATGATTAAACAATGTCTTTAAAGATATATATATTGCATATAAAATATTCTAGGTACAATGCTAATACACGCAATAAAGTTGTCAAACATATTCAAAACAAAATCAAAATAAATCACTTTACTAATTAGACACATACAAACTTCTCAGATACACAAAAGATAGTAATCATCAATTCAGTCAAACTAACACCCTTTCCTGATTAGAGATAATTAGTTATCTGAGTGATAACCGTTACGTGTCCGAAGGCAGTGATAATTTCCTGAACATCTACAGTTTTACTCTGACTTAATTGTCTCAGTTCCCTGGGTGCATAATGGCATCCTAGTTAATTAAGAGAACTTTGGGGTAATATAAAGATCGAATTCGTCTTAGGTCATGTAGAAATTATTTCACACTCACACTGTACACATATAGATATCTAATAATAACTATTTTATTCAGACACTGGAACAAGTAAATATGGGTTTAAGGTTAGTACATATTCTTCTTTATATTCATTATATTAAAGGTTAAATTAGGATTTTAAATATCAGCACATAATTAAAGTTAACGAAAAACAAATCGTTTAAAATAATGATTGCGCAGAAAATATATATTAACGCTTACTGCACTTTATAATTGATTTCTCTACGATAAAATTATTGTTCTGGAGTTTAAAATAAACCGAATGCTTGTCTGTCAACCTGACGTAACGGCTTTCAGTTCTTTCACATTTCTATTATGTTTTACCTTTACAGAATGAAGCTATTTGACGACACCACTGATTCTCCAGTCCGACAGAGTATAACCGATGTGAACTACAGTGAGATCCTACAAGTTATTACACCTTATAGCAAGTTCAATGACTCAAACATGACTGCTGATTTCTCTGTAAGTATCAATATAAGTTGTTTCCCAAAAATGCAATGATCTGTCAGGAGAGATCAAAGTCCCTTTTCATATGTTGATCTAGTTTTTATAAAATATAAGTTCAAGGTTGATCTGATGTAACGTCATATTTTTTAAAGTATGTTTCGGATTCGACCTGTCATATTTATCAAATGAATGAACACCTGAGTAATATGTTCACAATTGGTTAAGTTCTTTAAACTCATTAATAGTAAAACTTGGACATCTCAAATGTGCAATTAGATCATGATCTAAACATATTGCATTAGTCCTTCGGTCATCAGTGTTCCGATAACGCATCTCAAAAAGAATATAAAGAACGGAACTTATTTAAACTGACTCTATGATATAGCTGATATGACGGTTATTGCCTCCCTTTAATCATCTCTTTGTTTCAAGAAAAGCAAAGTAAAGCAATATTTGCCGTTTTTCATATATCTTTAAAATCTTCAGATAATCACAAAACCATATATAAATGAAAATATATTAAAATATTTTCTTTCTATAGATCGAGATGCCGACATGTAAGCGTACCAGTTCAAGATTCAACTCTGACATCAAGAGAAGTTTGTTTACACCAAAGCGTCCAGCTGATGTTGAAGACAGTTGTTTCGATACTCTACAACCATGTAAAAGAGGAAAATATAGTGAGGCAAAGGTATGTATTGGCGAAAATTAAATCACTTTTCTAAATAATCGGCAATGAGATTCATATCCAGTATTTGTTGTGCATATCATAACCCTTTCCCACATACAGCAACTCATTACTACTTTGGACAAATTATTCACTTACATCATTTGTGTTTTCTGCTTTCGCGACAAAAGTGTTGCTGTAGATGCATCAACCAGCGTCTTGTTTAGCACATACAGTCCCTAACAAACGTTTATTACACTTAACTTATAAAAGTTAAATCAAATAGACCGGCAATAAGTTAGTATGGGTATTTCATTCAATGACACGCGGTAATATCCGCCTTCTAATACTCTTGTATGTTTCTCTCTACACGTCTGTACGTGCTTTTAACCTTAGTAAAAATAGACATTCTGTACGTGCTTTTAACCATAGTAAAATCAATTATGCAAGTAAACAGAACGTGAAGATAGCTCCCAGTATACTCAAAACCAGTCACTAAAATAACGCAATGTGATTAATCTATTGCTGTCGGAGAATATCATACTATTTATCAATGGAAAAATATATACAATGATTTTTGCTTTTCGTTCTTCCAGGAATCATCAAATGACATCATAGAAGCAGTCGATAAGTTGACAACAGAAAGAGATCTCATTGCTGATGGATCACGTGATTACACTTTGCCCACAATTCAAGGAAAGCACAGCGACCTCAAGTCTATATCTCCAGAAATACTCGCTGACGTCATGAAGGAAGATTACAAAGAAAAGCTGGGTCACGTGACCATCGTCGATTGTAGATACCCGTATGAGTATGAAGGAGGTCACATCAATGGAGCCGTCAATCTCTACACTAAAGATGACGTGAACAGCTTACTTCAGAATATTTCACAATCCGACAAACCACGTGTTCTCATCTTCCATTGTGAATTCTCCTCAGAAAGGGGACCTAAAATGTAAGTATTTAATCTAAACCACCTTTACAAATTGGCTCTAATGCATAGCTTTTCAAAATAATTGTATGCAAACTAGGTTAAAGTAAACTGAAAAATCTTTATCTTTTAAAAGTATTATTTTTTTTTTTTTTTTTTTTATTTATTTCACACAAGATTTACATAAGTACATGATACAATATAAACAACAATTAAATCTTTCAAATATATGTCATCCATTTTGAAAAAAAGGATGTAATGTATCATGCATTTTTATATTCTTGCAATGTTTTCTATTTTTACAAAGAAGAAATTAGAAGGAGGAGATCATGATAATGATGAGAGGTGGAAAAGGAGAAAGATGACTTGTAGAAAAATTGAGTTAATAAGGGTTGGACTGTGATTCAATTGGTTTAAACCATTGTGTTGTTTTTTATTAAAGGTTTGTGAATTTTATCCACTTCCTGTTGTGAAGTTCTGATCGGTCTTTTAATAGAGCGATTTCTTGTTCTACCTTGATCCTGCTGTTCAAATGATTAATAAAGGAGTTGAAAGCAGGGATGTTGTTTGTTTGTTTTGTTCTAAATATATAATGTTTCATGAGAATGATGATATAATTCACAGTAATGTTATCGACACCACCTTTAAAAGTTCCAAGACAAACATCTATTAAATTGATAGTTATGTTTATGTTCTTGGTGTTAAGAAATGCTATTAATTCATTCCAAATAATCTGTACATATCTGCATTCCCAAAACAAATGTTCGATAGTTTCAACGTAACTTGAGCAGAAGTCACACAAACTTGATGGTTTATATTTATAATTATGCAAATCTTTATTTGTAGGTAAGATCTGAGTTAAAAATTTATATTGGAAACTTCTCAATGATGTATCAGTTGTTGATTTAAACGGTATAACATAATGGCTTTTCCAATCTATTTTTACATTCAAAGATCTTTCCCATTTTTCTTCATATTTTGTTAAAAAGGTTCTTTGTGGTATTTGAATTTTATACAAATATTTATTTACTTTCTTTATTTCTACAATCTTGTTTATTAATTGTTCGTTTTCAACATTTATCGAAGTTTCAGTTTTTATTGCATTTTCCATAATGATTGGTATATTTCCGATTATATTGTAATATTTCAAAAAATCGTTTGATCTTAAATTAAACATGTATCTAAATGTTTCAAAATCGTAATAATTGTTTATTCGAAAATCGAAAAAATGTTCTAGAAACTTTATGCCTTTTTCATACCAATCCTTGTAAAAAAATGTTTCACCGTTGCATTTTATTTCAGTGTTGTTCCAGATGATTTCTTTTTTTATATTATTTTTTGGTAGACCAATTTGAATCTTTTGCCATGAAATAAGGATATCTTTCAGAAACATGTTCTCTTTATACATTTTGTGTATATCTGCTTCAGTTAGTTTACATTCAAAGATTAAGTGATCGCCATATTTGTGTAGGATTCTTTTGTAAAACATTTTCCATAAACCCTTATTTTTGACATCTAAGTAACGCTTTACCCAGCCAGCTTTTAAAGAATTTATTAGATAATATATGTTTGGAATAGTTATGCCACCATTTTCGATTGACAGTATTACATTTTTTCTTTTAATTTTGTCTGGTTTCTTATCCCACAAATATTCGAAAATGGTTTTATTTATATCGTCTAGAATGTAATTTGGTGGATTTTCTAGGACCGACAGAGGGTAGATAAGTTTTGGTAATGCAAAGGTTTTTAAAACTGTTACTTTCCCAAGTAGTGTTAATTTTCTGTGATGCCACTGTTTTAAAACATTTTTAAATTCTTGAAGTTTTGGTAGTATGTTTTTCTCTAAATTGATTGTGATGTCATTAGAAAATGTGATGCCTAATGTTTTTGCTGATTTTGATGTCCAAATAAATCTTTTACATTTGTTGTATTCTAAATCGCTCTGTTTTAGGCTTCCTACTCTCAATATAGTTGATTTCGCAGTATTAAGTATAAGTCCTGATATATCGCCAAATTTTGTTAGTGTTTTCATTAGTGACATGAATGAGTTTTCAGATCCATTGGTAAGATATGTCGCGTCATCTGCAAACATGCTTTGTTTTATCTCTTTGCTTTCAATTATTATTCCTTGTATATCTGAGTTTTTTGTTATACAGTTGGAAAGTATTTCAATACAACAAAGGAATAGATAAGAGGACAGTGGACAGCCTTGTCTTACTCCTCGTTCTACCGGAAAACTATCCGAAAGATTACCATTGTTAATAATTTTGCTATTTATATCACGATAAAACAGCTTAACCCATTGTATGAAAGAATGTCCAAAATTAAAATTTTCTAAACATTTGAACATGAAATCATGATTTATACTATCAAAAGCTTTTTCAAAGTCTGCGAAGAAAAGTAATCCTGGTTTATTGGTATTGTTTAAATATTCTATACATTCTTGAATCAACCTAATATTTTCCCCAATATAGCGTCCTTTGATAAAACCTGTCTGACATGGGTTTATAATTGTTGGTAGAACTTTTTTTATTCTGTTTGATATTGTCTTTGATGCTATTTTATAGTCAATATTTAATAAGCTTATTGGACGCCAATTTGAAAGAACATCTAATTTATTTCCTGATTTAGGTATTAAAGATACAAGACCTTGTCGTTGTAATACAGTAAGAGAGCCATGTTCAAATGAATAATTGATTGATTTAATAAAGTGTGATTTTAATATACCCCAAAATGTTTTATAGAATTCTACAGTTAAACCATCAGAACCTGGGCTTTTTTCATTTTTCATATCAAATAATGCTTCTTTACATTCTTGTTCAGTCAAAAGCCCTTCACAGTAATTTTTATCTTCATCATTCAGTGTTGGTAAGTTACCATCAAAGAAATCAAGATCAATGTCAGACGTGTTTCGTTTCTTATACAGCTTTTCATAAAATTCTTTTTGTTCGTGTAATATTTCATTTGCATCTGTAACTTCCTTGTTATTTATTGTTAACTTGTGAATAATCTTTTGTTCCCAGTGTCTTTTTTCTAAATTAGCAAAATACTTAGAATTCTTTTTCATTGTTTTCTATATGAGTGGCTTTAGCTCTCAGAATGAAACCATTTATTTTAACAGTGGTTATATGATCTAATTCTTGTTTGAGATTATTTAGAGAATTTATGTCGTTTTCATTGGGAGTCAAATTCCTTGAAATGGTTTGTTCAAGTGTTTGTATTTGGTTTAAAATAGTGTTTTCTCTCCTTGATTGTTCTTTTTTCTTGTGTGTTGCATACTTAATAGAATAATTTCTAATGTTGCCTTTAATTATTTCCCACATTGTATTGGGGGTGCATACGTTAGTGTCGATTGTTTCATTTATACACGAATTAATGTTCTGTATGTACATGTTGTCAAGTAATAGGGAATTGTTTATTTTAAAATAACCTGGACCCTTTTTAGATTTGTTTAAGTTAATATGTAATATGACTATTGAATGGTCTGATTTATATCCCGGTTTGATTTTACAACTTGTTACTATGTTATTCAGACACTCAGAAGTTAAAAAATAATCTAGCCTACTAAATATAGTAGGTTTAGTGTTTGAATGCCATGTAAATTGTTTGAGTGTTGGATTTAAGAATCTCCAAATATCTATGAGGTTAAAACCGGATATAATGTCTTTTATTATCCGTCTACATCCTTTATTGGTATCGGTTTTGCCGTGTTTTTTATCTAGATCAGCATTTAAGACTGTATTGAAGTCTCCGCCTATAATGATATTTTGGTCCATATTTTTTGATAACAATTTTTTAAGTGTGTCAAATACATGTTTGTCTCGATCATAGTTTGGTCCATAAATATTTATCAACAGAATTTCTTTATCTTGTATCGTTATATTTAAACTTATTAATCTACCATTTATAATTTCTGTAAAGTTGTTTACACTAATTCCTGAATTTTTATTAATAAGTATTGCTACTCCTTCTTTATTTGTTTTACTACCACTAACATAACAAGGCCCATCCCAATCCATTTTAAAGTTTTTATTTAAGGGGTATGCTATGTGGGTTTCTTGTAGAAAGCAAACAGAGAAATTACTTGTTTCTAGCCATTTAAACATTTGCAAGCGTTTTTGTTTATTTTGCAAACCCTTAACATTAAAAGTACATATAGTTTTATCTATAACATTTATGAGCAGAGTTGTTATACGTAATAAAACCAATCACAGTCCGGTAGAGAGAAGAGTTGCGGAGTTGAAGTAAATGAGTATATGAATACATGAGGAGAAGTTGAATTTGGAGGTTAAGTTGACGAGGAGATAGAAGAGTGATGAGGATGGAATATGAACTATCTACTAGTAGATACATGTATTTTGTTACACAATACAGTAACGCTTGGATTTTACCCTTTTCACTCCTAACAACACACTATTCATATTTTGTAACAGTGTGATTATAATAACATGTTACCGGTGAACATCAGTATAAAAGAGTATACATATACTGCCCGACACTGATCTTCATCGTTAATTACCCTCAACATAATCTAAAAAAGAGTTCAAATCATTTTTGACAAAGCGGGCTAAGGATTAACATGATTTAAACTTTTCATGAGCAGTGTATGTGCTAAAACAACATTGGATTGACTGTACTATATTGTACAAAAAAGTTAATGTTTGTTATTTAAAACAACAACAACTATTCTCACATAGTTTCTTTTACGGCCATGACATCTCCAGCCAGAGTTGGTAATCTTCGTATTTGACTAGATATATCTTGTCTGTATGGGATTTGTAAAATATTTTACCATTTTGTGTCCATGCGTCTTTAACTTCTTCTTTCATTTTTTTCTTCACTGACATTAACACTTCAAAGTTGATGCTGGTCAGATCTTCATTGAGATATATTCCGGTGCCTTTTAGTTTACTCTTGTTTTTCATTATGTCATGTTTAGTGTTTCTTGATATCAACTTTACAATAACTTGTCTGTTCTCATTTGCTTTGTTTGGGAGCCTATGGGCGATATCTATGTCATTTATTGACAAATCGCATATGTCTTTATCTCTCATTAGTTGAACTACTTTCTTAGCTGTTTCTAGTGCAGTCTCTCCTTTAGTGTTATCCTTTATACCTGTTATTGTAATATTGTTTCTTCTGCTGTACTGTGCTGATTGGTTTTCAAATTTCATCCTATTTTCGTTCATCTTGTGCATTTCGTTTTCTAAACTTTCATTTTTTGACTTCTGATCTTCCAAGCTGACCTCTAATTCTTTCATTTCCTTCTTAAGTTGGTCACATTCTTGATCTCTTTCGAATAACTTTCCTTCTAATACTTCCATATTATGTGTTATACTTTCTAGAAGATTTTCCTTCATATCTGTAAACATTTCTGTAATTATATCTCTCATCATTGTTTTGATGGATCCATCACCCTTTACCATCACGTTCCCAAGCTTTGTATTCACAGTTTTAACTGAATCGTCTAACTTCTCTAGCTTTGAGTTGATTTTGTTCATCTGATGAGTTAAGTTAGGGATTTCAGATTCTTTCATGGTTTGTTGTTGTCTATCATCATCACCTTTCTGTTTACTTTTCTTCTTCTTTTGTTTATCTAATGCTTTCTCTTCTACAATACTGTTATCCAACTCACTAGTACTAGAAACAGTTGGTCTTTTCCGTTTATAATCTTCTGATTTACCATCGGTTATGTCAGTTTTATCATTGTTGTTTTTTGGATTCATTTCTTTTTTGTACAGTATACTTTCTCAAAAAATTGACGTGGCACTTTTTGTTTTTAAAAAAGTAACAAAATTACAAAAACAGAGTTCTCATTTCAACATTTCACAAATTCATTTCAAAGTATTGTTCTCACTCTATCTGCTGTTCAAATTCCGCCTCATCAAATCCTCTAGAAATGGTGGAATTTCTACATTTATCGAGAGCTGCTTTGTTTATGTTTTGCCTGATGGAGGACTCGTTTGAAACACGTTAAAAGTATTATTTAGCATGAAGAAAAGAAAGAATTTAAGAGGATTTAAATGAAATTACTTGTTAGATTCAATGTGTATTAAATTGCCCCACTACTTTATTTTCATTTAATATTTCGTTGTATACATGTGTTTCGTTTATCATTACAGGTATCGATTCTTGAGAGCCCAGGACAGATCGATTAACAAGCAACATTACCCAAAGTTGAATTTTCCCGAGATATATCTTCTTGACGGTGGTTACAAGGCATTCTACTACTCACAACATACGACTTCCGAAATGTGTCAACCAATGAGCTACATGCCTATGATACACGAAGACCACGGTGCTGATTTACGTCAATTCCGGAAGAAGTCTAAGTCCTGGACAGCAGGGGAAGGCCAGAAACCACATTCTAGATTCAACAGACGAAAGTCATTAGACTTTTAAATTGATGCCATTAAGATGATATTTCAAATTGTGTATTGTGCAATACTAAATAATGTTAGTGCTTCTTTATCATGTTGATATATATTTTGATACTCATTTTGTTGATGATTTTATGTTTGATATTTAATAAATATATTACTACATATATGTCGTCGTTGCTTTAAACTGCTGAACTTCTGAGAAAAGTAATCCACCGTGGTCAAGTGTTTGTCCTGGGTTTTGGATTGAACCGTCTAGGGTTAGATCTCTGTCGCGACGATGATGGTTCAGTGCCCTTTTTTCATGTCACGTTTCCTAACTAAATACTTTTGTGAATATCCAGGGATTGTGAATACATGTAGGTGGGCAGTCGCCTTGATACTTGAAAACATTTTTGAGATAAAATTAGTTCTGGGCTTACGCCATAATAATTAGAACGAAACTTCTTATCGGTGATAAACCGACTCTGTTGTGTAGTGGTAGAGCATCCGCCTCGTGTGCGGGACGTTGCTCTTTCGATCCCCGGGCGGGTTATACAAACTATTATAAAAGGGGTTATAATAGCATTATATTCCTTGTGTCAGTGTCAATGTTAACATTATCTAACAAGTACATTGTCAAGAATTAATTTAGCAGTTAATTTATAGTGTATGCTTTTGCCGAGGGTAATATCCATACAGCTAGCAGTTTGTGATTTAAAGAAAAGACAAAGCGTGAATCTTCAGCTTCAAACGGATATCCAGCCAGCTAGTATATGGACATTAAACATAAACCAATAGGACGAAAATGATGCCATGGTCATTTTACCTTAAGCAATATGGCGAACATACATGTACTGCCTCGGGTTTATACCTACACAGCTAGCAGTTGGTGATTCAACAAAAGTCAAACAGGAATCAGCTAGTAGTTAGTTATATAGCAAATGGTTATGCATACAAACAAAACTAAATATTATGCAGCTACAAACGGATATTCAGCCAGCTAGTAATCGGTCATTTATCCATTTAGAAATAGGGCGAACTTACTGTCACTGGCCAATATAAAGACACTTAGCAATCGGCTATTCAATAAAAAACCAAAGCACATATCTACCACTACATACGGTTATCCATCCAGCTAATTGTTGGCTATTAAACATTCATAAATAGGGTGAACTTACTGCCACGGGCCAATATACAGACAATTAACAATTTGTTATTCAACAAAACGCCAAAGCGCAAATCTGCTACCACATACGGTTATTCAGCCAGCTAGTAGTTGGACATCGTACATTCAGAAATAGGGTGAACTTACTGCCACGAGCCAATATACAGACAATTAACAATTGGTTATTCAACAAAACGCCAAAGCGCAAATCTGCTACCACATACGATTATTCAGCCAGCTAGTAGTTGGACATTGTACATTCAGAAATAGGGTGAACTTACTGCCACGGGCCAATATACAGACAATTAGCAATTGGTTATTCAACGAAAAGCCAAAGCGCAAATCTGCTACGACATATGGTTATTCAGCCAGCTAGTAGTTGGACATTGTACATTCAGTTTACATTTGGCACATTATGCCACAGGTCAATACCCTTACAACAAGCAATTGCTTATTCGACAAAAGGTAGAATCACGAATCTACTACTACATACGGATCAGTCAGCTGGTATTGCTTTCAACAATCTTATAGTTTTATCATGGCTAATTGTGTTTTACTCTGCTTTCAACAATCTAATAGTTATATCATGGTGATTGTGTTTTAATCTGCTTTCAACAATCTTATAGTCATATCGAGGCAAAATATGCAAGGATCTGCAGCTACATACAGATATTCAGCCAGCTAGTAATCGGTCACTTTACCATTTAGAAATACGGCGAACTAACTGTCACGGGCTAATATACAGACAACAAGCAATTGGCTATTCAATAAAAAACCAAAGCACAAATCAGCTGCTACATACGGTTATCGAGCCAGCTATTAGTTGGGTATTGACCATTCAGAAATAGGGCAAACTTAATGCCACGGGCAAATATCCACACATCCAGCAATTTGTTATTCAACATATAGCCAAATAGTAAATCTGCTACTACATACGGTTATTCAGCCAGCTAGTAGTTGGACATTGTACACTAAGTAACATTTGGCACATTATGCCACAGGTCAATACCCTTACAACAAGCAAATGCTTATTCGACAAGAGGTAGAATCACGAATCTACTACTACATACGGATCATTCAGCTAGTAGTTGAACATGAGGCAATATGACGAACTTAGTGCCACGATTCAATATAAATGCAGCTAGTTATTAGTTATTTAACAACAATAATTGCTAAAATCGATCAGCGATGGCCGTTCTTGACCTCGGCGTTTGCTTTGCTGTATAAAATTGAAAACCGATGGCCGAGCTTGATATTCCAGGTCGGCGTTTTGTTTGTTATATAAAATCAAACACCAATGGTTGAGCTAGATATTCCAGGTCACCCTTTAAATTGTTATACACATTCGAACACTGTTGAGCTAGGTATTCAAGGTCGGCGTTCGATTTGCTATATAAACTATAACACCGATGGCCGAGCTAGATAGTCAAGGACGGCGTTCAAATTGCTATTTAAAATCGTACGTATTGTGGGCCGGAAGCCTTATTACGCAAATACACTTTGAATCTCCCCGTCCATCCTAAACCCTCCGCTCAACTCACAATCGCTATCTTATACTGCGGGTCTACATAACTGGTTAAGTTTATTTTTGTTACAACTCTAGGGCGAAAAATAAATACACTTTACTGTGTTGAAAATGTCATTTTTCATTAATTGCGTAAGCAATTTGAAAATTACCAAAATAATGACTAGGTGTTAGATAAACTAACACATACATAAATTGCCGATTAAGTCGAATTATATACATGGCATGTATCAAACATAAATGCATAAACAATCATAATAATATAAATAAAATGATATAAATTGTTGCTGAACAGCAAATATAGAAGGGTGGGGGATGGGGTTGATGGTGGAAACTTGTCCCAGCAAAGAAACCCGTGTTGATCTAGTTTTTACAAGATGGCGACGGATGAATGCGCTCGCTTTCCTAGGAGTTGTTACGTCATATTACGTAATCCTAACAAGGAAGGGAGCGCGTCCAAACACGTGACTTGCAGGTGGCCAGAACAACAATCTCCTCCACCCCCACTCAGTGGGGAGTAACCAAAGGCCTCCCATAGCTATTTTTTTTCTTTCGCCAACACTTTCGCAAAATTGAAAAAGTTGGAGCCAACTTTGAAGCCAATGCAAAAAATAATCAACGGATAAAGGGTATAAAAAACACAGTTAAACGAAATATATTGTTTTTTTCTCTTTTATTTCATTCATGTCTTTAGCAATATCACATGCATTATTTATGAAATAACATAAGATGTATAAAAAGCACATATTTTTCATTTCTGTTCCATTTAAACCATGATTATATTTACATATTTACATACAGTATAAATACAACAACATCAGTCCCACACCAGAATTCTGCGAGTCTTTAACCCAGCCCAAACCTTAAAGGCAGCCTTAAAATCAAAATGTTCAAAATTGGGGCCGTCAAATGAAATCCGCATCAAATAATCAAGGGCAGAAACTGACAGCGAATTTCTAAAACAGGTCTTGATTACGGACCAAACACGGTGTTCAAATTAAAAAATACGTCCAATCAGAAATATCAAAGTACAAACAAACAAACTGTTAACGATCGTCCCTCTTTAATCGGTAATAACAACATCGATCAATTGTTCATAACACTAATTTGTCTGATATATTGATAAAACGTGTGAAAAACAACAGTCGCTTGGCCTTCACATTGTCAAATATTAAGACTGGTTACCTGTTAAAGTTAATGCCAGTCGCATACACAGAGATACAAAAGTCAATAGAATGCTTGTATCATCGAAAATATATGCCGCTTAGAGCATTTATAAAACAAAACGGCGGCTCAATTTGCCGAGAATTTTCTTTCGCAAGCTGTTTCGCATTTTTTTTTTTCTTGCGCCACTTTTATTATTTCTTCGCAATTGGCGACTTCGGCGAACGACAGCGGAGACCCTGCTGAGTAACCTCTCCAGATAAAAGGGGGCCCCCAATATAAGGGGTTGTTTACTTCCCGGTTTGACTCAAATAGGTTTAACTGCGTTAAATTTAATTTTGTATTGTATTTTTCAATTTGTTAACCGTGCCCCGGTAGGTCAGTTGGTATCGTTACTGGCTGGCGATCTAGTTTTTGTGAGTTTCAACCCCAGCTCGGTCAACATTCTTTCCGTCGTTCAGAGGCGTCACATATACACTTTCCAAAGGTCAGCCTGAAGAAATGGTCTTAGTTACATGTAACAGTGACGACCATTTATAATTAACACAGGAAGCATATAGATTTGATGTTACTTTCTTCGTTTCAACAATATCAATCTATGATCATAGGCTAACTAACATTACTGACGACGCTGAGAATGATGCATTGCCAAAGCGCACTCCATCATGACTGCTTTGCTCAGAACCTTTACAAAATGAAATGATAAAGATCCATAAAACCACAATTGTCATCGTCCGATCCTGGTCTTTGAGACTGACTGATTGATTGGGGATTAAGTCCGTTTTTAACAATTTCTCATTCTTATCATGGCGGCCAGTTCACCTTTTTTTTTGTGATTCCTAGCTTTCTCACACCAGTACTCCACAAAACATATTTTCCAAGTAACTGGCTGTTTTCCCACATAGACTGTAAGCCTACTGGTAAAAGTCGAATGACGCTTGTCACAGTTACATTTATCGAACGTCTGAAAAAATGTTCGCCGAGCTGGGATTAACAACCCATGGAGTGACAGCCTACGTCGCTACCGACTGAGCTACCGGGGCTCAACCTTTGTGACATGCGTTATATGTTTTAGAGAGGTGCTCTGTGAAAACCAACTTACACGTAATAAACGAAAATAACGGACTAGTAAAAGGCATTCCATTTATATGCATTACTTATAATCAAAAACAGTAACGTCAGAAACTTGGTCAAAGTATTCAAGCTGTTAGAGTCAATGCATATCATATAACACATGAAAGAAACATAATTAAATTGCCCGAGCCACGCTTTTCTGACGGTTAAGGTAAGGTTATAATCTGTATTTACATCTCATCATTGTACATGCAATATAACATTTACAATATAAAATATACAATACAACATAACAGTACAATGCTACTCAGACAGAAATTGAGTTATAAGAGATGAGGAATTAATAAAAAAAAACATAATTCCTTACATTGCATTACAACGATGCACATAAATATATACATATGCATACACATGTGTTTACATATCATAGAACGAATAAAACAAGTAATTTCATTGCTAAAAAGTGTAATGAGATAACATTTCGTTTATATCAGATCAAAACAAACAGGATTAGCGAAGTTATTACAGATGACGTATTCTACGTTTATAACGTCACCCTTTAAACAATGATACAGAAGAATCGAATGACAAAAAGTATATTGATATAAAAGGTGTTATCTAGTTAGTAATATTTGGCGTCCTTGTAAAATATTAAAGCACGTTTTGGCACAAATTCTTATCAAATCTACATTTGAAATTTGAAAACAGGAAGCATAATCACACATAGATATACAATTGACTTTACAAGCAAAGGCTTTGTAGAAAAGATCGCTTCTCAAAGCATCGTATACTGGGCAATTTAACATAACATGCTTTTCATTTTCTATAGAGTTAGTATCACAAACAGAACAAATCCTAAATCCCTCAGGTAAACCCTCGTATCTGCCTGTTTCAATCCGTATGGCGGCATCCCCAAGTCGGAATTTGCAGAAGGCAGAATGGTGTCAAATATCCAGGAAGATTGCAGTTGGATATTTATCATTAAGTATGAGCGATCTCACTGTCATGGGCAAATACCCACGCAGCCAGCAATTGGTTATTCAACATAAATGGCAAAGCGCTAATCTACTGCCAATTAACTTACACTTAGTTAATTTAACAAAAAGCTAAAGTGCAAATCAACTGCAACATTTGAATATGGTGTATAAGTCTGCTTACAACGTGTGTATAGTTATATCATTGCATATAGGGGTTTAGTCTGCGTTTAGTAGTTTTATGTACAAATGTATTTCATTAGGAATAAGTATTTACTCTACTTGCAACAGTACTGAAGTTGTAACAGAACAATGCATTGTATTCAGCATTTAACAATAGGGAATTATATCACAGAAAAGTATATTTTAAACAGCTTTCAACAGTTTGATAGTAGAATCACGGCATACGGTGCCATTCTATGTATTAATTAATGGAAGAAGGTGTTTCGCATGAGTTTCTAGCGAATATTTAAGTCAGTTTGCCGGTTTTCAAGGTTGCATATAAACCATGTTTAAGTTCCCAAATGTTTCATTGTCGCTGAATACCCCCATGAGCCAAAAGTTCAGAGATTTGAAAGGACGGCGGCCTAATTGCTATTGCTCAAATTCGGCATGACTTCGTTATATTACTTCTGGAATGCGGGTTATATTACATTAAGTTTAAACATATTTATTCATTCAGTTGAAGCAATATACAAAGTTATGTTGGCATTGTTACAATGTAGTAGATGAATGGATCAGAAAACAAGCAAAATATGCTTATATTAATTCGTCTCCTTGTTGGTTATATTTACATTTAGACATTTGCCAATTAGAGTTAATGTTATAGATTTGATAATCATTAGTGTTAACTGAAAGATCAAAACGTTGACAATTTGGTATATTATCTTGTTTTGCTTTGTGTCACCTGGTCACCCCCACACCTAAAAAGGAAACGTAGTCCTCACTACAGTTCGATGTAGATCAATAGTCAAATCTCTGACTGGCAGATATGTAGTTCTGAACACGCTGGAACACAACACCATTGTCTTTAAATGACATATTTTCGTTGCCAAAAAGTAAATTATCTACCAGTGAATGGCACGGGAGTTCATGGAAATACCTCCCACGTAAGTGGTGGTATCTTGGGCATGTTAGCAAGTAATGCGATGTTGTCTCTAGAGCCCCACATTCACAAAGCGGAGATGGTATAATGTTTTTTCGGAAAAGGTCATAGTTCAGATTGCTACAACCGAGTCGTAGTCGACAGTGATGAATTTGATCTAGTCTTTTACCAAAATTATATAGCGGCGATGATCTAGATGAACGCTTCTTTAATGATGTTTTAAATTGGCTTAAAGTCGGTGCGTTCCTAATGTTAGAAGTTAGTGAATTTCATTCTCTGATAGTGGAGGGTAGAAACGACAATGCATAGCATTGAGTATTTGTTTGAATGACTGGATGTTCTGTTGTGTTCCTGAGGTGGTAAGTTCTAACACGGTTTGGTGGAATTAGATTTGAGAGGCAGGAAACTGTAAGATGGTTCTTCATCTTGTAAAATTGAATAAGTTTATGTTGACGTCTACGTTGTGCTAATGTTTCCCAATTAAGGTCGGTTAGTAATCGCTCGATATTGCATAGTTTTGTGGCACCAGAAACAATTCGGGCCGCTTCCATTTGAATATGTTCAATGTCAGCTTTAAGTTGTTGGGAACAGTTGTCCCAGACGATATCGCCGTACTCAAGGAGAGGTCGTATAAAAGAAAAGTACATTTTTTCAAGGCTAGCACGACTTAAAATTGTTCGTAGTCTTCTGAAAATACCTATCCTTTGCCATGCCTTGTTGACAGTTGTTGATAAATGTGATGTCCATTTAGCATCCTCAGAAAAAGTGAGACCTAAATGCTTGTGGATTTTGACTTGGGCGATTGGAACGCCGTCATATATTAGGTTTGGGTGATTGACCTTTTTCTTTTTACGTGAGAATAATAAGGATTCGGTTTTGGATGGGTTAAACGTGACCAGCCATTGTTGAGACCAGGAAAGCATTCTATTGAGGTCATCGTTAAGAGTTACAGAAGATGTAGTTGGGTCATCCACACTTATATAGAGACTTGTATCATCTGCAAATAAACGTATATTTGCATTGATATCTTGGACGATGTCGTTAATGTATACTAAGAAGAGAAGAGGCCCTAGAATAGATCCTTGTGGGACCCCTGCGTTTACTTTTGACCAGGATGATGACGTGTTTGCTATTACGACACGTTGCTTGCGATAAGCAAGATACGACGAAAACCAAGAGAGTAATTTCCCTTCAATACCAATAGCAGAAAGTTTACATAGAAGACCCTTATGCCAAACTCTGTCAAATGATTTGGATATATCACAAAAGACAGATCGGACCTCTTTTCCTTCGTCTAGTGCAAGACAGACCTCGTTGTAAATATAAACGAGTTGATTTGTAGTGGTGTCACCTTTGACAAAACCAGACTGGAGATTTGAAAGAATGTTATTAGAACTAATATAATTATAAAGGTGTTTGTGTATGCAACGTTCCATGAGTTTCCCAAGACAACTTAAGAGTGATATTGGTCTGTAGTTCGAAGGTTTGGATGGGTCCGACTTTTTGAATATTGGTCTAACATTTGCTGTTTTCCAGTCCGAAGGAAAATGCGAAGAGGAAAGTAATTTGTTAAAATATTTTGAAAGAGGAGCGGCGAGCTCGTTTACGCCTTCCTTAATAAGTCTTGGGCTTATACAATCAGGACCACTAGCCTTAGATGGATCAATTGAAGCAATTGAATCTTTGACATCCTGAGGCGATATCGTTATATATATTCTTTATTCCTCCAATAACGAAGAGCATTACAATACATAGAATACAAACAGAATGCCTAACATATAGTATTATACAAGAGAGCAAATGTACACATCACGACAAAAAAAATTAAATAAATTCGAACATATAAAAAAGTACATTGAGACGATTTCTTTTGCGTACCCGCAACAAAGGATTGGCGGGTCAAATTATGCTTTGAGAACTTGCAAAACGCACCTTATCTAGAGCTCTCAACTTATTGTACTGCTTCATATTTTTATATTTCAAACACTAACTAAGTTACCTACTAAATGAAAGTATACTTATTGAGTATAGATGAAAGCAATTTTGCTTAAAGGAGAAACACAACAACAGTAATAATTTTTCTAATGAAAAAAGAGAATGTTTCTGATTGCAGGCCTAAGTATAATATAACCCGCATTCCAGAAGTAAAATGATGAAGTAATGCTGAATTTGAGCTCCCTCCGAGACAAGATGACGAGAAATTACTTTGCAGATTGATGGCTTTAGGGACGTATATATAATAATACATCATTTACGAAAACTACCGGCTATATCTTAAGACAGCGTTGAAAACATTGTGATTAAGGGCGAAATTGTTCACTACGAGCAATTTCACCTTTTGTCACAATGCTTTAAAACGCCTACTATTGCTGTTGGGTCAAAAGTAGCCTATATGAGTGAAAAGGTCAAAACAACATCAGAAATTAACTATATACATACATCACATATCAAAACACAAAAGAACATGCACATAACAATGAGGATGGATATTCATACTTAATAACATATTACACATAGTTTAGTCAGACACACACACAAATTCAATGAGAACCTTTCGACTATAAGATAAGTATTTTTGATTGCACGACTAGATATATTATATAGTCTGCTTTCCAGAAACAATATGAATAGGTAATGCAGGATTGGAATTCTCGTCCGAAACGAATTGTCGAGAATTCACACTGCACATGAAGGGATGGATATATGGGGATGGGTGAATGGATGGATAAGTGAATTCATGGATAAATGGATGGATGGATAAGTGGATGGATGGATATATGGATGGATACATGGATGGATTTGTAGATGGACGGCTGGGTGGATTAGGTAGATAGGTGCCTGGATGGATAAGTTGATGGATTGATATACATGGATTGGTTGGATCGTGGGTGGATGAGTGAGTGACTCACACGGTATACGCGATTGAATGAAGTAGTTTTGTGTGAGTGAATAAATAAATGAATGAGTATTATGTCTGACATACATGTTAATATAACTACACTAGAAATGTGTATAGCCTCGATAAAGACACCTTGTGTCTGTGCTTTTTAAAGGCCACAGCCACAATAGCAGACAACATAACTATAAAGGAAAGCATATCACCTAGTTGTTACGTGTCCATAAACCATCTCATACATATCTCTAGCAACTACCAGCAAAAGTTTTTCGGAGTTTAGAGAGTCTATGCCATAATGGGACAGTCCGCCTAACAGATATACGACCTGTGACACAGGGGATTTGGATTTTAGTTCATTGAATACTGCAATACCTGTCACACCAATGATTGACTTCCACAAATGATACCTAATACTGTTGTTGCAAATGCAGTGAAGTGTAAGATGCGCAACCGGGCGTTCCGTCAATAGCGTGCATTTAGGACAGATACGAGGTTTTTCAAATGAGAACAGTTTGCATAGTATATAAACTAGCTTCTGTAAATACCTTTTTGTGGCGATTGGTTGACAATCGCCACAGTGCTACCAAAACAACAACAACGAAAAAATAATTATATAGTCGTATTTGAACAATCGGTTGGATATTTCTGCAAAGGCAATTTACTCACTTCCGTTAAACCGCCATATATATATATAGTTCCATCAGTGATGCAGGCACACGATTAATAATGATAATGTTAGTGCTACTTTGATACCGAATTGGTACTAATATTTGAGATTTATCGAGAAAATATCTAAATAGAGTTAAACTATTTACATATTATCTTTCTTCATGTTTGGGCAGATAATAAATATCATCGGGCGTCTTGGGTACGCTATGCAGAGTATCATGATACTCCTGTGCCTCGTTTTATTTTTACTGTAGTCAACCGTAACCTTTTGACCTTTAACCTGATTCGGCAGGAGTTGGTTGTACTCTGATTATCTTCGTCATGATTTGGCAGATAATAAATATCATTGCGCGTTCTGCCTTGCAAATAACGACAACTCTGGTGATACTCAAATCTGGAAATTCCAAAAGGTTCTATAAATAGCTCGCGAGACCAAAAACCAGAAAAGCTTGTAAATCTCAATATTATAAACGCTTTATTTTGTACTTGTTTAAATATATGAAAGCGTCTAGATAATAAGACTGGTTTACAAAGGATTAAAGGACACACGATGGCAGTGTGTACACACGTTATGTATACACGTCTGCACGTTCTAGAGTCAATTAGCAATCAATGCTGACAGTGTAGCCTAATTGAGTTTGAAGATCTAGCATTATAATATATGCCTATATTTTCATAAATTAAACAGTTTGGCAAATAGTGAAATTGTGCTTTTGGAGCATGTTTTGTGTTTGTTTTTGCACTCACATTATTCGAAGCAGTTTAACAACCTCAGAGACATATAAATACACTGTGACAACCCTCAATCATGCAATGTGAAGGGACTAAATTGAACAGACCTGTTTAATATCGGACATAATTGAAACAAACACCAAACTAATGGATACTGTTTTCTCTCCTTTCTTTAGTCATTTCTAAAGTGTAAAATATATTTTATCTTAATATGGCCTAACGACCTGGTGATAAACATGTGATTACCCAAACAATTTAGATTACAAATAGTCATTCTAATGAGCTAAAACGGTAGTCTATCGAATACCAACTAGATTTTTCATAACTTTGGAATGGCCTAATTTTGAACACATCATGACCAATTTCAGAACGTAACTAAATAATCACCAAGACAACATTCTGGCAAACTAACATTATTCTACTGTCAAAAGATGCAGGGTTGATACATTCTCAAATATACCCGCACCAGAGTCATCGCAAGCCCTACACCGATATACTGCTTGTTACTTTGAAGGATTTTCCATACGATCGCCACTACAGTGCCATTGGCGCTTTGATTTATAATTAAAATGTAATTTAAAACCATAGTGTTACGTGTACCGGCGTTAAGCCATCGTGGGTCACCCATCCAGTCACTAACCGCGATGAACGTTGCTTAACTTTACGAAAAGGTCAACCGCTATAAAAGCCGGCTTCCACAGCAAGGCTGTAGAAGTGATTTTTATACCTATACCCCGTTCCCGTTACATTTCTCCCTCTTTTGTCTTGACTCGACCCGAAGTCTCACAACTGAACACAAGCAGTATACCAGAGCGGCGTCTATGTAACATCACTGGGAACCAACGGGATTTTAATAACAGGAAAATGGGAATATTTTTATAAATGCGAAGTTATTGTGCTAAAGTTTGCGATTTTAAGAATTATTTCTTCAGAAAAACGTCTAAAACGACCTGGTCCTAGGTCGTGACAGGTTCATAAATTATTTTTCTCATGATCCATCACATCAATATTTTCCAACCGACCAATACGCCGGCGTTTTTTGTGGCGATTGGTTTGACAATCGCCACAATGCTAACAGAAACAACAACAACGAAACATATTTACATAGTCGGTTTTGAACAATCGGTTGATATTTTTTTTCCTTACTGCAAACTAATTTACTCACATCCGTTATAGTTCCATCATTGATGCAGAGATGTGATTAATAATAATTATGTCAGTGCTACTTTGGTACCGGATTGTTACTAATATTTGAGTTTTATCGAGACATTATCTACATAGAGTTAAAATATGTAAATATTATCTTCGTCATGATTTGGCAGATAATAAATATCATTGCGCATTCTGCCTTGCAAATAACGGCAACTCTGATGATACTCAAATCTGGAAATTCCAAAAGGTTCTATAAATAGCTCGCGAGACCAAAAACCAGAAGAGCTTGTAAATCTCAATATTATAAACGCTTTATTTTGTAGTTGTTTAAATATATGAAAGCGTCTAGATGATAAGACTGGTTTACAAAGGTTTAAAGCACACACGATGTCAGTGTGTACACACGTTATGTATACACGTCTGCACGTTCTAGAGTCAATAAGCAATCAATGCTGTCAGTGTAGCCTAATTTAGTTTGGAGATCGAGCATTATAATATATGCCTATATTTTTATAAATTGAACAGGTTGGCAAATAGTGAAATTGTGCTTTTGGAGCATGTTTTGTGTTTGTTTTTGCACTCACATTATTCGAAGCAGTTTAACAACCCCAGAGACATATAAATACACTGTGTTTATATGTCTCTGACAACCCTCAATCATGCAATGTGAAGGGACTAAATTGAACAGACCTGTTTATCGAATATATTTTATCTTAATATGGCCTAACGACCTGGTGATAAACATGTGATTGCCCGAACAATTTAGATTACAAATAGCTAAAGAGCTAAAACGGTAGTCTATCGAATACCAACTAGATTTTCATAACTTTGGAATGGCCTAATTTTGAACACATCATGACCAATTTCAGAACGTAACTAAATAATCACGAAGACAACATTCTGGCAAACTAACATTATTCTACTGTCAAAAGATGCAGGGTTGATACATTCTCAAATATACCCGCACCAGAGTCATCGCAAGCCCTACACCGATATACTGCTTGTTACTTTGCAGGACTTTCCATACGATCGCCACTACAGTGCCATTGGCGCTTTGATTAACCAGGGGTATTTAGATTGCAGTGTCCAAATATAACACGGTCTGTGACTCTTAAATAACGCATCGACCTTTTCTGTGTCTGTTGAAGCCTCTATACCATGTTCAATTAGAGTCGGAATTGAGGCGAATTTACATTTAGGCCTGCAATCATAAACATTTTCTTTTCATTGGAAAAAGTATTACTGTGGTTGAGTTTCTCCTTTAAACAAAAGTGCTTTCACCTATATTCAATAAGTATACTTCCATTTAGTAGGTAAAATAGTTAGTGTTTGAAATATAAAAAAATGAAGCAGTGCAATAAGTCGGGAGCTCTAGATAAGGGGCGTTTTGCATATTCTAAAATCATAATTTGACCCCCAACCCTATGTTGTGGGTACGCAAAAGATATCGTATCAATGTATTTTTATATGTTCGATCTTTTTTTTCTTGATATGTTCATTTGTTCTCTTGTATAATAATATGTGTTACGTATTCTGTATTCTATGTATTGTAATGGTCTTCATTATTGGAGGAATAAAGAATATATATATACACTGTGACAATTGTCATTCGTCTTCTACTTATGGGTTGTGGTTTATTCTGCTTTCAATAATCTTATAGTTATTTCACGGCGAATTCTGTTTTATTCTGCTTTCAACAATCATATAGTTAAATCACGGCGAATTGTGTTTTATTCTGCTTTCAACAATCTTATAGTTATATCACGGCGAATTGTGTTTTACTCTGCTTTCAACAATATTACAATTATATCATGGTGATTGTGTTTTATTCTGCTTTCAACAATTTTATAATTATTTTTACGGGGAATGTGTTTTACTTTGCTTTCAGCAATCTTATAGGTATATCATGGCGAATTGTGTTTTACTCTGCTCTCAACAATCTTATTGTTATATCACGGCGAATTGTGTTTTACTCTGCTTTCAACAATATTATAATTATATCATGGTGATTGTGTTTTACTCGGCTTTCCCCAATCTTATAGTCATATAGAGGCAAAATATGTTTACACTACATGCAAAGTTGTTAATCATATCTCTGCACAAAGTGTTTTACTCTGATATCAACAGAATATTACTTATTATGATGAAAATCGGCTAATACAAACTACTTTTAAAAAATCGCGTTTTAAGTGTTTTAAGTATTTGCCAAACATGCTCAACAGCCCATGGGAAGAGGTTATGGATATTTTAAAATATAAGTTTTATTTCTAGATTGAGAATCACAGTATCCAAGCTGTAAGAGTCTAGGCTAATACTATAACACATCAACAAAACATAATTAAATTGCGCCAAGCAAGCTTTGCTGACGGGTGATCATCATATAACATAACCAGTAATTAATTACGATCAGTATTGTTACAAATTGACTGTTGTATCCAGCTTGGTCGCATTCAAATATACCAGATCAGTTGATATTTTAAATATCGATGTCTGATCAGAATCAATGCAGTTTAACACATTGAGATCCTAAACAATTGTATTGAATGCTATAAACTATGCTTACATGTACGATACGATATTATTGTCGAAATGTTAATAAAGTATGCTAACGGAAATTACTATTTAAATACAGCTGTCTATTCATATCCCTATTTATACACTGTTCCTTAACATGATAAAACTAAGTCTTTACATATATATTTATTACATATGAGATATTCTAGGTACAATGCTAATACACGCAATAAAGTTGTCAATCATATTCAAAACAAAATAAAAATAAATCACTTTACTAATTAGACACACACAAACTTCTCAAATACACAAAAGATAATAATCACCAATTCAGTCAAACTAACAAACTATCCTGATTAGAGATAATTAGTTATCTGAGCGATAACCGTTACGTGTCCGAAGTCAGTGATAATTTCCTGAATATCTACAGCTTTACTCTGACTTAAATGTCTCGGGGTTCATAATGACATCCTAGTTTAAGGTCAGTTTGAAATTATTTCACACTCACACTGTACACATATAGATATCTAATAATAACTATTTTATTCAGACACAGGAACAAGTAAATATGGGTTTAAGGTTAGTACATATTCTTCTTTATATTCATTATATTAAAGGTTAAATTAGACTTTTAAATATCAGCACATAATTAAAGTCAACGAAAAACAAAACCGTTTAAAATGATGATTGCGCAGAACATATATATTAACGCTTAATGCAATTTATAATTGATTTCTCTACGCTAAAATGATTGTTCTGGAGTTTAAAATAAACAGAATGCATGTCTGTCAACCTGACGTAACGGCTTTCAGTGCTTTCACATTTCTGTAATGATTTACTTTTACAGAATGATGCTATTACGACATCACTGATTCTCCAGTCCGGCAGAATATAACAGATGTAAACGACAGTGAGATCCTACAAATTATCACACCTTATAGTAAGTTCACTGACTCAAAGCTGATTTCTCTGTATGTATCAATATATAAATTGTTTTCCCAAAATGCAATGAACTGTCATTAGAAATAAAAGTCCCTTTTCGAATGTTGATCTAATTTTTATAAAACATAAGTTCAAGGTTGATCTGATGTAACGTCATATTCTTTATAGTCTGTTTCGGTGTCGACGTGTCATATTTATCAAATGAATGAACACCAAAGTTATACGTTCACAATTGGTTAAGTTCTTTAAACTTATTAATAGTAAAACTTGGACATCTCAAATCCGCAATTAGATCATGATCTTAACATATTGCATTAGTCCTTCGGTCATCAGTGTTCCAAAAACGCATCTCAAAAATAATATACAGAACGAAACTTATCTTAACTGACTCTATGATATAGCTTCCACGCAACGAGAGCGCGAGCTATGGGTTAACGACATGGTCGGGTAAGGACATTACGGTTATTGCCTCCCTGTTATCATCTCCTTGTTTCAAGAAAAGCAAAGCAAAGCAATATTTGCCGTTTTTCATATATCTTTAAAGTCTTCAGATTTTACAAAACTACATATAAATGAAAAGATATTGGAATATTTTCTTTCTATAGATCGAGATGCCGACATGTAAGCGTAACAGTTCAAGATTCAACTCTTGTATCAAGAAAAGTTTGTTTACACCAAAGCGTCCAGCTGATGTTGAAGACAGTTGTTTCGATACTCTTCAACCATGTAAAAGAGGAAGATATAGTGAGACAAAGGTATGTTTTGTCGAAATGAAATCGCTTTTCTTAATAATCGGCAATGAGATTCATATCCAGTAGTTGTTGTGCATAGCATAACCCTTTCCCACATACAGCAAGTCACGTACTTCTTTGGAAATATATTCATTAACATCAGTTGTAATTTCTGCTTTCGCAAGAAAGTGTTGCTGTATATGCATTATAATTAACTTATTAAAGATAAATCATATAGATCGACGATAAGTTAGTATGGGTATATCATTCAGTGACACGAGGTAATATCCGCTTTCTAATATTCTTGTATGTTTTTTCGACAAGTCTGTACGTGTAGTAGACCATAGTAAAAATAACTATGCAAGCTAACAGAACTTGAAGATAGCTCCCAGTATACACAAAACCAGTCTCTAATATCACGCAATGTGATTAATATATTGCTGTCGGAGAATATCATACTATTTATCAATAGAAAAATATAAACAATGTTTTTTGATTTTCATTCTTCCAGAATTCATCAAATGACATGATAGATGCAGTCGACAACAGAAAGAGATCTAGCTGCTGATGGACCACGTGATTAAATTTTACCCACAATTCAAGGAAAGCACAGCGACCTCAAGTCTATATCCCCAGAAACACTCGCTGAATGTCATGAAGGAAGAATACAAAGAAAAGCTGGGTCACGTGACCATCGTCGATTGTAGATACACGTATGAGTATGAAGGAGGTCACATCAATGGAGCCGTCAATCTCTACACTAAAGATGACGTGAACAGCTTACCTCAGAATATTTCACAAACCGACAAACCACGTCTTCTCATCTTCCATTGTGAATTCTCTTCAGAAAGGGGACCTAAACTGTAAGTATTTAATCTAAACCATCTTGTACTTAAGGCCGGTTTTCTTTCTGATATTCAAAACAAATTGACTCTATTGCATAACTTTTCAAAATAAATATAGGCATGCCAGGTTCAAGTAAACTGAAGATTCTTCATCTTTTTAAAAGAAGATTTATATGAAATAAAATGTTGGATTTAATGTGTATTAAATGTTCCCAATACTTTATTTTCATTTAATATTTCATTGTATACATGTGTTTCATTTATCATTATAGGTATCGATTCTTGAGAGCCCAGGACAGATCGATTAACAAAGACCATTACCCAAAGTTGAATTTCCCCGAGATATATCTTCTTGACGGTGGTTACAAGGCCTTCTACTCCTCACAACATACGACTTCCGAAATTTGTCAACCAATCAGCTACATGCCTATGATACACGAAGACCACGGTGCTGATTTACGTCACTTCCGGAAGACGTCTAAGTCCTGGACAGCAGGGGAAGGCCAGAAACCACATTCTAGATTCAGCAGACGAAAGTCATTAGACTTTTAAATTAATGCCATTAAGATGACATTTCAAATTGTGTAATACCAAATAATGTTAGTGTTTCTTTATCATGTTGATATATATTTTGATACTCAATTTGTTGATGAATTTATGTTTGATATTTAATAAATATATTACTACACACATTCATGTCGTCGTTGCTTTAAACTGCTGAGCTTCTGAGATAAGTAATCCACAGTAGCCAAGTGCTTGTCCTGGAGTTTGGATTCAGTCGTCACGGGTTAGATCTCTGTCGCGACGATGATGGTTCAGTGCCCTTTTTGCTAGTCACGTTTCCTAATATAATACTTTTGTGAATATCCAGGGATTGTGAATAAGTGGGCGGTCGCCGCGATACTTGAAAACATTACTGAGATAAAATTAGTGCTTGGCTTACACCATAATAATTTGAACGAAACTTCTTATCGGTGATAAAACCGACTCTGTTGTGTAGTGGTAGAGCATCCGCCTCTTGTGCGGGACGTTGCTCTTTCGATCCCCGGGTGGTTTATACAAAATATTATGAAAGGGGTTATAATGGCATTATATTCCTTGTGTCAGTGTCACTATTAACTTTATCTGACAAGTACATTGTCAGGAATTTAGCAGTTAGTTTAAAGTGTATGCAATTGCCGACGTTAATATCCATACAGCTAGCAGTTTGTGATTTTAAAAAAGACAAAGCGTGAATCTTCAGCTACAAACGGATATCCAGCCAGCTAATATATGGACATTGAACATAAATCAATAGGACCAACATAATGTCATTGGCTAATACCCACACAGCTAGCAAATGGTTATGCATACAAAGCAAAAGCAAGAATCTGCAGCTACAAACAGATATTCAGCCAGCTAGTAATCGGGCGAACATACTACCACGCTTTTATACCCACAGCTAGTAGTTGGTGATTCAACAGTTAAAGCGCGAATCAGCTTGTAATTGGTTATATAGCAAATGGTTTTGCATACAAAGCAAAAGCAAAAATCTGCAGCTACAAACGGATATTCAGCCAGCTAGTAATCGGTAATTTAACCATTTAGAACGAGGTAAGGGCGAATTTACTGTCTCGGGCCAATATACAGACAACTAGCAATTATCTATTCAATGCAAAGCCAATAAGCTCATTGGTTGACCCATTTCGGAAGTCGTATGTGAGTATAAGAATGCCTTGAAACCACCGCAAAGGAGATGTATCTCGGGATAATTCAACTATGGGTAATGATCTTTTTGCATCGATAAAATATTCAGGCGTAAGTATCAGCATAAGATTATGCACGCGTTGTAAATGAAACCCCACTGTTAGAAAAAGCGTTACACGTCATTTTGTGGGCGATTCAATTCGAGTCGAAAACAAATGTGGAACAAAAATGAACCGAAAAGGACATTCATTGTCGTAAATATTAAGTTATCAATACAACTCAAAGCAAATGTTAATTTTCTAAATGCTCGAAGTGTTTAAAACAAACAGAACGACATATTTTAAATAGACAATACCGAATTATACAATTAAAAGGTTATTGCATGATTATGGGAAATTATTGTGTTTGGACTCATTCCTTCGGCGGTGTTTTCTGCCCTCGCAAGCTCAGGCAACTCAGTCGAAGGAAGTCGTCCAACACAATATTTTTCCAATACAGATGCAATAACCTATAATATTATTAAGGTAGAAATTACCGTGTGTCATTGCATGTTATATATTATTTGAAAGTAAATGATTTAATATCGTCCATACATACCTGTGCATCTCTGCATCTCCGTCTTTTACGTGGTTGCAGATTTTCTAAACATTCACCATCAACATCGGCTGGACGTTTTGGTGTAAAAAAAACCGTGTATTGATACCAAAGATAGGCATTAAACTGGTGTGGTCACATATCGGCATTTCTATCTGTGTAAAGAAAACAACCAACTTTATTTTTATTTATATTTGATTCTGTGATTATTTGAAGCGTACAATAAGATCTGGAAAACGGTAAATGTTGATTGGTTTCGTCCATAAATTTACTGCTGTCTCTAAAATCCTGAAGGAAGGCAATAAATGCCATTTAAATTACCCGACCATGTCGTTAACCCAATACTCGCGCTCTCTATTCATGACAGCTATACCAAGGAGTCCATTTAGCTCTGTTCCATTAAAGACCTTCGTTTTGAGCGTCAAATTAGGAAAACCGATGACCGAAGGACCTACGTGACCTGTGTACATCCTTATCAAGCCGCACGTCTACTAAGAATGTGAACTGTTGATACGTTTAAGAAACTTGACCTCTCGTAATCATATATGACTTTGGTGTTCACCCCAGTGAAAATATATTATATTTCTACACCAAAACAAAAAACTATCCCGAGTATTCCTATACATATATAAACATTATTGTTACACCGGACATAGGATACCTTACATTGGGCAAAAAATAAATATATACTCTACATTCCTGCATATTGTTAATGAATATTTAAATAATTTATTTTATTATATTAAAGGTACTGTTTTCTAATACTGATATGATTATACAGCTAGGTTAAATAATATTTATCTTACATAAGCGTACTTTCGACATGTATATCTTACATGTAAGAACGTATCAGATTTTACGTTTTTACACAACTTTAGATTAATTTCAAATGTATACCTGACTAAGCGTATTGATTCAAATATATACTGGTGAAAAGAAGCCAATTGAATGATTATAATCGAGCGTTGTTAATACAGACCAGAAACCAAAAGGGGACAGGTTGGTCTGGATCTATTCTCATCGTAAATATGCTATGAATCGCGATCCTACAGCTCAGTTCATATTTATTTCATCAGAACAATGATGCCGTGGTCATTAACCTTAAGGAAACCTATTATACCATCCGAGAAAGCAGGTTATACATATCATTGTTTAAATGGTCCTTTTTTATTAGCTAACAAATTCCACGAGTCAGACATACTGGTAATACCACAAGTATACGGGCTGTGTATTTGAAGACGAGACAAAACACAGGCCTAAACGAAGTTTTCTCGTTCCGCCTATATGTAGAATAGCCCCATATAAACGGCCTGGAATAAAGAAATAACCTCACTGGTTTTATTGTAAAGGTTTATACATATATCACGCAACTGATTGATTCAGTATGATAACGAGATATAGTTATTAATAAAACTGTACGGACATAGATCAACTACCGGATATTACATTTGTGATTATATTTCTTTTATCTGGGATATAAATGTTATTATTTAGAGTTTTATTTTTCAAATTTTATTTGTTAGCCTGTTTTATCAAAGGTAACCGCCTCGGTGGTATAAAGGTCGAACATCCACCTCGATGCAGTAGGTCATGGGGTCGATTCTCAGCGGGGACATTCCAAATACCTAAATAATGGTAGTAATGGATGTCCATTCTTAGCGGTCGGGACAACATACAAATAAGCAGCCATAGAACGACGACCAAGTGAAACCAAAAGAGTTTCCTGACTTCTGCGTACCATTCCACACAGCAGTATACGTCTTACGTCAAACTACACAAGTTTTATAAATGTCTGTTGTTGGTTTATTTTATTTATTCTTATCCATAGATGAAATATGATAAATCGCCAGCTTGTAAAAAGTCGTAACATGCTGCGAGTATTCTCGATTGTCGTAAATTGATTGAAATGTTAACTCGACTATCCTTTACAAATAATGACTGCAGTATAAATTGTTTGGCATTAAGAAAATAGTGTTATTCTATGGTTACTAAGCAACTATAGACAGCTATCTTAATTAAGAATTTACCTCTAGAGTAACCGTCAATACTTCTTTTTACTGAAAAATTGCTTTAATAAAACATTTTACACTTTTACGGAAAAGATAAAGCATGAGTCCGTGATCTTGGGGGCATCATGCGCATGTACGTTGGTGGATAAGTCACATCTTTAAACATGAATTCACTTCGCGTACGTAAAACGCACTCGATATGCACGATACGTATTGAATGTCATGCGTTTTCGCGAAATAAAAACTGTTATAGTTACTACAGGTGGTCGTGTATTTTCGGTGAAAGAACATTAGCATAAATAGTAAGTAAATAATTAAGACTAAAATGATACGACTGGTTTATCCCTGGGTTGAACGAGCGAGGGCTACATTTCTAGACTATACACAGACTGTTCTTCCAAGTATATGTAACTTATGTTCAAACAATGGGAATTTTGACTAGACTGTACGTGAGCAGATGCACGCATGTGTCTTTACCGATCACATTTTCACAAAAGCCCATATACTCTCATGAGGCTCCAACACATATCAGAAGACACTACATGATTAACTGCCCCAATCATCGCCCATATTTCCAACCTTTAATAAGGGCATTTTGTATCTATTATAAATATGAGCTCCGACAAATCACGCCCACATCATCCACCATTATTAAAGCAGAACATTTAGTATAAATGATATACATCAGCTGTGCTCTACAAAAACAATCATGTGCCATTTTCAATAAGTATAGATTCAGAGCAATCTACCGCATCTTATTATTACGATTTGGCACTTATCGACTACAAGTCACAGGAGGCGTCAAGAAACATCTGACAAGCAAGGTTGATTTTAATCAAATAGCTTAGATGCGCAGACAGTTGTAATTTTCGATGGTCAGAAATACACTTATGCTTGTTTTCCTGAAGCACGGTTAATTAATATAATTTCCATCAATATGATATTCATTTATCTCCCCGATATAGTTAATAATGAGACTACACGGGATTGTTGAGATTGATGTGGGTTTATTGCTGTTTCCAACATTTGTTCAGTGATATCAAGGCGGCCAGTTCACATACCCCTGTGTATACTGGCTTTCCCATACAAGGCAGACTTTCTAAGCAACTGGCTGCCTTTTCACATATATTATTAACCAATTAATGGTAGACGAATGATGCTTGTCAATTGACATTTGTGAAACTTCGGAAATATTTTCGCCGAGCCGATGTCCGAACTTACAACCGCTGGCTTGACAGCTCGCGTCGCTACCGACTGAGCTACCTGGGCTCGGCCTCAACAGATATAAATCCTTTATACAAAGGATATCAGTTACAGTTGTTATAATCATGCAGTGTGTATGCTCGGATCAGGATCTGCACACGCTGCCGTGGTCGAGTGGTAAGCGTCGGGGATTTGGAACCGGTGTTCCACGTTCGGTCCCCAACCGCGGTCCTACGGTCATGGTGGAGTGTGCTGTGGCATGACACGTACTAGTTTGTTTACCCAGGGATAATGAATAAGTGAACTGTCGCCGTGATATAACTGAAATAATGTTGAAGACGGCGTTAAACTCTAATAAAACTAACAAACAAACACGTGGCTATTTAGTTAAATCCGACCATCACCGAATGTAATAGTTGTGAGTTAATACGCTTACAAGGCATTCATATAGTGTGGATGGATGTTCAATTATACATGTCATTTGTCCGAAGGCCAATTCCCTGCGTCAAAGCGCAAATGTCATAAGGCCTTTCTTCTTAGGATATGGTCTTAATTACATTTAAACACGGTCGAGAATATTAGTTCGACACAGAATCCGATTATATCGAGGGTTTATATCGACGTTTGATGGATTCAAGTTGTGTTACGGCACTGATAGTCATCGTTTATAATATCTAGATGACTTACCAATATTGATTTTGAAATGGAAGTCATCAGAAAGCACTCTACCCTGACCCCCAGACGTCGTATTGAACATCACGCCCTAGCCAAATGTTGGATTATTATCACGACAAGTTACCAGACTCTATCCACAATGTTTGAAAAGTAATATGAAATGGGTAAAATAGAAGTTGGGATTTCTGAACAGTGTAGGATCAGAACAGCATTAACATCAGCTTCGTCTTAGCTGAATCCATCATTGTTGATATAAGCTTCTAACAAGAGTATGTATAGTGTGTATATCTTGATAAAATTGTGCGGATGCACATATTGATTTGAATTTACACAGTCTACAGCAGCAAACTTGTACCTTTTCCGATTTGCGGACTCAATTGATGTAAGGGTTGACCGATTATTACTTGTAAACTTCGCCCCTAGGCTGGACCTGTATTGGGTACTTGCTTACATTTTCAAAAGTAAATAGCTTAAGCTCATATGAATACATATACTTATGTAAGTCACAATGATACAATAGAATAGGGTATAATGAGAGAGTGAAATCTAGGTTTTACAGCTAAATTGGCCAAGTTTTGTGCTATCGCGCAATTTATACTAATATCTTTAGGTGTTACTGTATCACATGTATCACATGTTTAAACAAATAACCAAACTTCTTGTTAATGCATGTTCCGCGTCATTAAACAATCAATGTTTAAAACCTCGAAAACTGAATATAACTCATATCACGGATAATGATGAAAATCGGCTTATGCTTGCTATCCAATTGTTTGTCTGTAGTAATAACAGAAAGGATTTAAACATCGCGTTTTAACTGTTTTTAGTATTGGCAAAACATGAACATCTTGCTTAACAGCGCATGGGAAGACGTTATGGTCATTTTAAAACATAAGTTTAATTACTAGATTGAGAGTTACCACCTTTGCAGATTGATGTTTCTCCTAGAAAGTGCTTATACTGTTCAGGACGTCATGGGCTCGGTCCTTGACCGGATCTTACCAAATACTTTAAAAGTTGAAGCAATGGCGGCTCCTCTTTGCGCACGTGATTACGGGGTAGGCATCATAACTTGCTTTTGGTGACAGGATGAATGTACCAGTAGTCCTGGTAGCCTATCCAGGAAACGCCGTGATATAACTTAAATTTGTTGAAATCGGCGTAAACAAACAAAAAACAACCATTAAACCTCGAATACAATCCAAATTACTGGAGCGTATTTTACAAAGCATTCCATCTATATTCATTACTTATAACCGAAAACAGTAACGTAGGACACTTGGTCAAAGTATTCAAGCTGTTAGAGTCTAGTTTAAACATAATACACATAAACAAACTTAACTTAAATGCCCCAAACCAAGCTTTGCTGACAGGTAATCTTCATATAACAAAGCCAGTAATTTAATACTATCAGTACTGTTACAAATTGACTGTTGTATCGAGCTTGGTGGCATTCAAATATACAAGATTAGTTGATGTTTTAAATGTTCAAAATCAATGTAATTTAACACATTGAGGTCCTAAACAATTGTATTGAATGCTATAAACTCTGCTTACATGTACGATATTATTGTCGAAATGTTAATAAAGTTTGCTAACGCAAATTACTATTTAAATATATCTGTCTATTCATATCCCTATTTATACACTGTTCCTTAACATGATTAAACCAAGTCTTTAAAGATATATGTATTACATATAAGATATTTAGGTACAATTAATGCACAATGCTAATACACACAATAAAATTGTCAAACATATTCGATACAAAAATGAAACAAATCACTTTAATCATTAGACACGTACAAACTTCTCAGATACACAAAAGATAGTAATCAACAATTCACTCAAACTATCCTGATTAGAGATAATTAGTCTGAGCGATGTCTGTTACGTGTCCGAAGACAATTTCCTGAACATCTACAGCTTTACTCTGACTTAATTATCTCAAGTCCCGGGGTACATAATGACATCCTAGTTAATTAAGAAAACTTTTGGGGAATATAAAGATCGAATTCGTATTAGGTCAGTTACACATTATTCCACACTCACACTGTACACAAATAGATATATAATAATAACTATTTTATTCAGACACAGGAACAAGTAAATATGGGTTTAAGGTTAGTACATATTCTTTTTTATATTCATTATATTAAAGGTTAAATTAGAATGTTACATATCAACAAATAATAAAAGTAAACGAAAAACAAAACCGTTTAAAATAATGATTGCGCAGAAAATATATATTAACGCTTAATTCATTTTATAAGTGATTTCGATTTACGCTAAAATAATTGTTCTAGTGTTTAAAGTAAAAAATAATACATGTCTGTCAACCTGACGTAACGGCTTTCAGTTCTTTCACATTTCTATCATGTTTTACTTTTACAGAATGAAGTTATTTGACGACACCACTGATTCTCCAGTCCGACAGAGTAAAACCGATGTGAACGACAGTGAGATCCTACAAGTTATCACACCTTATAGCAAGTTCAACGACTCAAACATGACTGCTGATTTCTCTGTAAGTATCAATATAAGTTGTTTCCCAAAAATGCAATGATCTGTCAGTAGAGATCAAAGTCGCTTTTCATATGTTGATCTAGATTTTATAAAATAAAAGTTTCATGGTTTATCTGATGTAAACGTCATATTCTTTATAGTCTGCTTCGGTGTCGAAAGGTCATATTTATCAAATGATTGAACACCAAAGTAATATTTTCACGATTGGTTAAGGTCATCGGTGATCCTCAAACGCATTTAAAAAGATTATACAGAACAGAACTTATCTAAACTGACTCTATGATATAGCTGCCACGCATCGAGAGCGCGAAATATGGGTTAACGCCATGGTCGGGTAAAAAAATGACGGTTATTGCCTCACTTTAATCATCTCATGGTTTTAGGAACAGCAAAGAAAAACAATATTTGCCGTTTTTCAGATATCTTTACCATCATCTACAGTTAATCACAAAACCACATGAATGAAAATATATTTGATTATTTTCTTTCTACAGATCGAGATGCCGACATGTAAGCGTACCAGTTCAAGATTCAACTCTGACATCACAAGAAGTTTGTTTACACCAAAGCGTACTACTTTGGAAACTTATTTACTTTCATCATTTGTAATTTCTGCTTTAGCGACAAAATGTTGCTGTAGATGCATCAACCAGCGTCGTGTTTAGGACACACAGTCCCAAAAAAACGTTTATTATGATTAAATTATTAAAGTTAAAACATATAGACCGACAATAAGTTAGTATGGGTATAACATTCAATGACACGCGGTAATATCCGCTTTCTAATATTCTTGTGTGTTTCTCTCGACACGTCTGTACGTGCTTTTAACAATAGTAAAAATAGACATTATGTACGTGCTTTTAACCATAGTAAAAATAATTATGCAAGCTAACAGAACGTGTAGATAGCTCCCAGTATACTCAAATGACATCATAGATGCAGTCGATAAGTTGTCAACAGAAAGAGATCTCGTTGCTGATGGATCACGTGATAACATTTTAACCACAATTCAAGGAAAGCACAGCGACCTCTAGTCTATATCTTCAGAAACACTCGCTGACTTCATGAACGATGAATACAAAGAAAAGCTCGGTCACGTGGTAATCGTCGATTGTAGATATCCGTATGAGTATGAAGGAGGTCACATCAATGGAGCTGTAAATATGTACACTAAAGATAACGTGAACAGCTTATTTCAGAATACTACACAATCCGATAAACCACGTGTTCTCATCTTCCATTGTGAATTCTATTCAGAAAGGGGACCTAAAATGTAAGTATTTAATCTAAACCATCTTGTTTCTTTCTGATATTCAAAACAAGTTGGCTCTATTGCATAGCTTTTCTAAATAAATATAGGCATGCCAGGTTAAAGTAAACTGAAGATTCTTCATCTTTTAAAAAGATTATTTAGCATGAAGAAAAGAAAGAAGAGGATTTAAATGAAATTACGCGTTGGAGTAAATGTATATTAAATTTTCCCAATACCTTTTTTTCATTTAATATTTCATTGTAAACATGTGTTTCAATTATCATTACAGGTATCGATTCTTGAGAGCTCAGGACAGATCGATGAACAAAGACCATTACCCAAAGTTGAATTTTCCCGAGATATATTTTCTTGACGGTGGTTACAAGGCATTCTACTACTCACAACATACGACTTCCGAAATGTGTCAACCAATGAGCTACATGCCTATGATACACGAAGACCACGGTGCTGATTTATGTCACTTCCGGAAGAAGTATAAGTCCTGGACAGCAGGAGAAGGCCAGACACCACATCCTAGATTCAGCGGACGAAAGTTATTAGACTTTTAAATTGATGTCATTAAGATAATATTTCAAATTGTGTAATACTAAATAATGTTAATGCTTCTTTATCATGTTGATATATATTTTGATACTCATTTTGTTGATGATTTTATGTTTGATATTTAATACATATATTACTACACATATGTCGCCGTTGCTTTAAACTGCTGAACTTCTGAGCAAAGTAATCCACCGTAGATCTCTGTCGCGACGATGATGGTTCTGTGCCCTTTTTTAAGTCACGTTTCCTAACTATATCCAGGGATTGTGAATAGGTGGGCAGTCGCCGCGATACTTGAAAACATTGTTGAGATAAAATTAGTCCTGGGCTTACACCATAATAATTAGAACGAAACTTCTTATCGGTGATAAAACCGACTCTGTTGTGTTGTGGTAGAGAGCATAGGCCTATTGTGCGAGACGTTGCTCTTTCGGTCTCCGGGCGGGTTATACAAAATAGTATTACTGGGATTGTAATAGCATTATATTCCTCGTGTCAGTGTCAATGTTAACTTTATCTGACAAGTACATTGTCAAGAATTTAGAAGTTAATCTATAGAGTATGCTATTGCCGAGGTTAATATCCATACAGCTAGCAGTTTGTGATTTAAAGAAAAGACAAAGCGTGAGTCTTCAGCTACAAACGGATATCCAGCCAGCTAGTATATGGACATTGAACTTAAACCAATAGGACGAACATGATGCCATGGTCCAATACCCACACAGCTAGCAAATGGTTATGCAAGGATAAGCAAAAGCATGAATCTGCAGCTACATACTGATATCCGGTCAGCTAGTAATCGGTCATTTTACCTAAGCATTATTGCGAACATACTGTCACGGGTTTATACCTATACAGCAAGCAGTTGGTGATTCAACAAAAGTCAAACGGGAATCAGCAAGTAGTTGGTTATATAGCAAATGGTTATGCATACAAACACAAATCAATATTATGCAGCTACAAACGGTTATTCAGCCAGCTAGTAATCGGTCATTTATCCATTTAGAAATACGGCGAACTTACTGTCACTGGCCAATATACAGACACTTAGCAATTGGCTATTCAATATATGCAAAATATGCAAGGATCTGCAGCTACATACAGATATTCAGACATCTAGTAATCGGTCATTTAACCATTTAGAAATACGGCGAACTTACTGTCACGGGCTAATATACAGACAACAAGCAATTGGCTATTCAATAAAAAGCCAAAGCACAAATCAGCTGCTACATACGGTTATCAAGCCAGCTAGTAGTTGGGTATTGACCATTCAGAAATAAGGCGAACTTACTGCCACGGGCAAATATCCACACATCTAGCAATTGGTTATTCAACATATTGCCAAATACCAAATCTGCTACTACATACGGTTATTGAGCCAGCTAGTAGTTGGACATTGCACATTAAGTAACAGTTGGCACATTATGCCACAGGTCAATACCCTTGCAACAAGCAATTGCTTATTCGACAAGAGGTAGAATCACGAATCTACACTACTACATACGGATCATTCAGCTAGTAGTTTAACATGAGGCAATATAAACGCAGCTAGTTATTAGTTATTCAACAACAATAATTGGTAAAATCGATCAGCGATGGCCGTTCTTGATATTCCAGGTCGGCGTTTGCTTTGCTGTATAAAATCGAAAACCGATGGCCGAGCTTGATATTCCAGGTCGGCGTTTTGTTTGTTATATAAAATCAAATACCAATGGTTGAGCTAGATATTCCAGGTCACCCTTTAATTTGCTATACACATTCGAACACTGATGATATTGGTATTCAAGGTCGGTGTTCGATTTGCTATATAAACTCTTACACCGATGGCCGAGCTAACTAGTCAAGGACGGCGTTCAAATTGCTATTTAAAATCGCACGTATTGTGTCCCGGAGGCCTTATTACGCAAATATACTTTTGTATTGTAGTTTTCAATGTGTTAACCGTGCCCCGGTAGGTCAGTTGGTATCGTCACTGGCTGGCGATCTAGTTTTTGTGAGTTTCAACCCCAGCTCGGTCATCATTCTTTACGTCGTTCAGAGACGTCACATATACACTTTCCAAAGGTCAGCCTGAAGAAATGGTCTTAGTTACATGTAACATGTAACAGTGACGACCATTTATAATTAACACAGGAAGCTAATAGATTTGATGTTACTTTCTTCGTTTCAACAATATCAATATATGATCATATGCTAATTAACATTACTGACGACGCTGAGAATGATGCATTGCCAAAGCACACTCCATCATTACTGCTTTGGTCAGAACCTTTACAAAATGAAATGATAAAGATCCATAAAACCACAATTGTCATCGTCAGATCCTGGCTGATTGATTGGGGCTTAACGCCGTTTTTAACAATTTTTCATTCTTATCATGGCGGCCAGTTCACCTATTTTTGTGATTACTAGCTTTCTCACATCAGTACTCCACACAACATATTTTCCAAGTAGCTGGCTGTTTTCCAACATAGACAGTAAGCCTACTGGTAAAAGTCGAATGACGCTTGTCACAGTTACATTTATCGAACGTCTGAAAAAATGTTCGCCGAGCTGGGATTAACAACCCCTGGAGTGACAGCCTATGTCGCTACCGACTGAGCTACCGGGGCCTAACGTTTGTGACATGCTTTATATGCTTTAGAGAGGTGCGCTGTGAAAACCAACTTAAACGTAATAAACGAAAATAACGGGATAGTATTTTAAAAGGCATTCCATCTATATGCATTACTTATAATCGAAAACAGTAACATCAGAAACTTATTCAAGCTGTTAGAGTCAAGGCTAATCATATAACACATGAAAGAAACATAATTAAATTGCCCTGAGCCACGCTCTGCTGACGGTTAAGGTAAGGTTATACTCTTTATTTACATCTCATCATTGTACATGCAATATAACATTTACAATATAAAATATACAATACAACATAACAGTACAAGGCTACTCCGAAACTGAGTTATAAGAGATGAGGAATTAATAAAAAAACCATAATTCCCTACATTGCATTAAAACGATGCACATAAATATATACATATGCATACACATGTGTTTACATATTATAGAACGAATAAAACAAGTAATTTCATTGCTAAAAAGTGTAATGAGATAACATTTCGTTTATATCAGATCAAAACAAACAGGATTAGCGAAGTTATTACAGATGACGTATTCTACGTTTATAACGTCACCCTTTAAACAATGATACAGAAGAATCAAATGAAAAAAAAAATATTGATATAAAAGGTGTTATGTAGTCAGTAATATTTGGCGTCCTTGTAAAATATTAAAGCAGGTTTTGGCACAAATTCTAATCAAATCTACATTTGAAAACAGGAAGCATATCACACATAGATATACAATTGACTTTACAAGCATAGGCTTTGTAGAAAAGATCGCTTCTCAAAGCATCGTATACTGGGCAATTTAACACAACATGCTTTTCATTTTCTATAGAGTTATTATCACAAACAGAACACATCCTAAATGCCTCAGGTAAACCTCCGTATCTGCCTGTTTCAATCCGTATGGTGGCATCCCCCAAGTCGGAATTTGCAGAAGGCAGAATGGTGTCTCGGCAGTAAGATCATATAACAGTATCCTTATGTTTGAAATTAGCTTACAATTGGTTAATTTAACAAAAAGCTAAAGTGCAAATCAACTGCAACATTTGAATATGGTGTATTAGTCTGCTTACGAAGTGTGTATAGTTATATCATTGCATATAGGGATTTAGTCTGCGTTTAGTAATTTTATATGTAAATGTATTTCATTAGGAATAATTATTTACTCTACTTGCAACAGTACTGAAGTTGTAACACAGAACAACGTATTGTATTCAGCATTTAACAATAGAGAATTATATCACAGAAAAGTATATTTTAATCAGCTTTCAACAGTTTGATAGTAGAATCACGGCATAAGGTCCCATTCTATGTATTCATTAATGGAAGAAGGTGTTTGGCATGAGTTTCTAGCGAATATTCAAGTCAGTTTGCCTGTTTTCAAGGTTGCATATAAACCGTGTTTAAGTTCCCAAATGTTTAATTGTCGCTGAATACCCCCATGAGCCAAAAGTTCAGAGATTTGAAAAGACGGCGGCCTAATTGCTATTGCTCAAATTCGGCATTACTTCGTTATATTACTTCTGGAATGCGGGTTATATTACATTTAGTCCTGCAGGAGTCCACACGGAATTCTGGTTTATGGTCTGTACTTCTTTCCAGCCAGCCCCTCAAGCTTCCCGCCCAAACCAGCCCTTTCGGAACAATAACAGACAAAAACGGTTTCTGGAAAACACCTGCTGGCGCTTCAACAGCCGCAAGTGCAACAATCATAAATGCTCCCTCCCACATATCTGTGGATATTGCAAAGGCCCCCATGCGGCCTTCTCATGCACAAACACCAATAAAGATCGCCCCTTCAAAACTACAAGTGAGCCAACTCCGTCCTCCACATCAAAATGAATACAAAACCATAACTCCTGTTAAAGTCGATATCCTGGCTTGTTACCTTGTAAATTATCCTTTCTCAGATTATCTCTGCCAAGGCTTCCACAACGGCTTCAAACTCGGTTATACAGGCCCTCGGTCATCCTGTTCAGCACCTAACCTTAAATCATGCCAGGGATCTGGGCGGGGGCGCGCTGCGCTTTTGGCGTTTTTTTTTGTCGCCCAGATATGACATAAATATGTTCATATTATTTGGAAATGTACATTAGGCATTTAAGATACAAAACATAAATGGCATTTTATGCAAACATAAAATCTTTTATGTATTTGTTGAGTTTACACTAGTTGGCTCTAGGAGCCGCAGGTTACACTTTACTTTAGTTTCTCGATCCCCATTAACGGCAGTTTCTAGTATTCCGAGGTCAGCCTTCACCTTATCTCTTTGGATCGAGAATCGCATTTCATCGCTTTGGAAATTTACCACCACCTCCCGTGCTCCAACCTCCTCTAAATGTATACAATTTGCCATACCCATTCATTTTTCATTCTAATTCATTTGTAAGTTAGGAAAAATGACGTCTACTTTATGATAACTCATAGTTGAAATTTCACTATTTTTATGTCTTCACTTTTACACATTTATTTAATTCACATGTTTATTTTGTTTACATGCGTTTTATATCTGGGCGCCTTTTTACACACCGTTAAAAAGCCATGTTCCACGCTATCAGTTCTCACATTTCTTACCAACATGGATCTGTTGGTCAGTCTTGTGTGCAGGCGGGTTTTTTGTCGCCCAGATATGACATAAATATGTTCATATTATTTGGAAATGTACATTAGGCATTTAAGATAAAATGCGTCTTTTCTTTCTGGCATTTATGATTAAAATGCCCTTTTTCACTCTACCTATTCTTATGGTTTTCATTTGTGTCATACAAGTCCAACTGCTCTTAGGTTCCATGTTCTCTTTCTTAATAGCAAGACTGAACAAAACATAAATAAGTATACTTCCATTTAGTAGGTAAAATAGTTAGTGTTTGAAATATAAAAATATTAAGCAGTACAATAAGTCGGGAGCTCTATAGTTGTATCATGGCTGTGTTTTACTCTGCTTTCAATAATATTATAGTTAAATCACGGCGAATTGTGTTTTACTCTGCTTTCAACAATCTTATAGTTGTATCATGGCTGTGTTTTACTCTGCTTTCAATAATCGTATAGTTATATCACGGCGAATTGTGTTTTACTCTGCTTTCAACAATCTTATAGTTGTTTCATGGCTAATTGTGTTTTAATCTGCTTTCAATAATCTTATCATTATAACACGGCGAATAGTGTTTTACTCTGCTTTCAACAATCTTATAGTTGCGTCATGGTTAATTGTGTTTTAATCTGCTTTCAATAATCTTATCATTATATCACGGCGAATAGTGTTTTACTTTGCAATCAACAATCTTATAGTTGTATCATTGCTAATTGTGTTTTACTCTGCTTTCAATAATCTTATAGTTAAATCACGGCAAATTATCTTTTACTCTGCTTTCAATAATCTTATAGTTATATCATGGTGATTGTGTTTTACCCCGCTTTCAACAATCTTATAGTCATATAGAGGCAAAATATGTTAATACATGTACTACATGCAAAGTTGTTTAGTCATATCTCTGCACACAGTGTTTTACTCTGATCTCAACATAATATTACTTATATCACGGACTATGATGAAAATCAGCTTATACTTGCTATTTAATGGTTTCTCTGTAGTATGAATAGCAATCTACTTAAACATTGCGTTTTAAGTATTTTAAGTATTTGCCAAACTAGCTCAACAGCCCATGGCAAGAGGTTATGGATATTTTAAAATATAAGTTTTATTGCTAGATTGAGAGTCACAGTATTCAAGTTGTAAGAGTCTATGCTAATAACATAACACATCAAAAAAACATAATTAAGTTGCGCCAAGCCACGCTTTCCTGACGGGTGATCTTCATATAACATAACCAGTAATTTAATACGATCAGTATTGTTACAAATTGACTGTTGTATCCAAGTTTCAAGTTTATTTATTCGGCATATAAAGTTATTTTACATCGCCGTAAACATACATGACAGATAACAAAATAGACATATATTTACATTGAAGAGAGAAACATATGTGCATAAAAGAGAACAACATATATGCATAGATGCATGGAAGAGAACAACATATACGCATAGATACATAGAAGAGAAAACACATATATATATATATACATTGAAGAGACTCGTATGTACATATATGTTCGTAGGTTCAGAATATGTATACATGTCCGTAGGTCCAGAACATATATCATTTCAGGCCATAGCCATAATAATGTTTATTATGTCTATGTCCATGCTATGAAATGAGCAGATGAACATAATTACATTTACGAAAATACACGTACCTATTCAATTGACATATAAATACATTTGGCAAAGATTTCAAAACCATAGATTTAACACACAACAAATACCACCAAACAAAACGTATAGTGCATGGAATGTTGAAGTGAGAAAAGAGAACAAATACGTCGTTTCATCATGGATTATCTCCCTTCAAAGATCTTCAACGGGATTGTGCATGAACATCGTGCTTTAACGGACATGAACCGTTACTTATCTATATGTTTAATGCAGGTGGATATACGTTTCATGGAAATCCTGTTATAATTACCGATTAAATCGTGCTTATTCAGTTCCTGGACTAGTGTTACTGTTTATAAACGGTAATTTCAAATGTGGTATCCAGCTTGGTGGCATTCAAATATACAAGATCAGTTGATATTTTAAATATCGCTGCCTGATCAGAATCAATGCAGTTTAACACATTATGATCCTGAACAATTGTATCGAATGCTATAAACTATGCTTACATGTATGATGTTATTGACGAAATGTTAATAAAGTATGCTAACGGAAATTACCATTTAAATACAGCTGTCTATTCATATATGCATGGTTTAACAGTGAATGTGAGACAGCCCGTCGTGAACTGAGATTATCAAATCGAGCTTACAAAAAGTGCAGATCCCTACAGAATAAGGTTACTGATTTCAACCCAGAAAACATATCGTTTGGCCAAAAAGCGTGCAAAGTTCAAATATAGAGATGATCAGAAACGAACCTTTCGTAAATTGGCTTGTGAAAGTCCTCAGAAATTTTGGAGTGAAGTACGAAAATTTAGAACAAAAAGTAAACAGTGTGAAATAGATAGTACAACTATGTTTGATCATTTCAAAACGCTCTTTTCGTCCGATAATGTTTTCACCAATGAGGAAACTGAGTCCTTTTTGAACGATGATAATTTTGATACGATTAGTGTATTTGAACTTGATATAGATTTCACGGTTGATGAAGTGCAGTCTGCTATTAGTTGTCTTAAAAGCGGGAAAAGTGGAGGTGTCGACAATTTATTGCCAGAAATGTTTTTAGAATGTAAATCGATATTAAGTCATAACTTGTGCAAATTGTTCAATTACATGTACAATAACAGTTTATATCCGGAAAGCTGGACTAAAGGGATAATCGTTCCAGTTCCCAAAAAAGGTAATTTATCTGATGTAAATAATTATAGAGGGATAACTTTAACTAGTATTTTCTCTAAGATATTTTCTATTATGTTAGATAACCGATTGCGCAAATGGGCCGAAAGTCACAATGTGCTTAACGATTGTCAATTTGGTTTTCGAAAGAAGCGCAGTACTACAGACTGCATTTTTATTCTTAGCTCGATTGTTAACAAAGTTATACAGCACGAGAAGAAAAAGTTATATTGCGCTTTTGTTGATTTTAAGAAGGCTTTCGACCTTGTGTATAGAAACGGTATTTGGCAAAAACTACTTAATCAGGGTGCCTTGAGCAAGATAGTTAAAATGCTACGAGCAATGTATAAACGAGTACAGTCATGTGTTCGTTCTAACGGAAGTTATTCTGAATTTTTCAACAGTTATTCGGGCGTCAAACAAGGCGAGCCGTTGTCGCCATTTTTGTTCATTTTATTTATAAATGACATGTACGAGAATCTTGTAGTACAAGAAAATTATTCATTTACCACAGAAGAACTTAAAGTATTTATCCTGTTATTTGCAGACGATACTGTTTTGCTAGCTTATACCAGTGATGGATTACAGAGTTTATTGAACCAACTGAATAACTATTGTGTTAAATGGGGCATTACAGTTAATACCGATAAAACGGTTGTAATGGTTTTTAAACAGGGAAACCATCCGGAAAATGTTAGTCTTTATTATAATAATGAAATTTTAAAGAATGTAACTAGATTTTCCTATTTGGGAGTAAACCTCTCTAGTAATGGTAGTTTTTATCAAACCCAGAAAACATTGTCTGACCAAGCACAAAAAGCGATGTTTTCCTTATACTCACTTTTTGATAAGGTTAATTTCGATATCAGGGATAAAATTAAGTTATTTGATAGCATGGTTAATCCCATCTTGAGCTATGGATCAGAGGTATACGGATTTCACAAACCTGCTGACGTAGAAAAGGTTCACTTGAAATTTATGAAGAATATTATGGGCTTAAATCGCAATGTAACGAATGCTTGTATCTATGGTGAACTTGGGCGATTCCCTCTTTTTGTTACTAGAAAAAATAGAATTATCAAATATTGGTATAAGCTTGGCAAAACTCCAGATTCCCTGATGTATAAACTTATGTATAATTGTAATAACATTGGCTCAAACAATTGTAATACATGGTCTGTTAATGTGAAACAATTATTATGTGGCTTAGGATTTCAATTTTTATGGAACAGTACTGCTGTAAATGATGGTCATATCGCCGCTATAACGCATCGAATATATGATCAATACTTACAGCATTATCACAATGACATTGAAACGTCTAGCAAACTTGATACATTTTCACTAATAAAAAATGATATTGCAATGGAACCATATATGGTACATGTATCGAACTTCAGACATAGACAGGCATTAAGTAAACTGAGATGTTCAAGCCATTCTTTAGAGATCGAAACCGGTCGACATAACAACACACCACGTACCAGTAGAATATGTAAAAAATGCACAATGAATGTTTTGGAAAATGAATATCACTTTATTCTAGTTTGTCCCTATTATCGAGAATTAAGAAATACTATTCTGCCTAAATACTATTGTAAATGGCCAACTAGGCAAAAGTTTGTACAGCTGCTTAAATGTCAATCTACAATAGTTATGAGCAAGTTGGCTAACTTTACATACGAGGCTTTTATTTATCGCCAGAAAGAAAATGACAATTCTGTTTAACATTCCTAACTAACCATTAATTATATTTTTCTCATGTTATATAATATATATATTGTTGTCCGCCTGGAAGGACTATAAAACATTTGTAATGTTTTTCGTCAATAAAGACTTTTGACTTTGACATATACCTATTTATACAATGTTCCTTAACTGTTCCTTAACATGATAAAACTAAGTCTTTAAATATACATATTTTACATAAAAGATATTCTAGGTACAATGCTAATACACGTAATAAAGTTGTCAAACATATTCAAAACAAAATCAAAATAAATCACTTTACTAATTAGACACATACAAACTTCTCAGATACACATAAGATAGTAATCATCAATTCAGTCAAACTAACAAACTATCCTGATTAGAGATAATTAGTTATCTGAGCGATAACCGTTACGTGTCCGAAGCCAGTGATAATTACCTGAACATCTACAGTTTTACTCTGACTTAATTGTCTCAATTCCCGGGGTGCATAATGACATCCTAGTTAATTAAGTAAACTTTTGGAGAATATAAAGATCGAATTCGTCTTAGGTCAGTTAGAAATTATTTCACACTCACACTGTACACATATAGATATCTAATAATAACTATTTTATTCAGACACTGTAACAAGTAAATATGGGTTTAAGGTTAGTACATATTCTTCTTTATATTTCTTTATATTAAAGGTTCAATTAGAATTTTAAATATCAGCACATAATTAAAGTCAACGAAAAACAAAAAACGTTTAAAATAATGATTGCGCAGAAAATATATATTAACGCTTAATGCATTTTATAATTGATTTCTCTACGCTAAAATGATTGTTATGGAGTTTAAAATAAACAGAATGCGAGTCTGTCAACCTGACGTAACGGCTTTCAGTTCTTTCACATTTCTATTATGTTTTACTTTTACAGAATGAAGCTATTTGACGACACCACTGATTCTCCAGTCCGACAGAGTATAACCGATGTGAACTACAGTGAGATCCTACAAGTTATTACACCTTATAGCAAGTTCAATGACTCAAACATGACTGCTGATTTCTCTGTAAGTATCAATATAAGTTGTTTCCCCAAAACGCACTGTACTGTCAGGAGAGATCAAAGTCGCTTTTCATATGTTGATCTAGTTTTTTATAAAATATAAGTTTAAGGTTGATCTGATGTAACGTCATATTCTTTATAGTCTGTTTCGGGTTCACAATTGGTTAAGTTCTTTAAACTTATAAATAGTAAAAGTTGGACATCTCAAATGCGCAGTTAGATCACGATCTACATATATTGCATTAGTCCTTCTGTCATCAGTGTTCCAAAAACGCATCTCAAAAAGAATATACAGAACGGAACTTATCTAAACTGACTCTATGATATAGCTGCCACGCATCGAGAGCGCGAGCTATGGGTTAACGACATGGTCGGGTAAAGAAATGACGGTTATTGCCTCCCTTTAATCATCTCCTTGTTTCAAGAAAAGCAAAGCAAAGCAATATTTTCCGTTTTTCATATATCTTTAAAATCTTCAGATAATCACAAAACTACATATAAATGAAAATATATTGAAATATTTTCTTTCTATAGATCGAGATGCCGACATGTAAGCGTACCAGTTCAAGATTCAACTCTGACATCAAGAGAAGTTTGTTTACACCAAAGCGTCCAGCTGATGTTGATGACAGTTGTTTCGATACTCTACAACCATGTAAAAGAGGAAGATATAGTGAGGCAAAGGTATGTATTGACGAAAATTCAAACAGTTTTCTTAATAATCGGCAATGAGATTCATATCCAGTATTTGTTGTGCATATCATAACCCTTTCCCACATACAGCAACTCACTACTACTTTGGACAAATTGTTCACTTACATCATTTGTGTTTTCTGCTTTCGTGACAAAATTGTTGCTGTAGATGCATCAACCAGCGTCCTGTTTAGCACATACAGTCCCTAAAAAACGTTTATTACACTTAACTTATAAAAGTTAAATCATATAGACCGGCAATAAGTTAGAATGGGTATATCATTCAATGACACCCGGTAATATCCGCTTTCTAATCTTCTTGTAGGTTTCTCCCGACACGTCTGTACGTGCTTTTAACAATGGTAAAAATAGACATTCTGTACTTGCTTTTAACCATAGTAAAAATAATTATGCAAGTTAACAGAACGTGTAGATAGCTCCCAGTATACTCAAAACCAGTCTCTAAAATCACGCAATGTGATTAATCTATTGCTGTCGGAGAATATCATACTATTTATCAATGGAAAAATATATACAATGTTTTTTGCTTTTCGTTCTTCCAGGAATCATCAAATGACATCATAGATGCAGTCGATAAGTTGACAACAGAAAGAGATCTCATTGCTGATGGATCACGTGATTACACTTTACCCACAATTCAAGGAAAGCACAGCGACCTCAAGTCTATATCTCCAGAAACACTTGCTGGCGTCATGAAGGGAGAATACAAAGAAAGGTTGGGTCATGTGACCATCGTCGATTGTAGATACCCGTATGAGTATGAAGGAGGTCACATCAATGGAGCCGTCAATCTCTACACTAAAGATGACGTGAACAGCTTACTTCAGAATATTTCACAATCCGACAAACCACGTGTTCTCATCTTCCATTGTGAATTCTCTTCAGAAAGGGGACCTAAAATGTAAGTATTTATCGTAAACCACCTTGTACTTAAGGCCTATTTTCTTTTTGATATTCAAAACAAATTGGCTTTAATGCATAGCTTTTCTAAATAATTGTATGCAAGATAGGTTAAAGTAAACGAAAAAATCTTTTAAAAGTATTATTTAGCATGAAGAAAAGAAAAAGCGGATTTAAATGAAATTACGCGTTAGATTCAATGTGTATTAAATTGCCCCAATACTTTATTTTCATTTAATATTTAGTTGTATACATGTGTTTCGTTTATCATTATAGGTATCGATTCTTGAGAGCCCAGGACAGATCGATTAACAAGCAACATTACCCAAAGTTGAAATTTCCCGAGATATATCTTCTTGACGGTGGTTACAAGGCATTCTACTACTCACAACATACGACTTCCGAAATGTGTCAACCAATGAGCTACATGCCTATGATACACGAAGACCACGGTGCTGATTTACGTCACTTCCGGAAGAAGTCTAAGTCCTGGACAGCAGGGGAAGGCCAGAAACCACATTCTAGATTCAGCAGACGAAAGTCATTAGACTTTTAAATTGATGCCATTATGATGATATTTCAAATTGTGCAATACTAAATAATATTAGTGCTTCTTTATCATGTTGATATATATTTTGATACTCATTTTGTTGATGATTCTATGTTTGATATTTAATAAATATATAACTACACATATGTCGTCGTTGCTTTAAACTGCTGAACTTCTGAGAAAAGTAATCCACCGTGGTCAAGTGATTGTCCTGGGTTTTGGATTCAACCGTCACGGGTTAGATCTCTGTCGCGACGATGATGGTTCACGTTTCCTAACTAAATACTTTAGTGAATATCCAGGGATTGTGAATACATGTAGGTGGGCAGTCGCCTTGATACTTGAAAACATTTTTGAGACAAAATTAGTGCTGGGCTTACACCATAATAATAAAACTTCTTATCGGTGATAAAAAGAAATATTATAAAAGAGGTTACAATAGCATTATATTCCTTGTGTCAGTGTCAATGTTAACATTATCTAACAAGTACATTGTCAATAATTAATTTAGCAGTTAATTTATAGTGTATGCTTTTGCCGAGTTTAATATCCATACAACTAGCAATTTGTGATTTAAAGAAAAGACAAAGCGTGAATCTTCAGCTGCAAACGGATATCCAGCCAGCTAGTATATGGACATTGAACATAAACCAATAGGACGAACATAGGGCCAATACCCACACAGCTAGCAAATGGTTATGCATGAACAGCAAAAGCAATAATCTGCAGCTACATACTGATATCCAGTCAGCTAGTAATCGGTCATTTGACCTTAAGCAATATGGGGAGCATACTGCCACGGGTTTATACCTACACAGCTAGCAGTTGGTGATTCAACAAAAGCCAAAGCGTGAATCAGCTAGTTGGTGGTTATATAACAAATGGTTATGCATACAAACCAGAAGCAAGGATCTGCAGCTACATACAGATATTCAGCCAGCTAGTAATCGGTCATTTAACCATTTAGAAATAAAACTTACTGTCACGGGATAATATACAGACAACAATCAATTAGCTATTCAATAAAAAGCCAAAGCACAGATCAGCTGCTACATACGGTTATCCAGCCAGCTAGTAGTTGGGTATTGACCATTCAGAAATAGGGCGAACTTACTGCCACGGGCAAATATCCACACATCTAGCAATTGGTTATTAAACATATAGCCAACTAGCAAATCTGCAACTACATACGGTTATTCAGTCAGCTAGAAGTTAGTCATTGCACATTAAGTAACATTTGGCACATTATGCCACAGGTCAATACCCTTACAACAAGCAATTGCTTATTCGACAAGAGGTGGAATCACGAATCTACACTACTACATACGGATCATTCAGCTAGTAGTTGAACATGAGGTAATATGACGAACTTACTGCCACGATTCAATATAAACGCAGCTAGTCATTAGTTATTAGAGAGTCTGTTGTGTGGAGTGAATATGTGAACTGGCCGCCGTGACACGTCTAAAACATTATTTAATACTGCGTAATAACCAAATAACTCTACCGCGGGTTGCAGAGTATTTGATTGTACTTTCAATCGTTCTATAAATGTATCACGGCAAACTGTGTTTTACTCTGCTTTCAACAATCTAATAGTCATTTCACGGCGAATTATGTTTTACTCTGCTTTCAACAATCTTATAGTTATATCACGGCAAATCGTTTTTACTCTGCTTTCAACAATCTTATAGTTAAATCACGGCAAATCGTGTTTACTCTGCTTTCAACAATCTAATAGTCATTTCACGGCGAATTGTGTTTTATTCTGATTTCAACAACCTTATAATTTGTTCACGCCCAATGGTTTTTACTCTGCTTTCAACAACCTTATTGTTATTTCAAGGCGAATTATGTTTTACTCTGCTTTCAACAATCTTATAGTTATATCACGGCAAATCGTGTTTACTCTGCTTTCAACAATCAACACAGTGTTTTACCCTGATCTCAACAGAATGATTACTTATATCACGGACTATGATGAAAATCAGCTTATACTTGCTATTTAATGGTTTCTCTGTAGTATGAATAGCAATCTACTTAAACATTGCGTTTTAAGTATTTTAAGTATTTGCCAAACCTGCTCACCAGCCCATGGCAAGAGGTTATGGATATTTTAAAATATAAGTTTTATTGCTAGATTGAGAGTCACAGTATTCAAGTTGTAAAAGTCTATGCTAATAACATAACACATCAAAATAAACATAATTAAATTGCGCCAAGCCACGCATTGCTAACGGGTGATCTTCATATAACATAACCAGTAATTTAATACGATCAGTAGTGTTACAAATTGACTGTTGTATCCAAGTTTCAAGTTTATTTATTCGGCATATCAAGTTATTTTACTCGTATGTACATATATGTTCGTAGGTTTAGAATATGTATACATGTCCGTAGGTCCAGAACATATATCATTTCAGGCCATAGCCATAATAATGTGTTTATTATGTCAATGTCCATGCTATGAAATGAGCAGATGAACATAATTACATTTACGAAAATACACGTACCTATTCAATTGACATATAAATACATTTGGCAAAGATTTCAAAACCATAGATTTAACACACAACAAATACCATCAAACAAAACGTATAGTGCTTGGAATGTTGAAGACAGAAAAGAGAACAAATACGTCGTTTCATCATGGATTATCTCCCTTCAAAGATCTTCAACGGGATTGTGCATGAACATCGTGCTTTAACGGACATGAACCGTTACTTATCTATATGTTTAATGCAGGTGGATATACGTTACATGGAAATCCTGTTATAATTACCGGTTAAATCGTGCTTATTCAGTTCCTGGACTAGTGTTACTGTTTATAAACGGTAATTTCAAATGTAGTATCCAGCTTGGTGGCATTCAAATATACAAGATCAGTTGATATTTTAAATATCGCTGCCTGATCAGAATCAATTCAGTTTAACACATTATGATCCTGAACAATTGTATTGAATGATATAAACTTTGCTTACATGTATGATGTTATTGACGAAATGTTAATAAAGTATGCTAACGGAAATTATCATTTAAATACAGCTGTCTATTCATATACCTATTTATACACTGTTCCTTAACATGATAAAACTAAGTCTTTAAATATATATTTATTACATATAAGATATTCTAGGTACAATGCTAATACACGCAATAAAGTTGTCAAACATATTCAAAACAAAATCAAAATAAATCACTTTACTAATTAGACACATACAAACTTCTCAGATACACAAAATGTAGTAATCATCAATTCAGCCAATCTAACAAACTATTCTGATTAGAGATAATTAGTTATCTGAGCGATAACCGTTACGTGTCCGAGTGCAGTGATAATTACCTGAACATCTACAGTTTTACTCTGACTTAATTGTCTCAATTCCCGGGGTGCATAATGACATCCTAGTTAATTAAGAAAACTTTTGGAGAATATAAAGATCGAATTCGTCTTAGGTCAGTTAGAAATTATTTCACACTCACACTGTACACATATAGATATCTAATAATAACTATTTTATTCAGACACTGGAACAAGTAAATATGGGTTTAAGGTTAGTACATATTTCTCTTTATATTTCTTTATATTAAAGGTTCAATTAGAATTTTAAATATCAGCACATAATTAAAGTCAACGAAAAACAAAAAACGTTTAAAATAATGATTGCGCAGAAAATATATATTAACGCTTAATGCATTTTATAATTGATTTCTCTACGCTAAAATGATTGTTCTGGAGTTTAAAAAAACAGAATGCGAGTCTGTCAACCTGACGTAACGGCTTTCAGTTCTTTCACATTTCTATTATGTTTTACTTTTACAGAATGAAGCTATTTGACGACACCACTGATTCTCCAGTCCGACAGCGTATAACCGATGTGAACTACAGTGAGATCCTACAAGTTATTACACCTTATAGCAAGTTCAATGACTCAAACATGACTGCTGATTTCTCTGTAAGTATCAATATAAGTTGTTTCCCCAAAACGCACTGTACTGTCAGGAGAGATCAAAGTCGCTTTTCATATGTTGATCTAGTTTTTTATAAAATATAAGTTTAAGGTTGATCTGATGTAACGTCATATTCTTTATAGTCTGTTTCGGGTTCACAATTGGTTAAGTTCTTTAAACTTATTAATAGTAAACATTGGACATCTCAAATGCGCAGTTAGATCACGATCTACATATATTGCATTAGTCCTTCGGTCATCAGTGTTCCAAAAACGCATCTCAAAAAGAATATACAGAACGGAACTTATCTAAACTGACTCTATGATATAGCTGCCACGCATCGAGAGCGCGAGCTATGGGTTAACGACATGGTCGGGTAAAGAAATGACGGTTATTGCCTCCCTTTAATCATCTCCTTGTTTCAAGAAAAGGAAAGCAAAGCAATATTTTCCGTTTTTCATATATCTTTAAAATCTTCAGATAATCACAAAACTACATATAAATGAAAATATATTGAAATATTTTCTTTCTATAGATCGAGATGCCGACATGTAAGCGTACCAGTTCAAGATTCAACTCTGACATCAAGAGAAGTTTGTTTACACCAAAGCGTCCAGCTGATGTTGATGACAGTTGTTTCGATACTCTACAACCATGTAAAAGAGGAAGATATAGTGAGGCAAAGGTATGTATTGACGAAAATTCAATCACTTTTCTTAATAATCGGCAATGAGATTCATATCCAGTATTTGTTGTGCATACATGTATCATAACACTTTCCCACATACAGCAACTCACTACTACTTTGGACAAATTATTCACTTACATCATTTGTGTTTTCTGCTTTCGTGACAAAAGTGTTGCTGTAGATGCATCAACCAGCGTCCTGTTTAGCACATACAGTCCCTAAAAAATGTTTATTACACTTAACTTATAAAAGTTAAATCATATAGACCGGCAATAAGTTAGTATGGGTATATCATTCAATGACACGCGGTAATATCCGCTTTCTAATCTTCTTGTAGGTTTCTCTCGAAACGTCTGTACGTGCTTTTAACAATGGTAAAAATAGACATTCTGTACTTGCTGTTAACCATAGTAAAAATAATTATGCAAGTTAACAGAACGTGTAGATAGCTCCCAGTATACTCAAAACCAGTCTCTAAAATCACGCAATGTGATTAATCTATTGCTGTCGGAGAATATCATACTATTTATCAATGGAAAAATATATACAATGTTTTTTGCTTTTCGTTCTTCCAGGAATCATCAAATGACATCATAGATGCAGTCGATAAGTTGACAACAGAAAGAGATCTCATTGCTGATGGATCACGTGATTACACTTTACCCACAATTCAAGGAAAGCACAGCGACCTCAAGTCTATATCTCCAGAAACACTTGCTGACGTCATGCAGGGAGAATACAAAGAAAAGTTGGGTCACGTGACCATCGTCGATTGTAGATACCCGTATGAGTATGAAGGAGGTCACATCAATGGAGCCGTCAATCTCTACACTAAAGATGACGTGAACAGCTTACTTCAGAATATTTCACAATCCGACAAACCACGTGTTCTCATCTTCCATTGTGAATTCTCTTCAGAAAGGGGACCTAAAATGTAAGTATTTAATGTAAACCACCTTGTACTTAAGGCCTATTTTCTTTCTGATATTCAAAACAAATTGGCTCTAATGCATAGCTTTTCTAAATAATTGTATGCAAGCTAGGTTAAAGTAAACGAAACAATCTTTATCTTTTAAAAGTATTATTTAGCATGAAGAAAAGAAAAAAGAGGATTTAAATGAAATTACGCGTTAGATTCAATGTGTATTAAATTGCCCCAATACTTTATTTTCATTTAATATTTAGTTGTATACATGTGTTTCTTTTATCATTATAGGTATCGATTCTTGAGAGCCCAGGACAGATCGATTAACAAGCAACATTACCCAAAGTTGAATTTTCCCGAGATATATCTTCTTGACGGTGGTTACAAGACATTCTACTACTCACAACATACGACTTCCGAAATGTGTCAACCAATGAGCTACATGCCTATGATACACGAAGACCACGGTGCTGATTTACGTCACTTCCGGAAGAAGTCTAAGTCCTGGACAGCAGGGGAAGGCCAGAAACCACATTCTAGATTCAGCAGACGAAAGTCATTAGACTTTTAAATTGATGCCATTATGATGATATTTCAAATTGTGCAATACTAAATAATGTTAGTGCTTCTTTATCATGTTGATATATATTTTGATACTCATTTTGTTGATGATTCTATGTTTGATATTTAATAAATATATTACTACACATATGTCGTCGTTGCTTTAAACTGCTGAACTTCTGAGAAAAGTAATCCACCGTGGTCAAGTGATTGTCCTGGGTTTTGGATTCAACCGTCACGGGTTAGATCTCTGTCGCGACGATGATGGTTCACGTTTCCTAACTAAATACTTTAGTGAATATCCAGGGATTGTGAATACATGTAGGTGGGCAGTCGCCTTGATACTTGAAAACATTTTTGAGACAAAATTAGTGCTGGGCTTACACCATAATAATAAAACTTCTTATCGGTGATAAAAAGAAATATTATAAAAGAGGTTACAATAGCATTATATTCCTTGTGTCAGTGTCAATGTTAACATTATCTAACAAGTACATTGTCAATAATTAATTTAGCAGTTAATTTATAGTGTATGCTTTTGCCGAGTTTAATATCCATACAACTAGCAATTTGTGATTTAAAGAAAAGACAAAGCGTGAATCTTCAGCTGCAAACGGATATCCAGCCAGCTAGTATATGGACATTGAACATAAACCAATAGGACGAACATAGGGCCAATACCCACACAGCTAGCAAATGGTTATGCATGAACAGCAAAAGCAATAATCTGCAGCTACATACTGATATCCAGTCAGCTAGTAATCGGTCATTTGACCTTAAGCAATATGGGGAGCATACTGCCACGGGTTTATACCTACACAGCTAGCAGTTGGTGATTCAACAAAAGCCAAAGCGTGAATCAGCTAGTTGGTGGTTATATAACAAATGGTTATGCATACAAACCAGAAGCAAGGATCTGCAGCTACATACAGATATTCAGCCAGCTAGTAATCGGTCATTTAACCATTTAGAAATAAAACTTACTGTCACGGGATAATATACAGACAACAATCAATTAGCTATTCAATAAAAAGCCAAAGCACAGATCAGCTGCTACATACGGTTATCCAGCCAGCTAGTAGTTGGGTATTGACCATTCAGAAATAGGGCGAACTTACTGCCACGGGCAAATATCCACACATCTAGCAATTGGTTATTAAACATATAGCCAACTAGCAAATCTGCAACTACATACGGTTATTCAGTCAGCTAGAAGTTAGTCATTGCACATTAAGTAACATTTGGCACATTATGCCACAGGTCAATACCCTTACAACAAGCAATTGCTTATTCGACAAGAGGTGGAATCACGAATCTACACTACTACATACGGATCATTCAGCTAGTAGTTGAACATGAGGTAATATGACGAACTTACTGCCACGATTCAATATAAACGCAGCTAGTCATTAGTTATTAGAGAGTCTGTTGTGTGGAGTGAATATGTGAACTGGCCGCCGTGACACGTCTAAAACATTATTTAATACTGCGTAATAACCAAATAACTCTACCGCGGGTTGCAGAGTATTTGATTGTACTTTCAATCGTTCTATAAATGTATCACGGCAAACTGTGTTTTACTCTGCTTTCAACAATCTAATAGTCATTTCACGGCGAATTATGTTTTACTCTGCTTTCAACAATCTTATAGTTATATCACGGCAAATCGTTTTTACTCTGCTTTCAACAATCTTATAGTTAAATCACGGCAAATCGTGTTTACTCTGCTTTCAACAATCTAATAGTCATTTCACGGCGAATTGTGTTTTATTCTGATTTCAACAACCTTATAATTTGTTCACGCCCAATGGTTTTTACTCTGCTTTCAACAACCTTATTGTTATTTCAAGGCGAATTATGTTTTACTCTGCTTTCAACAATCTTATAGTTATATCACGGCAAATCGTGTTTACTCTGCTTTCAACAATCAACACAGTGTTTTACCCTGATCTCAACAGAATGATTACTTATATCACGGACTATGATGAAAATCAGCTTATACTTGCTATTTAATGGTTTCTCTGTAGTATGAATAGCAATCTACTTAAACATTGCGTTTTAAGTATTTTAAGTATTTGCCAAACCTGCTCACCAGCCCATGGCAAGAGGTTATGGATATTTTAAAATATAAGTTTTATTGCTAGATTGAGAGTCACAGTATTCAAGTTGTAAAAGTCTATGCTAATAACATAACACATCAAAATAAACATAATTAAATTGCGCCAAGCCACGCATTGCTAACGGGTGATCTTCATATAACATAACCAGTAATTTAATACGATCAGTAGTGTTACAAATTGACTGTTGTATCCAAGTTTCAAGTTTATTTATTCGGCATATCAAGTTATTTTACTCGTATGTACATATATGTTCGTAGGTTTAGAATATGTATACATGTCCGTAGGTCCAGAACATATATCATTTCAGGCCATAGCCATAATAATGTGTTTATTATGTCAATGTCCATGCTATGAAATGAGCAGATGAACATAATTACATTTACGAAAATACACGTACCTATTCAATTGACATATAAATACATTTGGCAAAGATTTCAAAACCATAGATTTAACACACAACAAATACCATCAAACAAAACGTATAGTGCTTGGAATGTTGAAGACAGAAAAGAGAACAAATACGTCGTTTCATCATGGATTATCTCCCTTCAAAGATCTTCAACGGGATTGTGCATGAACATCGTGCTTTAACGGACATGAACCGTTACTTATCTATATGTTTAATGCAGGTGGATATACGTTACATGGAAATCCTGTTATAATTACCGGTTAAATCGTGCTTATTCAGTTCCTGGACTAGTGTTACTGTTTATAAACGGTAATTTCAAATGTAGTATCCAGCTTGGTGGCATTCAAATATACAAGATCAGTTGATATTTTAAATATCGCTGCCTGATCAGAATCAATTCAGTTTAACACATTATGATCCTGAACAATTGTATTGAATGATATAAACTTTGCTTACATGTATGATGTTATTGACGAAATGTTAATAAAGTATGCTAACGGAAATTATCATTTAAATACAGCTGTCTATTCATATACCTATTTATACACTGTTCCTTAACATGATAAAACTAAGTCTTTAAATATATATTTATTACATATAAGATATTCTAGGTACAATGCTAATACACGCAATAAAGTTGTCAAACATATTCAAAACAAAATCAAAATAAATCACTTTACTAATTAGACACATACAAACTTCTCAGATACACAAAATGTAGTAATCATCAATTCAGCCAATCTAACAAACTATTCTGATTAGAGATAATTAGTTATCTGAGCGATAACCGTTACGTGTCCGAGTGCAGTGATAATTACCTGAACATCTACAGTTTTACTCTGACTTAATTGTCTCAATTCCCGGGGTGCATAATGACATCCTAGTTAATTAAGAAAACTTTTGGAGAATATAAAGATCGAATTCGTCTTAGGTCAGTTAGAAATTATTTCACACTCACACTGTACACATATAGATATCTAATAATAACTATTTTATTCAGACACTGGAACAAGTAAATATGGGTTTAAGGTTAGTACATATTTCTCTTTATATTTCTTTATATTAAAGGTTCAATTAGAATTTTAAATATCAGCACATAATTAAAGTCAACGAAAAACAAAAAACGTTTAAAATAATGATTGCGCAGAAAATATATATTAACGCTTAATGCATTTTATAATTGATTTCTCTACGCTAAAATGATTGTTCTGGAGTTTAAAAAAACAGAATGCGAGTCTGTCAACCTGACGTAACGGCTTTCAGTTCTTTCACATTTCTATTATGTTTTACTTTTACAGAATGAAGCTATTTGACGACACCACTGATTCTCCAGTCCGACAGCGTATAACCGATGTGAACTACAGTGAGATCCTACAAGTTATTACACCTTATAGCAAGTTCAATGACTCAAACATGACTGCTGATTTCTCTGTAAGTATCAATATAAGTTGTTTCCCCAAAACGCACTGTACTGTCAGGAGAGATCAAAGTCGCTTTTCATATGTTGATCTAGTTTTTTATAAAATATAAGTTTAAGGTTGATCTGATGTAACGTCATATTCTTTATAGTCTGTTTCGGGTTCACAATTGGTTAAGTTCTTTAAACTTATTAATAGTAAACATTGGACATCTCAAATGCGCAGTTAGATCACGATCTACATATATTGCATTAGTCCTTCGGTCATCAGTGTTCCAAAAACGCATCTCAAAAAGAATATACAGAACGGAACTTATCTAAACTGACTCTATGATATAGCTGCCACGCATCGAGAGCGCGAGCTATGGGTTAACGACATGGTCGGGTAAAGAAATGACGGTTATTGCCTCCCTTTAATCATCTCCTTGTTTCAAGAAAAGGAAAGCAAAGCAATATTTTCCGTTTTTCATATATCTTTAAAATCTTCAGATAATCACAAAACTACATATAAATGAAAATATATTGAAATATTTTCTTTCTATAGATCGAGATGCCGACATGTAAGCGTACCAGTTCAAGATTCAACTCTGACATCAAGAGAAGTTTGTTTACACCAAAGCGTCCAGCTGATGTTGATGACAGTTGTTTCGATACTCTACAACCATGTAAAAGAGGAAGATATAGTGAGGCAAAGGTATGTATTGACGAAAATTCAATCACTTTTCTTAATAATCGGCAATGAGATTCATATCCAGTATTTGTTGTGCATACATGTATCATAACACTTTCCCACATACAGCAACTCACTACTACTTTGGACAAATTATTCACTTACATCATTTGTGTTTTCTGCTTTCGTGACAAAAGTGTTGCTGTAGATGCATCAACCAGCGTCCTGTTTAGCACATACAGTCCCTAAAAAATGTTTATTACACTTAACTTATAAAAGTTAAATCATATAGACCGGCAATAAGTTAGTATGGGTATATCATTCAATGACACGCGGTAATATCCGCTTTCTAATCTTCTTGTAGGTTTCTCTCGACACGTCTGTACGTGCTTTTAACAATGGTAAAAATAGACATTCTGTACTTGCTGTTAACCATAGTAAAAATAATTATGCAAGTTAACAGAACGTGTAGATAGCTCCCAGTATACTCAAAACCAGTCTCTAAAATCACGCAATGTGATTAATCTATTGCTGTCGGAGAATATCATACTATTTATCAATGGAAAAATATATACAATGTTTTTTGCTTTTCGTTCTTCCAGGAATCATCAAATGACATCATAGATGCAGTCGATAAGTTGACAACAGAAAGAGATCTCATTGCTGATGGATCACGTGATTACACTTTACCCACAATTCAAGGAAAGCACAGCGACCTCAAGTCTATATCTCCAGAAACACTTGCTGACGTCATGCAGGGAGAATACAAAGAAAAGTTGGGTCACGTGACCATCGTCGATTGTAGATACCCGTATGAGTATGAAGGAGGTCACATCAATGGAGCCGTCAATCTCTACACTAAAGATGACGTGAACAGCTTACTTCAGAATATTTCACAATCCGACAAACCACGTGTTCTCATCTTCCATTGTGAATTCTCTTCAGAAAGGGGACCTAAAATGTAAGTATTTAATGTAAACCACCTTGTACTTAAGGCCTATTTTCTTTCTGATATTCAAAACAAATTGGCTCTAATGCATAGCTTTTCTAAATAATTGTATGCAAGCTAGGTTAAAGTAAACGAAACAATCTTTATCTTTTAAAAGTATTATTTAGCATGAAGAAAAGAAAAAAGAGGATTTAAATGAAATTACGCGTTAGATTCAATGTGTATTAAATTGCCCCAATACTTTATTTTCATTTAATATTTAGTTGTATACATGTGTTTCTTTTATCATTATAGGTATCGATTCTTGAGAGCCCAGGACAGATCGATTAACAAGCAACATTACCCAAAGTTGAATTTTCCCGAGATATATCTTCTTGACGGTGGTTACAAGACATTCTACTACTCACAACATACGACTTCCGAAATGTGTCAACCAATGAGCTACATGCCTATGATACACGAAGACCACGGTGCTGATTTACGTCACTTCCGGAAGAAGTCTAAGTCCTGGACAGCAGGGGAAGGCCAGAAACCACATTCTAGATTCAGCAGACGAAAGTCATTAGACTTTTAAATTGATGCCATTATGATGATATTTCAAATTGTGCAATACTAAATAATGTTAGTGCTTCTTTATCATGTTGATATATATTTTGATACTCATTTTGTTGATGATTCTATGTTTGATATTTAATAAATATATTACTACACATATGTCGTCGTTGCTTTAAACTGCTGAACTTCTGAGAAAAGTAATCCACCGTGGTCAAGTGATTGTCCTGGGTTTTGGATTCAACCGTCACGGGTTAGATCTCTGTCGCGACGATGATGGTTCACGTTTCCTAACTAAATACTTTAGTGAATATCCAGGGATTGTGAATACATGTAGGTGGGCAGTCGCCTTGATACTTGAAAACATTTTTGAGACAAAATTAGTGCTGGGCTTACACCATAATAATAAAACTTCTTATCGGTGATAAAAAGAAATATTATAAAAGAGGTTATAATAGCATTATATTCCTTGTGTCAGTGTCAATGTTAACATTATCTAACAAGTACATTGTCAATAATTAATTTAGCAGTTAATTTATAGTGTATGCTTTTGCCGAGTTTAATATCCATACAACTAGCAGTTTGTGATTTAAAGAAAAGACAAAGCGTGAATCTTCAGCTGCAAACGGATATCCAGCCAGCTAGTATATGGACATTGAACATAAACCAATAGGACGAACATAGGGCCAATACCCACACAGCTAGCAAATGGTTATGCATGAACAGCAAAAGCAATAATCTGCAGCTACATACTGATATCCAGTCAGCTAGTAATCGGTCATTTGACCTTAAGCAATATGGGGAACATACTGCCACGGGTTTATACCTACACAGCTAGCAGTTGGTGATTCAACAAAAGCCAAAGCGTGAATCAGCTAGTTGGTGGTTAAATAACAAATGGTTATGCATACAAACCAGAAGCAAGGATCTGCAGCTACATACAGATATTCAGCCAGCTAGTAATCGGTCATTTAACCATTTAGAAATAAAACTTACTGTCACGGGATAATATACAGACAACAATCAATTAGCTATTCAATAAAAAGCCAAAGCACAGATCAGCTGCTACATACGGTTATCCAGCCAGCTAGTAGTTGGGTATTGACCATTCAGAAATAGGGCGAACTTATTGCCACGGGCAAATATCCACACATCTAGCAATTGGTTATTAAACATATAGCCAAATAGCAAATCTGCAACTACATACGGTTATTCAGTCAGCTAGAAGTTAGTCATTGCACATTAAGTAACATTTGGCACATTTCATTTCAACTATTGGTTAAGCCAAATTTGTGGTGTGTTTTTTTAAATTGCGAGCTTTTACATGCATGGCTTGCTCATTATGTGTTTTTGTTCGTGTTTTTATCTGCTCTCTCTGCTCAACAGGTTAATATTTTTTAACACCTGACTTAAATGACAGATATTAATATAGTGTCAGTCAATTGTCAGGGTTTAGGTTTGACTCAAAAGCGTAATGATGTTTTTGATTATCTAAAATCTAAAAAGTATCAAATCTATTGTTTGCAGGATGTCCATTTTACAAAAGAAATTGAAAATATTATACATACTGAATGGCAGTATGACTGTCTATTTAGCTTCGGGAAAAGTAACGCAAGAGGTGTAGCAATAGTATTCAGTAATGACGTTGATTTTACCGTTCATAATCACATATCTGATCCCGAGGGTAATTACATAATTGTTGATATAACAATTGATAATAACAGGTTGACTCTTATATCCCTATATGCCCCTAATAAGGATCGTCCCAGTTTTTTCAATGATATAATGATTGCAGCAGACACATTTAGTAACAATGATATGATTATCTGCGGCGATTTCAATTTGGTACAAGATCCCAAATTAGACTACTACAACTATAAATGCATTAATAACAAGAATGCTAGAGAAAAAGTTTTAGAAATTAAATCCGCTTATAATTTAATTGACCCATATAGAGAGTACTTCCCATCTACTAAGCGCTATACATGGAGAAAATTGAGACCCCTCCAGCAATCGAGATTAGATTTTTTCTTAATATCCGAAAGACTTCTTTCATCCATAACTAAATGTAATATTGAGGCCAGTTATAGGTCAGACCATTCAATGGTAGTCCTTAAGTGCAATTTTAACAAGTTTGTAAAGGGTAAACCGTTATGGAAACTTAATAATAGTCTACTTTGTGATATTGATTATCTTAATATAATAAATGAGAAAATTAAGGAAATAAAAGCCCAATATGCATTGCCCGTTTATAACCTGGACAATATCGATAATATTTCAAATGAAGATATACAATTCTGTATTAATGATCAACTTTTTTTAGACACACTTTTAATGGAAATAAGAGGTAAAACAATATCATATTCATCTTATAAGAAAAAAGAAACTGATAAAAGGGAAAGAAATATTATAAACGAGATAAATAAAATAGAACAATCTTTAAATACTGATAATAATATAATAAATTTGAATATATTGAAAGAAGAACTTTTAACATTGCGCAAAAATAAAATGGAGGGTCACTTCATAAGATCACGTGCACAGTTTATTGAAGAAGGAGAAAAACCTTCTAAATTTTTTTGTAACTTAGAAAATTATAATTACACTAGTAAAATTATACCAAAAATAGAATTGTCTGATGGTAGTATTATTTCCAACCAACATGATATTTTAAAAGAAGCTAAATGCTTCTATGAAAACTTATATACAAGTAAAGATGATCATCTCATAGATGTAGATTTAAATACAGAATGTCCAAATATTCCAAAATTAACAGACACAGAGTCATTGTCATTGGAGGGTTTAATTACTTATGATCAAGCTTCATTTTCACTTAGTAATATGAAAAATAATAAATCGCAAGGTTCAGACGGTTTTGGGGCTGACTTCTTTAAAGTTTTTTGGGGTAAAATAGGATTCTTGGTCGTTAGGGCTTTAAATTATGGCTTTATTAAGGGTGAATTGTCAGTTACTCAAAAACAGGGAATAATTACTCTTATACCAAAAGATAATAAACCTAGACGTTTTTTAAAAAATTATAGACCAATATCTCTTTTAAATTGTGTTTATAAAATAGCTTCGGGAGTAATAGCGAACAGAATAAAATCGGTACTCGATAAACTTATACATGATAATCAAACAGGATTTATTTCAGGGCGTTTTATGGGGGAAAATATAAGAACTATCTTTGACATTATGCAATCTGCAGAAGATAACAATATTCCAGGACTAATACTTTTAATCGATTTTGAAAAGGCATTTGACTCTTTATCTTGGTCATTCATTCAAAAGGTTATTACATTTTTTAATTTTGGCGTTAGCATTAAAAATTGGGTAAAAGTTTTATACAATAATGCAAACCTTGCCATTAATCAGGGAGGTAATTTATCAGAATTTTTCTATATAGGTAGGGGCTGCAGACAAGGCGATTCTCTCTCACCTTACATTTTCATTCTCTGTGCAGAGATACTAGCAATAAAAATACGTAATAATAAAAGTATAAAAGGTCTTAACATAAATAATAATGAATTTAAATTGTCACAGTTTGCAGATGACACATCAGTTATTTTAGATGGTTCACCTTCATCACTCAATCAAACTTTAGAAGAACTTTCTTTCTATGCTAGTATATCAGGATTAAATGTAAATTTTGATAAGACGCACGTAGTTTGGATAGGGGCAAAAAAATATAGTGCAGACTCAATCAAAACCAAATGGAAACTGTCTTGGGGAAGTGAGCAATTTAAACTGTTAGGTATTACATTTGACGTAGATTTAAAAAAGATTCAAGAAATAAACTACAAAGATAAAATTTCGAAAATACTAAATTCGATAAAATTATGGAAAAGAAGGTACCTTACACCTTTGGGAAAAATAACAGTTATCAAAACATTACTTTTACCTATTCTTAATAATCTTTTCCTTACACTACCTAATCCTAGCGAGAATACTATAAAACATATTAATAATCTATTTTTTGAATTTGTGTGGCAGGGGCCATCAAAAATCAAACATGAAGTTATAATAAAAAAATATTGCGATGGCGGGCTTAATATGATTAATCTAAAAGCCTTTATTGCATCATTAAAGTCAACATGGATTAGGAGATTGATTGTTAAAGATGGACAATGGCAACACTTAATCAATGATAAGATCAACATTAAAAACATTTCTAATCTTGGGATAAAATATTCTGAATCCTTAGTCTCAGAAATAAGAAACCCCTTTTGGAAAGATGTAATAAAATCATATGTTATGGTATTAAAAAGTACAGTTAATATAACTGATCATTCTTTACCATCAAATATTTTAAAGGTCCCAGTGTATTTTAACCAAAATATAATGATAGGCCATAACGATATATTTTTTAAAAGATACTATGATAATGGTCTATTTTTGATAAACGATTTCATAAATGAAAATGGTAAAATGTACACATGTGAAGAACTCAACTTAATTTACAATATCAAAATGAATTTTCTTCAATACCATGGAATAAAGAAAGCAATCCAAGTATACTTGAACAAGAATAATATTCTTGAATTAACATCAAAACTACAGTACCCAATAATGCCAGCTAATATACAATTACTTTTAAAACACAAAAAAGGCTCAAAAGATATGTATGAGGTTCTTAACGTAAACAAAAGTTTGCCAACAGCGCAAATAAAATGGAATTTACAATATAATTTTAGTGAGGAAATTTGGAAAAATATCTACAAATTCCCATTTCAAAAACCAATAAATACTACATTACAATGGTTCCAGATAAGAATAAATCACAGAATTTTATCAAATAGACACTTTTTACATAAAATAAAAATAAAAGATAGTCCACTTTGTCTCTACTGCTCACAAGTGGAAAATATAACGCATATGCTTTGGTCCTGCCCCAAGACACAATCTATTTTAAATGAGTTAAAAACTTGGTTATTTCACGAAAATCCTTTCGAGATTTCCGAAGAAACTTTCTTGTTTAATATAGGAAATGAACTAACATCAGTACAATTATACATATTATTAGAAACAAAATTTTATATTTTTAACACAAAACATGTTGAGGCCCCATTATCAATAATACATTTAAAAAATAAACTTAAAAGAACATATAAAGTACTAGAAAGTCTTGCAATAAGCAATGAAAACCTAGAAATGTTTGAAAAAGAATGGAACCCATATTGTAATATTCTACGAAATGCTATCTAAGTAAAAATGTGAATCGAAACTATTAACCCTGACTAAAATTGATCGTGTTATACATGTATTGGATATTTATTCCAAATTTATAAAGAATAGTGACCTTGATTGATGGAGAGAGCAGATTCAATTTTTTGTTTTTCAAAGATTCAGCTACCATAAGTAACCTTGATAATTGATTAGTTGCCCACTGTATGAGAGAATAAGGAATGAGAGAATTGTAAATAATATGTAAAATTTGTACAGTGTGCGATGGGTAGACCCCGACCCATAACATACTTATTTACGGGGAAATAAATGGGTTACATTTGGCACATTATGCCACAGGTCAATACCCTTACAACAAGCAATTGCTTATTCGACAAGAGGTGGAATCACGAATCTACACTACTACATACGGATCATTCAGCTAGTAGTTGAACATGAGGTAATATGACGAACTTACTGCCACGATTCAATATAAACGCAGCTAGTCATTAGTTATTAGAGAGTCTGTTGTGTGGAGTGAATATGTGAACTGGCCGCCATGACACGTCTAAAACATTATTTAATACTGCGTAATAACCAAATAACTCTACCGCGGGTTGCAGAGTATTTGATTGTACTTTCAATCGTTCTATACATGTATCACGGCAAACTGTGTTTTACTCTGCTTTCAACAATCTAATAGTCATTTCACGGCGAATTATGTTTTACTCTGCTTTCAACAATCTTATAGTTATATCACGGCAAATCGTTTTTACTCTGCTTTCAACAATCTTATAGTTAAATCACGGCAAATCGTGTTTACTCTGCTTTCAACAATCTAATAGTCATTTCACGGCGAATTGTGTTTTATTCTGATTTCAACAACCTTAAAATTTGTTCACGCCCAATGGTTTTTACTCTGCTTTCAACAACCTTATTGTTATTTCAAGGCGAATTATGTTTTACTCTGCTTTCAACAATCTTATAGTTATATCACGGCAAATCGTGTTTACTCTGCTTTCAACAATCAACACAGTGTTTTACCCTGATCTCAACAGAATGATTACTTATATCACGGACTATGATGAAAATCAGCTTATACTTGCTATTTAATGGTTTCTCTGTAGTATGAATAGCAATCTACTTAAACATTGCGTTTTAAGTATTTTAAGTATTTGCCAAACCTGCTCACCAGCCCATGGCAAGAGGTTATGGATATTTTAAAATATAAGTTTTATTGCTAGATTGAGAGTCACAGTATTCAAGTTGTAAGAGTCTATGCTAATAACATAACACATCAAAATAAACATAATTAAATTGCGCCAAGCCACGCATTGCTAACGGGTGATCTTCATATAACATAACCAGTAATTATCTTTGACAGTACGAAAGTCCCCCTATTTCAAGGTCAACTCATGGATAAAAGTGACGTCATTCAACAGTTGTCTGCTTCATTGGCCACAGAGCCGATCGATAACGTAGTAAAAGAATTTACAACTCTTTTGTTTACTACAGCTGAACCAGTTTTTGGAAAGACCGTGGGCGGTTCAAAAAGTAGAACGTTTAGGAAAAAAAACAAAACGTGGTTTGACCAGAATTGCTACGAAGACAGTAAAGTGTTCAAGCGTCTGCGCAATAAATACAACAGAAATAAAACCATTGAAAATAGAAGTAACTTTATTCGTGCCAGGTCTAAATATAACAAATCTAAAAAGAGGGCTTATTACAAATATCGTAGACAAGAGGGAATCAGAATAAACAATTTAGCCTTAACAAACACTCGTACATTTTGGAAATCTTTAAAAAAATCTGTCCGTTCAAAAAACATTCATGCCGATTCCTTAACAATAGATGACTTATATAATCATTTCAGAGATATGTTTGGACAGCCAACAACAAATCAGGATCAAGATATACCTTACCATACAGATCACAATTACGAAGAAATTAATGAAAATTTACTCGATGAAGCAATAAATGAAGAAGAAATAAGGAAGGCAATACTATCTCAAAATAACAATAAAAGCCCCGGCATTGATCAGTTACCTGCAGAAATTTTTAAAGCTTCTATAGACATAATAATACCATTCCTAAGGGTACTATATAATCATATTTTTTTTAATCAGGAATATCCTCAATCCTGGGGGATGGGTATAATCACACCAATTTTTAAAAAAGGAGATGTAAATGAGGCAAACAATTATAGGGGTATCACCTTAATCAATATCGTAGCCAAAATATACTCTCACATTCTCCTTAATAGATTAACAGGGTGGTCTGAGGAAAATGAAAAGTTGACGAAAAATCAATTCGGTTTTCAAAAAGGAAAATCCATATCTGATTGTATCTTTATTTTACAGTCAATTGTGACAAAAGTTCTAAGTGAGAAAAACAAATTATACTGTGTTTTTATAGACTTCCAACAATTCTTTGACCGAATTGATCATTCATATTTATGGCACAAATTGTTAAATGAAAATGTAAGTCGCCACTTTGTTAATGCTCTTAAAGCAATGTATAGTTGTGTTAAGTCATGTGTGAGATACCAATCTTCGTTTTCTCCCTTTTTTGACTCATCTGCCACTGGGGTAAAACAAGGGGACCCCAGCTCACCTTTGTTAGCGATGTTTTTTATCAACGACCTGATACATAATATAAACCCAGATCTACCAGGGGTGGTATCAATAGACATAATTAAAACCTTTCTACTATTGTATTGTGATGATATGGTGCTTTTTGCAAAATCACCCGATTCTTTAAAACAAATGCTGAAAGACGTCGAAAATTATTGCAACATGTGGGGTCTTAAGATAAATGTATCTAAGACAAAAGCTATGATTTTTGAAAATGGTAGACCAACACAAATAGACTTAGAGATTTACGGGGAGCCCATAGAAGTTGTTAATTCATTCAAGTACTTGGGAATCAATCTGTTTAAGAATGGTAACTTAAATATGACACAAAAACTGATCTCTCAACATGCATCTTTCTCTTTGAATAAATTATACCAAATGTTTAATAATATTGAACTCCCGGTGCATCAGAAAGTGAAATTATTTGATGCGCTAGTGGGCCCAATACTCAATTTCTGCTCTGATATCTGGGGTATGAACCCCGCCACAGATATAGAAATGATCCATGTAAAATTCTTGCGTTATGTACTTGGAGTAAAAAAAAAAAAACTAATCTCACTGCCTTATATGGTGAACTTGGAAGAGTACCGATGTTGATTAAAAGAAAAATTAATCTAATAAAATACTGGAAAAAGATAATCACTTTAGATGACAATAATTTAGTCAAAGCTGCATATCAAATGCTGCGCATAGACGACTCAAATAATAAGACATATAAAAATAAAAATTGGGCTACTCAAGTTAAGAATATCCTGAATGATCATGGATTCTCTAACCTTTGGCTGACTGAAAACATAGATAAGTACACTTTCGAGATAATAAAGAATAGAATAATAAATACGTATTGTCAAAACTGGTACACAAATATCAATAATTCAGCTAAGTTGAGAACTTATGCATTATTTAAACATTCCTTTAACAGTGAAAAATACTTAGATATTATTCATGAAAATAAATTCCGCTTCGCCCTTACAAGATTTAGACTTTCTGCACATAAGCTAGCAATTGAGACAGGCAGGTACACAAATACTGCAATAAATGAAAGAATATGTGTCTCATGCAATATGAATCAAGTTGAGTCGGAATATCATTTTCTCCTTGTATGCCCAAAATATAGAGAATTAAGATGCAAATACTTTAAACCATATTTTTGCCGCTGGCCTACAGTGAATAAATTCGAATATCTATTATCATGTAACGCAAACCATACACTTTATAGTTTGGCAAAATTTATATACTTTGCAAATAAAATAAGAGATGCTAGCATGTTGCAATAAAAAAACAAAAACAACAACAACAACAGCAACAATCTAAAAAACAACAACAACCAACCCCACAAACAAACAAAAAACAACAATAATTTTATTTACTAAGAATTGGAAGTTTAATTATGTACATGTTTTGTATATTTAAAATAGGACGCTACAACAATCTATATGTATTTGCTCCAAAGAAAACTTTGTTATTTCTCCATTCATTGTATTCATTGTATGTATAGTTCTATGCTATGAACATTGTATAATGTTTAATGCAATAAACTTGTATTGATTGATTGATTGATCTTCATATAACATAACCAGTAATTTAATACGATCAGTAGTGTTACAAATTGACTGTTGTATCCAAGTTTCAAGTTTATTTATTCGGCATATCAAGTTATTTTACATCGCCGTAAACATACATGACAGATAACAAAATAGACATATATATACATTGAAGAGAGAAACATATGTGCATAAAAGAGAACAACATATATGCATAGATGCATGGAAGAGAACAACATATACGCATAGATACATAGAAGAGAAAACACATATATATATACATTGAAGAGACTCGTATGTACATATATGTTCGTAGGTTTAGAATATGTATACATGTCCGTAGGTCCAGAACATATATCATTTCAGGCCATAGCCATAATAATGTGTTTATTATGTCAATGTCCATGCTATGAAATGAGCAGATGAACATAATTACATTTACGAAAATACACGTACCTATTCAATTGACATATAAATACATTTGGCAAAGATTTCAAAACCATAGATTTAACACACAACAAATACCATCAAACAAAACGTATAGTGCTTGGAATGTTGAAGACAGAAAAGAGAACAAATACGTCGTTTCATCATGGATTATCTCCCTTCAAAGATCTTCAACGGGATTGTGCATGAACATCGTGCTTTAACGGACATGAACCGTTACTTATCTATATGTTTAATGCAGGTGGATATACGTTACATGGAAATCCTGTTATAATTACCGGTTAAATCGTGCTTATTCAGTTCCTGGACTAGTGTTACTGTTTATAAACGGTAATTTCAAATGTAGTATCCAGCTTGGTGGCATTCAAATATACAAGATCAGTTGATATTTTAAATATCGCTGCCTGATCAGAATCAATTCAGTTTAACACATTATGATCCTGAACAATTGTATTGAATGATATAAACTTTGCTTACATGTATGATGTTATTGACGAAATGTTAATAAAGTATGCTAACGGAAATTATCATTTAAATACAGCTGTCTATTCATATACCTATTTATACACTGTTCCTTAACATGATAAAACTAAGTCTTTAAATATATATTTATTACATATAAGATATTCTAGGTACAATGCTAATACACGCAATAAAGTTGTCAAACATATTCAAAACAAAATCAAAATAAATCACTTTACTAATTAGACACATACAAACTTCTCAGATACACAAAATGTAGTAATCATCAATTCAGCCAATCTAACAAACTATTCTGATTAGAGATAATTAGTTATCTGAGCGATAACCGTTACGTGTCCGAGTGCAGTGATAATTACCTGAACATCTACAGTTTTACTCTGACTTAATTGTCTCAATTCCCGGGGTGCATAATGACATCCTAGTTAATTAAGAAAACTTTTGGAGAATATAAAGATCGAATTCGTCTTAGGTCAGTTAGAAATTATTTCACACTCACACTGTACACATATAGATATCTAATAATAACTATTTTATTCAGACACTGGAACAAGTAAATATGGGTTTAAGGTTAGTACATATTTCTCTTTATATTTCTTTATATTAAAGGTTCAATTAGAATTTTAAATATCAGCACATAATTAAAGTCAACGAAAAACAAAAAACGTTTAAAATAATGATTGCGCAGAAAATATATATTAACGCTTAATGCATTTTATAATTGATTTCTCTACGCTAAAATGATTGTTCTGGAGTTTAAAAAAACAGAATGCGAGTCTGTCAACCTGACGTAACGGCTTTCAGTTCTTTCACATTTCTATTATGTTTTACTTTTACAGAATGAAGCTATTTGACGACACCACTGATTCTCCAGTCCGACAGCGTATAACCGATGTGAACTACAGTGAGATCCTACAAGTTATTACACCTTATAGCAAGTTCAATGACTCAAACATGACTGCTGATTTCTCTGTAAGTATCAATATAAGTTGTTTCCCCAAAACGCACTGTACTGTCAGGAGAGATCAAAGTCGCTTTTCATATGTTGATCTAGTTTTTTATAAAATATAAGTTTAAGGTTGATCTGATGTAACGTCATATTCTTTATAGTCTGTTTCGGGTTCACAATTGGTTAAGTTCTTTAAACTTATTAATAGTAAACATTGGACATCTCAAATGCGCAGTTAGATCACGATCTACATATATTGCATTAGTCCTTCGGTCATCAGTGTTCCAAAAACGCATCTCAAAAAGAATATACAGAACGGAACTTATCTAAACTGACTCTATGATATAGCTGCCACGCATCGAGAGCGCGAGCTATGGGTTAACGACATGGTCGGGTAAAGAAATGACGGTTATTGCCTCCCTTTAATCATCTCCTTGTTTCAAGAAAAGGAAAGCAAAGCAATATTTTCCGTTTTTCATATATCTTTAAAATCTTCAGATAATCACAAAACTACATATAAATGAAAATATATTGAAATATTTTCTTTCTATAGATCGAGATGCCGACATGTAAGCGTACCAGTTCAAGATTCAACTCTGACATCAAGAGAAGTTTGTTTACACCAAAGCGTCCAGCTGATGTTGATGACAGTTGTTTCGATACTCTACAACCATGTAAAAGAGGAAGATATAGTGAGGCAAAGGTATGTATTGACGAAAATTCAATCACTTTTCTTAATAATCGGCAATGAGATTCATATCCAGTATTTGTTGTGCATACATGTATCATAACACTTTCCCACATACAGCAACTCACTACTACTTTGGACAAATTATTCACTTACATCATTTGTGTTTTCTGCTTTCGTGACAAAAGTGTTGCTGTAGATGCATCAACCAGCGTCCTGTTTAGCACATACAGTCCCTAAAAAATGTTTATTACACTTAACTTATAAAAGTTAAATCATATAGACCGGCAATAAGTTAGTATGGGTATATCATTCAATGACACGCGGTAATATCCGCTTTCTAATCTTCTTGTAGGTTTCTCTCGACACGTCTGTACGTGCTTTTAACAATGGTAAAAATAGACATTCTGTACTTGCTGTTAACCATAGTAAAAATAATTATGCAAGTTAACAGAACGTGTAGATAGCTCCCAGTATACTCAAAACCAGTCTCTAAAATCACGCAATGTGATTAATCTATTGCTGTCGGAGAATATCATACTATTTATCAATGGAAAAATATATACAATGTTTTTTGCTTTTCGTTCTTCCAGGAATCATCAAATGACATCATAGATGCAGTCGATAAGTTGACAACAGAAAGAGATCTCATTGCTGATGGATCACGTGATTACACTTTACCCACAATTCAAGGAAAGCACAGCGACCTCAAGTCTATATCTCCAGAAACACTTGCTGACGTCATGCAGGGAGAATACAAAGAAAAGTTGGGTCACGTGACCATCGTCGATTGTAGATACCCGTATGAGTATGAAGGAGGTCACATCAATGGAGCCGTCAATCTCTACACTAAAGATGACGTGAACAGCTTACTTCAGAATATTTCACAATCCGACAAACCACGTGTTCTCATCTTCCATTGTGAATTCTCTTCAGAAAGGGGACCTAAAATGTAAGTATTTAATGTAAACCACCTTGTACTTAAGGCCTATTTTCTTTCTGATATTCAAAACAAATTGGCTCTAATGCATAGCTTTTCTAAATAATTGTATGCAAGCTAGGTTAAAGTAAACGAAACAATCTTTATCTTTTAAAAGTATTATTTAGCATGAAGAAAAGAAAAAAGAGGATTTAAATGAAATTACGCGTTAGATTCAATGTGTATTAAATTGCCCCAATACTTTATTTTCATTTAATATTTAGTTGTATACATGTGTTTCGTTTATCATTATAGGTATCGATTCTTGAGAGCCCAGGACAGATCGATTAACAAGCAACATTACCCAAAGTTGAATTTTCCCGAGATATATCTTCTTGACGGTGGTTACAAGACATTCTACTACTCACAACATACGACTTCCGAAATGTGTCAACCAATGAGCTACATGCCTATGATACACGAAGACCACGGTGCTGATTTACGTCACTTCCGGAAGAAGTCTAAGTCCTGGACAGCAGGGGAAGGCCAGAAACCACATTCTAGATTCAGCAGACGAAAGTCATTAGACTTTTAAATTGATGCCATTATGATGATATTTCAAATTGTGCAATACTAAATAATGTTAGTGCTTCTTTATCATGTTGATATATATTTTGATACTCATTTTGTTGATGATTCTATGTTTGATATTTAATAAATATATTACTACACATATGTCGTCGTTGCTTTAAACTGCTGAACTTCTGAGAAAAGTAATCCACCGTGGTCAAGTGATTGTCCTGGGTTTTGGATTCAACCGTCACGGGTTAGATCTCTGTCGCGACGATGATGGTTCACGTTTCCTAACTAAATACTTTAGTGAATATCCAGGGATTGTGAATACATGTAGGTGGGCAGTCGCCTTGATACTTGAAAACATTTTTGAGACAAAATTAGTGCTGGGCTTACACCATAATAATAAAACTTCTTATCGGTGATAAAAAGAAATATTATAAAAGAGGTTATAATAGCATTATATTCCTTGTGTCAGTGTCAATGTTAACATTATCTAACAAGTACATTGTCAATAATTAATTTAGCAGTTAATTTATAGTGTATGCTTTTGCCGAGTTTAATATCCATACAACTAGCAGTTTGTGATTTAAAGAAAAGACAAAGCGTGAATCTTCAGCTGCAAACGGATATCCAGCCAGCTAGTATATGGACATTGAACATAAACCAATAGGACGAACATAGGGCCAATACCCACACAGCTAGCAAATGGTTATGCATGAACAGCAAAAGCAATAATCTGCAGCTACATACTGATATCCAGTCAGCTAGTAATCGGTCATTTGACCTTAAGCAATATGGGGAACATACTGCCACGGGTTTATACCTACACAGCTAGCAGTTGGTGATTCAACAAAAGCCAAAGCGTGAATCAGCTAGTTGGTGGTTAAATAACAAATGGTTATGCATACAAACCAGAAGCAAGGATCTGCAGCTACATACATATATTCAGCCAGCTAGTAATCGGTCATTTAACCATTTAGAAATAAAACTTACTGTCACGGGATAATATACAGACAACAATCAATTAGCTATTCAATAAAAAGCCAAAGCACAGATCAGCTGCTACATACGGTTATCCAGCCAGCTAGTAGTTGGGTATTGACCATTCAGAAATAGGGCGAACTTATTGCCACGGGCAAATATCCACACATCTAGCAATTGGTTATTAAACATATAGCCAAATAGCAAATCTGCAACTACATACGGTTATTCAGTCAGCTAGAAGTTAGTCATTGCACATTAAGTAACATTTGGCACATTATGCCACAGGTCAATACCCTTACAACAAGCAATTGCTTATTCGACAAGAGGTGGAATCACGAATCTACACTACTACATACGGATCATTCAGCTAGTAGTTGAACATGAGGTAATATGACGAACTTACTGCCACGATTCAATATAAACGCAGCTAGTCATTAGTTATTAGAGAGTCTGTTGTGTGGAGTGAATATGTGAACTGGCCGCCATGACACGTCTAAAACATTATTTAATACTGCGTAATAACCAAATAACTCTACCGCGGGTTGCAGAGTATTTGATTGTACTTTCAATCGTTCTATACATGTATCACGGCAAACTGTGTTTTACTCTGCTTTCAACAATCTAATAGTCATTTCACGGCGAATTATGTTTTACTCTGCTTTCAACAATCTTATAGTTATATCACGGCAAATCGTTTTTACTCTGCTTTCAACAATCTTATAGTTAAATCACGGCAAATCGTTTTTACTCTGCTTTCAACAATCTAATAGTCATTTCACGGCGAATTGTGTTTTATTCTGATTTCAACAACCTTATAATTTGTTCACGCCCAATGGTTTTTACTCTGCTTTCAACAACCTTATTGTTATTTCAAGGCGAATTATGTTTTACTCTGCTTTCAACAATCTTATAGTTATATCACGGCAAATCGTGTTTACTCTGCTTTCAACAATCAACACAGTGTTTTACCCTGATCTCAACAGAATGATTACTTATATCACGGACTATGATGAAAATCAGCTTATACTTGCTATTTAATGGTTTCTCTGTAGTATGAATAGCAATCTACTTAAACATTGCGTTTTAAGTATTTTAAGTATTTGCCAAACCTGCTCACCAGCCCATGGCAAGAGGTTATGGATATTTTAAAATATAAGTTTTATTGCTAGATTGAGAGTCACAGTATTCAAGTTGTAAGAGTCTATGCTAATAACATAACACATCAAAATAAACATAATTAAATTGCGCCAAGCCACGCATTGCTAACGGGTGATCTTCATATAACATAACCAGTAATTTAATACGATCAGTAGTGTTACAAATTGACTGTTGTATCCAAGTTTCAAGTTTATTTATTCGGCATATCAAGTTATTTTACTCGTATGTACATATATGTTCGTAGGTTTAGAATATGTATACATGTCCGTAGGTCCAGAACATATATCATTTCAGGCCATAGCCATAATAATGTGTTTATTATGTCAATGTCCATGCTATGAAATGAGCAGATGAACATAATTACATTTACGAAAATACACGTACCTATTCAATTGACATATAAATACATTTGGCAAAGATTTCAAAACCATAGATTTAACACACAACAAATACCATCAAACAAAACGTATAGTGCTTGGAATGTTGAAGACAGAAAAGAGAACAAATACGTCGTTTCATCATGGATTATCTCCCTTCAAAGATCTTCAACGGGATTGTGCATGAACATCGTGCTTTAACGGACATGAACCGTTACTTATCTATATGTTTAATGCAGGTGGATATACGTTACATGGAAATCCTGTTATAATTACCGGTTAAATCGTGCTTATTCAGTTCCTGGACTAGTGTTACTGTTTATAAACGGTAATTCCAAATGTAGTATCCAGCTTGGTGGCATTCAAATATACAAGATCAGTTGATATTTTAAATATCGCTGCCTGATCAGAATCAATGCAGTTTAACACATTATGATCCTGAACAATTGTATTGAATGCTATAAACTTTGCTTACATGTATGATGTTATTGACGAAATGTTAATAAAGTATGCTAACGGAAATTATCATTTAAATACAGCTGTCTATTCATATACCTATGTATACACTGTTCCTTAACATGATAAAACTAAGTCTTTAAATATATATTTATTTCATATAAGATATTCTAGGTACAATGCTAATACACGCAATAAAGTTGTCAAACATATTCAATACAAAATCAAAATAAATCACTTTACTAATTAGACACATACAAACTTCTCAGATACACAAAATGTAGTAATCATCAATTCAGCCAAACTATCCTGATTAGAGATAATTAGTTATCTGAGCGATAACCGTTACGTGTCCGAGTGCAGTGATAATTACCTGAACATCTACAGTTTTACTCTGACTTAATTGTCTCAATTCCCGGGGTGCATAATGACATCCTAGTTAATTAAGAAAACCTTTGGAGAATATAAAGATCGAATTCGTCTTAGGTCAGTTAGAAATTATTTCACACTCACACTGTACACATATAGATATCTAATAATAACTATTTTATTCAGACACTGGAACAAGTAAATATGGGTTTAAGGTTAGTACATATTCTTCTTTATATTTCTTTATATTAAAGGTTCAATTAGAATTTTAAATATCAGCACATAATTAAAGTCAACGAAAAACAAAAAACGTTTAAAATAATGATTGCGCAGAAAATATATATTAACGCTTAATGCATTTTATAATTGATTTCTCTACGCTAAAATGATTGTTCTGGAGTTTAAAAAAAACAGAATGCGAGTCTGTCAACCTGACGTAACGGCTTTCAGTTCTTTCACATTTCTATTATGTTTTACTTTTACAGAATGAAGCTATTTGACGACACCACTGATTCTCCAGTCCGACAGCGTATAACCGATGTGAACTACAGTGAGATCCTACAAGTTATTACACCTTATAGCAAGTTCAATGACTCAAACATGACTGCTGATTTCTCTGTAAGTATCAATATAAGTTGTTTCCCCAAAACGCACTGTACTGTCAGGAGAGATCAAAGTCGCTTTTCATATGTTGATCTAGTTTTTTATAAAATATAAGTTTAAGGTTGATCTGATGTAACGTCATATTCTTTATAGTCTGTTTCGGGTTCACAATTGGTTAAGTTCTTTAAACTTATTAATAGTAAACATTGGACATCTCAAATGCGCAGTTAGATCACGATCTACATATATTACATTAGTCCTTCGGTCATCAGTGTTCCAAAAACGCATCTCAAAAAGAATATACAGAACGGAACTTATCTAAACTGACTCTATGATATAGCTGCCACGCATCGAGAGCGCGAGCTATGGGTTAACGACATGGTCGGGTACAGAAATGACGGTTATTGCCTCCCTTTAATCATCTCCTTGTTTCAAGAAAAGCAAAGCAAAGCAATATTTTCCGTTTTTCATATATCTTTAAAATCTTCAGATAATCACAAAACTACATATAAATGAAAATATATTGAAATATTTTCTTTCTATAGATCGAGATGCCGACATGTAAGCGTACCAGTTCAAGATTCAACTCTGACATCAAGAGAAGTTTGTTTACACCAAAGCGTCCAGCTGATGTTGATGACAGTTGTTTCGATACTCTACAACCATGTAAAAGAGGAAGATATAGTGAGGCAAAGGTATGTATTGACGAAAATTCAATCACTTTTCTTAATAATCGGCAATGAGATTCATATCCAGTATTTGTTGTGCATACATGTATCATAACACTTTCCCACATACAGCAACTCACTACTACTTTGGACAAATTATTCACTTACATCATTTGTGTTTTCTGCTTTCGTGACAAAAGTGTTGCTGTAGATGCATCAACCAGCGTCCTGTTTAGCACATACAGTCCCTAAAAAATGTTTATTACACTTAACTTATAAAAGTTAAATCATATAGACCGGCAATAAGTTAGTATGGGTATATCATTCAATGACACGCGGTAATATCCGCTTTCTAATCTTCTTGTAGGTTTCTCTCGACACGTCTGTACGTGCTTTTAACAATGGTAAAAATAGACATTCTGTACTTGCTGTTAACCATAGTAAAAATAATTATGCAAGTTAACAGAACGTGTAGATAGCTCCCAGTATACTCAAAACCAGTCTCTAAAATCACGCAATGTGATTAATCTATTGCTGTCGGAGAATATCATACTATTTATCAATGGAAAAATATATACAATGTTTTTGCTTTTCGTTCTTCCAGGAATCATCAAATGACATCATAGATGCAGTCGATAAGTTGACAACAGAAAGAGATCTCATTGCTGATGGATCACGTGATTACACTTTACCCACAATTCAAGGAAAGCACAGCGACCTCAAGTCTATATCTCCAGAAACACTTGCTGACGTCATGCAGGGAGAATACAAAGAAAAGTTGGGTCACGTGACCATCGTCGATTGTAGATACCCGTATGAGTATGAAGGAGGTCACATCAATGGAGCCGTCAATCTCTACACTAAAGATGACGTGAACAGCTTACTTCAGAATATTTCACAATCCGACAAACCACGTGTTCTCATCTTCCATTGTGAATTCTCTTCAGAAAGGGGACCTAAAATGTAAGTATTTAATGTAAACCACCTTATACTTAAGGCCTATTTTCTTTCTGATATTCAAAACAAATTGGCTCTAATGCATAGCTTTTCTAAATAATTGTATGCAAGCTAGGTTAAAGTAAACGAAACAATCTTTATCTTTTAAAAGTATTATTTAGCATGAAGAAAAGAAAAAAGAGGATTTAAATGAAATTACGCGTTAGATTCAATGTGTATTAAATTGCCCCAATACTTTATTTTCATTTAATATTTAGTTGTGTACATGTGTTTCGTTTATCATTATAGGTATCGATTCTTGAGAGCCCAGGACAGATCGATTAACAAGCAACATTACCCAAAGTTGAATTTTCCCGAGATATATCTTCTTGACGGTGGTTACAAGGCATTCTACTACTCACAACATACGACTTCCGAAATGTGTCAACCAATGAGCTACATGCCTATGATACACGAAGACCACGGTGCTGATTTACGTCACTTCCGGAAGAAGTCTAAGTCCTGGACAGCAGGGGAAGGCCAGAAACCACATTCTAGATTCAGCAGACGAAAGTCATTAGACTTTTAAATTGATGCCATTATGATGATATTTCAAATTGTGCAATACTAAATAATGTTAGTGCTTCTTTATCATGTTGATATATATTTTGATACTCATTTTGTTGATGATTCTATGTTTGATATTTAATAAATATATTACTACACATATGTCGTCGTTGCTTTAAACTGCTGAACTTCTGAGAAAAGTAATCCACCGTGGTCAAGTGATTGTCCTGGGTTTTGGATTCAACCGTCACGGGTTAGATCTCTGTCGCGACGATGATGGTTCACGTTTCCTAACTAAATACTTTAGTGAATATCCAGGGATTGTGAATACATGTAGGTGGGCAGTCGCCTTGATACTTGAAAACATTTTTGAGACAAAATTAGTGCTGGGCTTACACCATAATAATAAAACTTCTTATCGGTGATAAAAAGAAATATTATAAAAGAGGTTATAATAGCATTATATTCCTTGTGTCAGTGTCAATGTTAACATTATCTAACAAGTACATTGTCAATAATTAATTTAGCAGTTAATTTATAGTGTATGCTTTTGCCGAGTTTAATATCCATACAACTAGCAGTTTGTGATTTAAAGAAAAGACAAAGCGTGAATCTTCAGCTGCAAACGGATATCCAGCCAGCTAGTATATGGACATTGAACATAAACCAATAGGACGAACATAGGGCCAATACCCACACAGCTAGCAAATGGTTATGCATGAACAGCAAAAGCAATAATCTGCAGCTACATACTGATATCCAGTCAGCTAGTAATCGGTCATTTGACCTTAAGCAATATGGGGAACATACTGCCACGGGTTTATACCTACACAGCTAGCAGTTGGTGATTCAACAAAAGCCAAAGCGTGAATCAGCTAGTTGGTGGTTAAATAACAAATGGTTATGCATACAAACCAGAAGCAAGGATCTGCAGCTACATACAGATATTCAGCCAGCTAGTAATCGGTCATTTAACCATTTAGAAATAAAACTTACTGTCACGGGATAATATACAGACAACAATCAATTAGCTATTCAATAAAAAGCCAAAGCACAGATCAGCTGCTACATACGGTTATCCAGCCAGCTAGTAGTTGGGTATTGACCATTCAGAAATAGGGCGAACTTATTGCCACGGGCAAATATCCACACATCTAGCAATTGGTTATTAAACATATAGCCAAATAGCAAATCTGCAACTACATACGGTTATTCAGTCAGCTAGAAGTTAGTCATTGCACATTAAGTAACATTTGGCACATTATGCCACAGGTCAATACCCTTACAACAAGCAATTGCTTATTCGACAAGAGGTGGAATCACGAATCTACACTACTACATACGGATCATTCAGCTAGTAGTTGAACATGAGGTAATATGACGAACTTACTGCCACGATTCAATATAAACGCAGCTAGTCATTAGTTATTAGAGAGTCTGTTGTGTGGAGTGAATATGTGAACTGGCCGCCATGACACGTCTAAAACATTATTTAATACTGCGTAATAACCAAATAACTCTACCGCGGGTTGCAGAGTATTTGATTGTACTTTCAATCGTTCTATACATGTATCACGGCAAACTGTGTTTTACTCTGCTTTCAACAATCTAATAGTCATTTCACGGCGAATTATGTTTTACTCTGCTTTCAACAATCTTATAGTTATATCACGGCAAATCGTTTTTACTCTGCTTTCAACAATCTTATAGTTAAATCACGGCAAATCGTGTTTACTCTGCTTTCAACAATCTAATAGTCATTTCACGGCGAATTGTGTTTTATTCTGATTTCAACAACCTTATAATTTGTTCACGCCCAATGGTTTTTACTCTGCTTTCAACAACCTTATTGTTATTTCAAGGCGAATTATGTTTTACTCTGCTTTCAACAATCTTATAGTTATATCACGGCAAATCGTGTTTACTCTGCTTTCAACAATCAACACAGTGTTTTACCCTGATCTCAACAGAATGATTACTTATATCACGGACTATGATGAAAATCAGCTTATACTTGCTATTTAATGGTTTCTCTGTAGTATGAATAGCAATCTACTTAAACATTGCGTTTTAAGTATTTTAAGTATTTGCCAAACCTGCTCACCAGCCCATGGCAAGAGGTTATGGATATTTTAAAATATAAGTTTTATTGCTAGATTGAGAGTCACAGTATTCAAGTTGTAAAAGTCTATGCTAATAACATAACACATCAAAATAAACATAATTAAATTGCGCCAAGCCACGCATTGCTAACGGGTGATCTTCATATAACATAACCAGTAATTTAATACGATCAGTAGTGTTACAATTTGAATGTTGTATCCAAGTTTCAAGTTTATTTATTCGGCATATCAAGTTATTTTACTCGTATGTACATATATGTTCGTAGGTTTAGAATATGTATACATGTCCGTAGGTCCAGAACATATATCATTTCAGGCCATAGCCATAATAATGTGTTTATTATGTCAATGTCCATGCTATGAAATGAGCAGATGAACATAATTACATTTACGAAAATACACGTACCTATTCAATTGACATATAAATACATTTGGCAAAGATTTCAAAACCATAGATTTAACACACAACAAATACCATCAAACAAAACGTATAGTGCTTGGAATGTTGAAGACAGAAAAGAGAACAAATACGTCGTTTCATCATGGATTATCTCCCTTCAAAGATCTTCAACGGGATTGTGCATGAACATCGTGCTTTAACGGACATGAACCGTTACTTATCTATATGTTTAATGCAGGTGGATATACGTTACATGGAAATCCTGTTATAATTACCGGTTAAATCGTGCTTATTCAGTTCCTGGACTAGTGTTACTGTTTATAAACGGTAATTTCAAATGTAGTATCCAGCTTGGTGGCATTCAAATATACAAGATCAGTTGATATTTTAAATATCGCTGCCTGATCAGAATCAATTCAGTTTAACATATTATGATCCTGAACAATTGTATTGAATGATATAAACTTTGCTTACATGTATGATGTTATTGACGAAATGTTAATAAAGTATGCTAACGGAAATTATCATTTAAATACAGCTGTCTATTCATATACCTATTTATACACTGTTCCTTAACATGATAAAACTAAGTCTTTAAATATATATTTATTACATATAAGATATTCTAGGTACAATGCTAATACACGCAATAAAGTTGTCAAACATATTCAAAACAAAATCAAAATAAATCACTTTACTAATTAGACACATACAAACTTCTCAGATACACAAAATGTAGTAATCATCAATTCAGCCAATCTAACAAACTATTCTGATTAGAGATAATTAGTTATCTGAGCGATAACCGTTACGTGTCCGAGTGCAGTGATAATTACCTGAACATCTACAGTTTTACTTTGACTTAATTGTCTCAATTCCCGGGGTGCATAATGACATCCTAGTTAATTAAGAAAACTTTTGGAGAATATAAAGATCGAATTCGTCTTAGGTCAGTTAGAAATTATTTCACACTCACACTGTACACATATAGATATCTAATAATAACTATTTTATTCAGACACTGGAACAAGTAAATATGGGTTTAAGGTTAGTACATATTTCTCTTTATATTTCTTTATATTAAAGGTTCAATTAGAATTTTAAATATCAGCACATAATTAAAGTCAACGAAAAACAAAAAACGTTTAAAATAATGATTGCGCAGAAAATATATATTAACGCTTAATGCATTTTATAATTGATTTCTCTACGCTAAAATGATTGTTCTGGAGTTTAAAAAAACAGAATGCGAGTCTGTCAACCTGACGTAACGGCTTTCAGTTCTTTCACATTTCTATTATGTTTTACTTTTACAGAATGAAGCTATTTGACGACACCACTGATTCTCCAGTCCGACAGCGTATAACCGATGTGAACTACAGTGAGATCCTACAAGTTATTACACCTTATAGCAAGTTCAATGACTCAAACATGACTGCTGATTTCTCTGTAAGTATCAATATAAGTTGTTTCCCCAAAACGCACTGTACTGTCAGGAGAGATCAAAGTCGCTTTTCATATGTTGATCTAGTTTTTTATAAAATATAAGTTTAAGGTTGATCTGATGTAACGTCATATTCTTTATAGTCTGTTTCGGGTTCACAATTGGTTAAGTTCTTTAAACTTATTAATAGTAAACATTGGACATCTCAAATGCGCAGTTAGATCACGATCTACATATATTGCATTAGTCCTTCGGTCATCAGTGTTCCAAAAACGCATCTCAAAAAGAATATACAGAACGGAACTTATCTAAACTGACTCTATGATATAGCTGCCACGCATCGAGAGCGCGAGCTATGGGTTAACGACATGGTCGGGTAAAGAAATGACGGTTATTGCCTCCCTTTAATCATCTCCTTGTTTCAAGAAAAGGAAAGCAAAGCAATATTTTCCGTTTTTCATATATCTTTAAAATCTTCAGATAATCACAAAACTACATATAAATGAAAATATATTGAAATATTTTCTTTCTATAGATCGAGATGCCGACATGTAAGCGTACCAGTTCAAGATTCAACTCTGACATCAAGAGAAGTTTGTTTACACCAAAGCGTCCAGCTGATGTTGATGACAGTTGTTTCGATACTCTACAACCATGTAAAAGAGGAAGATATAGTGAGGCAAAGGTATGTATTGACGAAAATTCAATCACTTTTCTTAATAATCGGCAATGAGATTCATATCCAGTATTTGTTGTGCATACATGTATCATAACACTTTCCCACATACAGCAACTCACTACTACTTTGGACAAATTATTCACTTACATCATTTGTGTTTTCTGCTTTCGTGACAAAAGTGTTGCTGTAGATGCATCAACCAGCGTCCTGTTTAGCACATACAGTCCCTAAAAAATGTTTATTACACTTAACTTATAAAAGTTAAATCATATAGACCGGCAATAAGTTAGTATGGGTATATCATTCAATGACACGCGGTAATATCCGCTTTCTAATCTTCTTGTAGGTTTCTCTCGAAACGTCTGTACGTGCTTTTAACAATGGTAAAAATAGACATTCTGTACTTGCTGTTAACCATAGTAAAAATAATTATGCAAGTTAACAGAACGTGTAGATAGCTCCCAGTATACTCAAAACCAGTCTCTAAAATCACGCAATGTGATTAATCTATTGCTGTCGGAGAATATCATACTATTTATCAATGGAAAAATATATACAATGTTTTTTGCTTTTCGTTCTTCCAGGAATCATCAAATGACATCATAGATGCAGTCGATAAGTTGACAACAGAAAGAGATCTCATTGCTGATGGATCACGTGATTACACTTTACCCACAATTCAAGGAAAGCACAGCGACCTCAAGTCTATATCTCCAGAAACACTTGCTGACGTCATGCAGGGAGAATACAAAGAAAAGTTGGGTCACGTGACCATCGTCGATTGTAGATACCCGTATGAGTATGAAGGAGGTCACATCAATGGAGCCGTCAATCTCTACACTAAAGATGACGTGAACAGCTTACTTCAGAATATTTCACAATCCGACAAACCACGTGTTCTCATCTTCCATTGTGAATTCTCTTCAGAAAGGGGACCTAAAATGTAAGTATTTAATGTAAACCACCTTGTACTTAAGGCCTATTTTCTTTCTGATATTCAAAACAAATTGGCTCTAATGCATAGCTTTTCTAAATAATTGTATGCAAGCTAGGTTAAAGTAAACGAAACAATCTTTATCTTTTAAAAGTATTATTTAGCATGAAGAAAAGAAAAAAGAGGATTTAAATGAAATTACGCGTTAGATTCAATGTGTATTAAATTGCCCCAATACTTTATTTTCATTTAATATTTAGTTGTATACATGTGTTTCTTTTATCATTATAGGTATCGATTCTTGAGAGCCCAGGACAGATCGATTAACAAGCAACATTACCCAAAGTTGAATTTTCCCGAGATATATCTTCTTGACGGTGGTTACAAGACATTCTACTACTCACAACATACGACTTCCGAAATGTGTCAACCAATGAGCTACATGCCTATGATACACGAAGACCACGGTGCTGATTTACGTCACTTCCGGAAGAAGTCTAAGTCCTGGACAGCAGGGGAAGGCCAGAAACCACATTCTAGATTCAGCAGACGAAAGTCATTAGACTTTTAAATTGATGCCATTATGATGATATTTCAAATTGTGCAATACTAAATAATGTTAGTGCTTCTTTATCATGTTGATATATATTTTGATACTCATTTTGTTGATGATTCTATGTTTGATATTTAATAAATATATTACTACACATATGTCGTCGTTGCTTTAAACTGCTGAACTTCTGAGAAAAGTAATCCACCGTGGTCAAGTGATTGTCCTGGGTTTTGGATTCAACCGTCACGGGTTAGATCTCTGTCGCGACGATGATGGTTCACGTTTCCTAACTAAATACTTTAGTGAATATCCAGGGATTGTGAATACATGTAGGTGGGCAGTCGCCTTGATACTTGAAAACATTTTTGAGACAAAATTAGTGCTGGGCTTACACCATAATAATAAAACTTCTTATCGGTGATAAAAAGAAATATTATAAAAGAGGTTATAATAGCATTATATTCCTTGTGTCAGTGTCAATGTTAACATTATCTAACAAGTACATTGTCAATAATTAATTTAGCAGTTAATTTATAGTGTATGCTTTTGCCGAGTTTAATATCCATACAACTAGCAGTTTGTGATTTAAAGAAAAGACAAAGCGTGAATCTTCAGCTGCAAACGGATATCCAGCCAGCTAGTATATGGACATTGAACATAAACCAATAGGACGAACATAGGGCCAATACCCACACAGCTAGCAAATGGTTATGCATGAACAGCAAAAGCAATAATCTGCAGCTACATACTGATATCCAGTCAGCTAGTAATCGGTCATTTGACCTTAAGCAATATGGGGAACATACTGCCACGGGTTTATACCTACACAGCTAGCAGTTGGTGATTCAACAAAAGCCAAAGCGTGAATCAGCTAGTTGGTGGTTAAATAACAAATGGTTATGCATACAAACCAGAAGCAAGGATCTGCAGCTACATACAGATATTCAGCCAGCTAGTAATCGGTCATTTAACCATTTAGAAATAAAACTTACTGTCACGGGATAATATACAGACAACAATCAATTAGCTATTCAATAAAAAGCCAAAGCACAGATCAGCTGCTACATACGGTTATCCAGCCAGCTAGTAGTTGGGTATTGACCATTCAGAAATAGGGCGAACTTATTGCCACGGGCAAATATCCACACATCTAGCAATTGGTTATTAAACATATAGCCAAATAGCAAATCTGCAACTACATACGGTTATTCAGTCAGCTAGAAGTTAGTCATTGCACATTAAGTAACATTTGGCACATTATGCCACAGGTCAATACCCTTACAACAAGCAATTGCTTATTCGACAAGAGGTGGAATCACGAATCTACACTACTACATACGGATCATTCAGCTAGTAGTTGAACATGAGGTAATATGACGAACTTACTGCCACGATTCAATATAAACGCAGCTAGTCATTAGTTATTAGAGAGTCTGTTGTGTGGAGTGAATATGTGAACTGGCCGCCATGACACGTCTAAAACATTATTTAATACTGCGTAATAACCAAATAACTCTACCGCGGGTTGCAGAGTATTTGATTGTACTTTCAATCGTTCTATACATGTATCACGGCAAACTGTGTTTTACTCTGCTTTCAACAATCTAATAGTCATTTCACGGCGAATTATGTTTTACTCTGCTTTCAACAATCTTATAGTTATATCACGGCAAATCGTTTTTACTCTGCTTTCAACAATCTTATAGTTAAATCACGGCAAATCGTGTTTACTCTGCTTTCAACAATCTAATAGTCATTTCACGGCGAATTGTGTTTTATTCTGATTTCAACAACCTTAAAATTTGTTCACGCCCAATGGTTTTTACTCTGCTTTCAACAACCTTATTGTTATTTCAAGGCGAATTATGTTTTACTCTGCTTTCAACAATCTTATAGTTATATCACGGCAAATCGTGTTTACTCTGCTTTCAACAATCAACACAGTGTTTTACCCTGATCTCAACAGAATGATTACTTATATCACGGACTATGATGAAAATCAGCTTATACTTGCTATTTAATGGTTTCTCTGTAGTATGAATAGCAATCTACTTAAACATTGCGTTTTAAGTATTTTAAGTATTTGCCAAACCTGCTCACCAGCCCATGGCAAGAGGTTATGGATATTTTAAAATATAAGTTTTATTGCTAGATTGAGAGTCACAGTATTCAAGTTGTAAGAGTCTATGCTAATAACATAACACATCAAAATAAACATAATTAAATTGCGCCAAGCCACGCATTGCTAACGGGTGATCTTCATATAACATAACCAGTAATTATCTTTGACAGTACGAAAGTCCCCCTATTTCAAGGTCAACTCATGGATAAAAGTGACGTCATTCAACAGTTGTCTGCTTCATTGGCCACAGAGCCGATCGATAACGTAGTAAAAGAATTTACAACTCTTTTGTTTACTACAGCTGAACCAGTTTTTGGAAAGACCGTGGGCGGTTCAAAAAGTAGAACGTTTAGGAAAAAAAACAAAACGTGGTTTGACCAGAATTGCTACGAAGACAGTAAAGTGTTCAAGCGTCTGCGCAATAAATACAACAGAAATAAAACCATTGAAAATAGAAGTAACTTTATTCGTGCCAGGTCTAAATATAACAAATCTAAAAAGAGGGCTTATTACAAATATCGTAGACAAGAGGGAATCAGAATAAACAATTTAGCCTTAACAAACACTCGTACATTTTGGAAATCTTTAAAAAAATCTGTCCGTTCAAAAAACATTCATGCCGATTCCTTAACAATAGATGACTTATATAATCATTTCAGAGATATGTTTGGACAGCCAACAACAAATCAGGATCAAGATATACCTTACCATACAGATCACAATTACGAAGAAATTAATGAAAATTTACTCGATGAAGCAATAAATGAAGAAGAAATAAGGAAGGCAATACTATCTCAAAATAACAATAAAAGCCCCGGCATTGATCAGTTACCTGCAGAAATTTTTAAAGCTTCTATAGACATAATAATACCATTCCTAAGGGTACTATATAATCATATTTTTTTTAATCAGGAATATCCTCAATCCTGGGGGATGGGTATAATCACACCAATTTTTAAAAAAGGAGATGTAAATGAGGCAAACAATTATAGGGGTATCACCTTAATCAATATCGTAGCCAAAATATACTCTCACATTCTCCTTAATAGATTAACAGGGTGGTCTGAGGAAAATGAAAAGTTGACGAAAAATCAATTCGGTTTTCAAAAAGGAAAATCCATATCTGATTGTATCTTTATTTTACAGTCAATTGTGACAAAAGTTCTAAGTGAGAAAAACAAATTATACTGTGTTTTTATAGACTTCCAACAATTCTTTGACCGAATTGATCATTCATATTTATGGCACAAATTGTTAAATGAAAATGTAAGTCGCCACTTTGTTAATGCTCTTAAAGCAATGTATAGTTGTGTTAAGTCATGTGTGAGATACCAATCTTCGTTTTCTCCCTTTTTTGACTCATCTGCCACTGGGGTAAAACAAGGGGACCCCAGCTCACCTTTGTTAGCGATGTTTTTTATCAACGACCTGATACATAATATAAACCCAGATCTACCAGGGGTGGTATCAATAGACATAATTAAAACCTTTCTACTATTGTATTGTGATGATATGGTGCTTTTTGCAAAATCACCCGATTCTTTAAAACAAATGCTGAAAGACGTCGAAAATTATTGCAACATGTGGGGTCTTAAGATAAATGTATCTAAGACAAAAGCTATGATTTTTGAAAATGGTAGACCAACACAAATAGACTTAGAGATTTACGGGGAGCCCATAGAAGTTGTTAATTCATTCAAGTACTTGGGAATCAATCTGTTTAAGAATGGTAACTTAAATATGACACAAAAACTGATCTCTCAACATGCATCTTTCTCTTTGAATAAATTATACCAAATGTTTAATAATATTGAACTCCCGGTGCATCAGAAAGTGAAATTATTTGATGCGCTAGTGGGCCCAATACTCAATTTCTGCTCTGATATCTGGGGTATGAACCCCGCCACAGATATAGAAATGATCCATGTAAAATTCTTGCGTTATGTACTTGGAGTAAAAAAAAAAAAACTAATCTCACTGCCTTATATGGTGAACTTGGAAGAGTACCGATGTTGATTAAAAGAAAAATTAATCTAATAAAATACTGGAAAAAGATAATCACTTTAGATGACAATAATTTAGTCAAAGCTGCATATCAAATGCTGCGCATAGACGACTCAAATAATAAGACATATAAAAATAAAAATTGGGCTACTCAAGTTAAGAATATCCTGAATGATCATGGATTCTCTAACCTTTGGCTGACTGAAAACATAGATAAGTACACTTTCGAGATAATAAAGAATAGAATAATAAATACGTATTGTCAAAACTGGTACACAAATATCAATAATTCAGCTAAGTTGAGAACTTATGCATTATTTAAACATTCCTTTAACAGTGAAAAATACTTAGATATTATTCATGAAAATAAATTCCGCTTCGCCCTTACAAGATTTAGACTTTCTGCACATAAGCTAGCAATTGAGACAGGCAGGTACACAAATACTGCAATAAATGAAAGAATATGTGTCTCATGCAATATGAATCAAGTTGAGTCGGAATATCATTTTCTCCTTGTATGCCCAAAATATAGAGAATTAAGATGCAAATACTTTAAACCATATTTTTGCCGCTGGCCTACAGTGAATAAATTCGAATATCTATTATCATGTAACGCAAACCATACACTTTATAGTTTGGCAAAATTTATATACTTTGCAAATAAAATAAGAGATGCTAGCATGTTGCAATAAAAAAACAAAAACAACAACAACAACAGCAACAATCTAAAAAACAACAACAACCAACCCCACAAACAAACAAAAAACAACAATAATTTTATTTACTAAGAATTGGAAGTTTAATTATGTACATGTTTTGTATATTTAAAATAGGACGCTACAACAATCTATATGTATTTGCTCCAAAGAAAACTTTGTTATTTCTCCATTCATTGTATTCATTGTATGTATAGTTCTATGCTATGAACATTGTATAATGTTTAATGCAATAAACTTGTATTGATTGATTGATTGATCTTCATATAACATAACCAGTAATTTAATACGATCAGTAGTGTTACAAATTGACTGTTGTATCCAAGTTTCAAGTTTATTTATTCGGCATATCAAGTTATTTTACATCGCCGTAAACATACATGACAGATAACAAAATAGACATATATATACATTGAAGAGAGAAACATATGTGCATAAAAGAGAACAACATATATGCATAGATGCATGGAAGAGAACAACATATACGCATTGATACATAGAAGAGAAAACACATATATATATACATTGAAGAGACTCGTATGTACATATATGTTCGTAGGTTTAGAATATGTATACATGTCCGTAGGTCCAGAACATATATCATTTCAGGCCATAGCCATAATAATGTGTTTATTATGTCAATGTCCATGCTATGAAATGAGCAGATGAACATAATTACATTTACGAAAATACACGTACCTATTCAATTGACATATAAATACATTTGGCAAAGATTTCAAAACCATAGATTTAACACACAACAAATACCATCAAACAAAACGTATAGTGCTTGGAATGTTGAAGACAGAAAAGAGAACAAATACGTCGTTTCATCATGGATTATCTCCCTTCAAAGATCTTCAACGGGATTGTGCATGAACATCGTGCTTTAACGGACATGAACCGTTACTTATCTATATGTTTAATGCAGGTGGATATACGTTACATGGAAATCCTGTTATAATTACCGGTTAAATCGTGCTTATTCAGTTCCTGGACTAGTGTTACTGTTTATAAACGGTAATTTCAAATGTAGTATCCAGCTTGGTTGCATTCAAATATACAAGATCAGTTGATATTTTAAATATCGCTGCCTGATCAGAATCAATTCAGTTTAACACATTATGATCCTGAACAATTGTATTGAATGATATAAACTTTGCTTACATGTATGATGTTATTGACGAAATGTTAATAAAGTATGCTAACGGAAATTATCATTTAAATACAGCTGTCTATTCATATACCTATTTATACACTGTTCCTTAACATGATAAAACTAAGTCTTTAAATATATATTTATTACATATAAGATATTCTAGGTACAATGCTAATACACGCAATAAAGTTGTCAAACATATTCAAAACAAAATCAAAATAAATCACTTTACTAATTAGACACATACAAACTTCTCAGATACACAAAATGTAGTAATAATCAATTCAGCCAAACTAACAAACTATTCTGATTAGAGATAATTAGTTATCTGAGCGATAACCGTTACGTGTCCGAGTGCATTGATAATTACCTGAACATCTACAGTTTTACTCTGACTTAATTGTCTCAATTCCCGGGGTGCATAATGACATCCTAGTTAATTAAGAAAACTTTTGGAGAATATAAAGATCGAATTCGTCTTAGGTCAGTTAGAAATTATTTCACACTCACACTGTACACATATAGATATCTAATAATAACTATTTTATTCAGACACTGGAACAAGTAAATATGGGTTTAAGGTTAGTACATATTTCTCTTTATATTTCTTTATATTAAAGGTTCAATTAGAATTTTAAATATCAGCACATAATTAAAGTCAACGAAAAACAAAAAACGTTTAAAATAATGATTGCGCAGAAAATATATATTAACGCTTAATGCATTTTATAATTGATTTCTCTACGCTAAAATGATTGTTCTGGAGTTTAAAAAAAAACCAGAATGCGAGTCTGTCAACCTGACGTAACGGCTTTCAGTTCTTTCACATTTCTATTATGTTTTACTTTTACAGAATGAAGCTATTTGACGACACCACTGATTCTCCAGTCCGACAGCGTATAACCGATGTGAACTACAGTGAGATCCTACAAGTTATTACACCTTATAGCAAGTTCAATGACTCAAACATGACTGCTGATTTCTCTGTAAGTATCAATATAAGTTGTTTCCCCAAAACGCACTGTACTGTCAGGAGAGATCAAAGTCGCTTTTCATATGTTGATCTAGTTTTTTATAAAATATAAGTTTAAGGTTGATCTGATGTAACGTCATATTCTTTATAGTCTGTTTCGGGTTCACAATTGGTTAAGTTCTTTAAACTTATTAATAGTAAACATTGGACATCTCAAATGCGCAGTTAGATCACGATCTACATATATTGCATTAGTCCTTCGGTCATCAGTGTTCCAAAAACGCATCTCAAAAAGAATATACAGAACGGAACTTATCTAAACTGACTCTATGATATAGCTGCCACGCATCGAGAGCGCGAGCTATGGGTTAACGACATGGTCGGGTAAAGAAATGACGGTTATTGCCTCCCTTTAATCATCTCCTTGTTTCAAGAAAAGGAAAGCAAAGCAATATTTTCCGTTTTTCATATATCTTTAAAATCTTCAGATAATCACAAAACTACATATAAATGAAACTATATTGAAATATTTTCTTTCTATAGATCGAGATGCCGACATGTAAGCGTACCAGTTCAAGATTCAACTCTGACATCAAGAGAAGTTTGTTTACACCAAAGCGTCCAGCTGATGTTGATGACAGTTATTTCGATACTCTACAACCATGTAAAAGAGGAAGATATAGTGAGGCAAAGGTATGTATTGACGAAAATTCAATCACTTTTCTTAATAATCGGCAATGAGATTCATATCCAGTATTTGTTGTGCATATCATAACACTTTCCCACATACAGCAACTCACTACTACTTTGGACAAATTATTCACTTACATCATTTGTGTTTTCTGCTTTCGTGACAAAAGTGTTGCTGTAGATGCATCAACCAGCGTCCTGTTTAGCACATACAGTCCCTAAAAAATGTTTATTACACTTAACTTATAAAAGTTAAATTATATAGACCGGCAATAAGTTAGTATGGGTATATCATTCAATGACACGCGGTAATATCCGCTTTCTAATCTTCTTGTAGGTTTCTCTCGACACGTCTGTACGTGCTTTTAACAATGGTAAAAATAGACATTCTGTACTTGCTGTTAACCATAGTAAAAATAATTATGCAAGTTAACAGAACGTGTAGATAGCTCCCAGTATACTCAAAACCAGTCTCTAAAATCACGCAATGTGATTAATCTATTGCTGTCGGAGAATATCATACTATTTATCAATGGAAAAATATATACAATGTTTTTTGCTTTTCGTTCTTCCAGGAATCATCAAATGACATCATAGATGCAGTCGATAAGTTGACAACAGAAAGAGATCTCATTGCTGATGCATCACGTGATTACACTTTACCCACAATTCAAGGAAAGCACAGCGACCTCAAGTCTATATCTCCAGAAACACTTGCTGACGTCATGAAGGGAGAATACAAAGAAAAGTTGGGTCACGTGACCATCGTCGATTGTAGATACCCGTATGAGTATGAAGGAGGTCACATCAATGGAGCCGTCAATCTCTACACTAAAGATGACGTGAACAGCTTACTTCAGAATATTTCACAATCCGACAAACCACGTGTTCTCATCTTCCATTGTGAATTCTCTTCAGAAAGGGGACCTAAAATGTAAGTATTTAATGTAAACCACCTTGTACTTAAGCCGATTTTCTTTCTGATATTCAAAACAAATTGGCTCTAATGCATAGCTTTTCTAAATAATTGTATGCAAGCTAGGTTAAAGTAAACGAAACAATCTTTATCTTTTAAAAGTATTATTTAGCATGAAGAAAAGAAAAAAGAGGATTTAAATGAAATTACGCGTTAGATTCAATGTGTATTAAATTGCCCCAATACTTTATTTTCATTTAATATTTAGTTGTATACATGTGTTTCGTTTATCATTATAGGTATCGATTCTTGAGAGCCCAGGACAGATCGATTAACAAGCAACATTACCCAAAGTTGAATTTTCCCGAGATATATCTTCTTGACGGTGGTTACAAGGCATTCTACTACTCACAACATACGACTTCCGAAATGTGTCAACCAATGAGCTACATGCCTATGATACACGAAGACCACGGTGCTGATTTACGTCACTTCCGGAAGAAGTCTAAGTCCTGGACAGCAGGGGAAGGCCAGAAACCACATTCTAGATTCAGCAGACGAAAGTCATTAGACTTTTAAATTGATGCCATTATGATGATATTTCAAATTGTGCAATACTAAATAATATTAGTGCTTCTTTATCATGTTGATATATATTTTGATACTCAATTTGTTGATGATTCTATGTTTGATATTTAATAAATATATAACTACACATATGTCGTCGTTGCTTTAAACTGCTGAACTTCTGAGAAAAGTAATCCACCGTGGTCAAGTGATTGTCCTGTCCTGGGTTTTGGATTCAACCGTCACGGGTTAGATCTCTGTCGCGACGATGATGGTTCACGTTTCCTAACTAAATACTTTAGTGAATATCCAGGGATTGTGAATACATGTAGGTGGGCAGTCGCCTTGATACTTGAAAACATTTTTGAGACAAAATTAGTGCTGGGCTTACACCATAATAATAAAACTTCTTATCGGTGATAAAAAGAAATATTATAAAAGAGGTTACAATAGCATTATATTCCTTGTGTCAGTGTCAATGTTAACATTATCTAACAAGTACATTGTCAATAATTAATTTAGCAGTTAATTTATAGTGTATGCTTTTGCCGAGTTTAATATCCATACAACTAGCAATTTGTGATTTAAAGAAAAGACAAAGCGTGAATCTTCAGCTGCAAACGGATATCCAGCCAGCTAGTATATGGACATTGAACATAAACCAATAGGACGAACATAGGGCCAATACCCACACAGCTAGCAAATGGTTATGCATGAACAGCAAAAGCAATAATCTGCAGCTACATACTGATATCCAGTCAGCTAGTAATCGGTCATTTGACCTTAAGCAATATGGGGAACATACTGCCACGGGTTTATACCTAAACAGCTAGCAGTTGGTGATTCAACAAAAGCCAAAGCGTGAATCAGCTAGTTGGTGGTTATATAACAAATGGTTATGCATACAAACCAGAAGCAAGGATCTGCAGCTACATACAGATATTCAGCCAGCTAGTAATCGGTCATTTAACCATTTAGAAATAAAACTTACTGTCACGGGATAATATACAGACAACAATCAATTAGCTATTCAATAAAAAGCCAAAGCACAGATCAGCTGCTACATACGGTTATCCAGCCAGCTAGTAGTTGGGTATTGACCATTCAGAAATAGGGCGAACTTACTGCCACGGGCAAATATCCACACATCTAGCAATTGGTTATTAAACATATAGCCAAATAGCAAATCTGCAACTACATACGATTATTCAGTCAGCTAGAAGTTAGTCATTGCACATTAAGTAACCTTTGGCACATTATGCCACAGGTCAATACCCTTACAACAAGCAATTGCTTATTCGACAAGAGGTGGAATCACGAATCTACACTACTACATACGGATCATTCAGCTAGTAGTTGAACATGAGGTAATATGACGAACTTACTGCCACGATTCAATATAAACGCAGCTAGTCATTAGTTATTAGAGAGTCTGTTGTGTGGAGTGAATATGTGATCTGGCCGCCGTGACACGTCTAAAACATTATTTAATACTGCGTAATAACCAAATAACTCTACCGCGGGTTGCAGAGTATTTGATTGTACTTTCAATCGTTCTATAAATGTATCACGGCAAACTGTGTTTTACTCTGCTTTCAATAATCTAATAGTCATTTCACGGCGAATTATGTTTTACTCTGCTTTCAACAATCTTATAGTTATATCACGGCAAATCGTTTTTACTCTGCTTTCAACAATCTTATAGTTAAATCACGGCAAATCGTTTTTACTCTGCTTTCAACAATCTAATAGTCATTTCACGGCGAATTGTGTTTTATTCTGATTTCAACAACCTTATAATTTGTTCACGCCCAATGGTTTTTACTCTGCTTTCAACAACCTTATTGTTATTTCAAGGCGAATTATGTTTTACTCTGCTTTCAACAAACTTATAGTTATATCACGGCAAATCGTGTTTACTCTGCTTTCAACAATCAACACAGTGTTTTACCCTGATCTCAACAGAATGATTACTTATATCACGGACTATGATGAAAATCAGCTTATACTTGCTATGTAATGGTTTCTCTGTAGTATGAATAGCAATCTACTTAAACATTGCGTTTTAAGTATTTTAAGTATTTGCCAAACCTGCTCACCAGCCCATGGCAAGAGGTTATGGATATTTTAAAATATAAGTTTTATTGCTAGATTGAGAGTCACAGTATTCAAGTTGTAAGAGTCTATGCTAATAACATAACACATCAAAATAAACATAATTAAATTGCGCCAAGCCACGCATTGCTAACGGGTGATCTTCATATAACATAACCAGTAATTTAATACGATCAGTAGTGTTACAAATTGACTGTTGTATCCAAGTTTCAAGTTTATTTATTCGGCATATCAAGTTATTTTACATCGCCGTAAACATACATGACAGATAACAAAATAGACATATATATACATTGAAGAGAGAAACATATGTGCATAAAAGAGAACAACATATATGCATAGATGCATGGTAGAGAACAACATATACGTATAGATACATAGAAGAGAAAACACATATATATATACATTGAAGAGACTCGTATGTACATATATGTTCGTAGGTTTAGAATATGTATACATGTCCGTAGGTCCAGAACATATATCATTTCAGGCCATAGCCATAATAATGTGTTTATTATGTCAATGTCCATGCTATGAAATGAGCAGATGAACATAATTACATTTACGAAAATACACGTACCTATTCAATTGACATATAAATACATTTGGCAAAGATTTCAAAACCATAGATTTAACACACAACAAATACCATCAAACAAAACGTATAGTGCTTGGAATGTTGAAGACAGAAAAGAGAACAAATACGTCGTTTCATCATGGATTATCTCCCTTCAAAGATCTTCAACGGGATTGTGCATGAACATCGTGCTTTAACGGACATGAACCGTTACTTATATATATGTTTAATGCAGGTGGATATACGTTACATGGAAATCCTGTTATAATTACCGGTTAAATCGTGCTTATTCAGTTCCTGGACTAGTGTTACTGTTTATAAACGGTAATTTCAAATGTAGTATCCAGCTTGGTGGCATTCAAATATACAAGATCAGTTGATATTTTAAATATCGCTGCCTGATCAGAATCAATTCAGTTTAACACATTATGATCCTGAACAATTGTATTGAATGATATAAACTTTGCTTACATGTATGATGTTATTGACGAAATGTTAATAAAGTATGCTAACGGAAATTATCATTTAAATACAGCTGTCTATTCATATACCTATTTATACACTGTTCCTTAACATGATAAAACTAAGTCTTTAAATATATATTTATTACATATAAGATATTCTAGGTACAATGCTAATACACGCAATAAAGTTGTCAAACATATTCAAAACAAAATCAAAATAAATCACTTTTGCATAGCTCATTAGACTTTTAAATTGATGCCATTATGATGATATTTCAAATTGTGCAATACTAAATAATATTAGTGCTTCTTTATCATGTTGATATATATTTTGATACTCATTTTGTTGATGATTCTATGTTTGATATTTAATAAATATATAACTACACATATGTCGTCGTTGCTTTAAACTGCTGAACTTCTGAGAAAAGTAATCCACCGTGGTCAAGTGATTGTCCTGGGTTTTGGATTCAACCGTCACGGGTTAGATCTCTGTCGCGACGATGATGGTTCACGTTTCCTAACTAAATACTTTAGTGAATATCCAGGGATTGTGAATACATGTAGGTGGGTAGTCGCCTTGATACTTGAAAACATTTTTGAGACAAAATTAGTGCTGGGCTTACACCATAATAATAAAACTTCTTATCGGTGATAAAAAGAAATATTATAAAAGAGGTTACAATAGCATTATATTCCTTGTGTCAGTGGCAATGTTAACATTATCTAACAAGTACATTGTCAATAATTAATTTAGCAGTTAATTTATAGTGTATGCTTTTGCCGAGTTTAATATCCATACAACTAGCAGTTTGTGATTTAAAGAAAAGACAAAGCGTGAATCTTCAGCTGCAAACGGATATCCAGCCAGCTAGTATATGGACATTGAACATAAACCAATAGGACGAACATAGGGCCAATACCCACACAGCTAGCAAATGGTTATGCATGAACAGCAAAAGCAATAATCTGCAGCTACATACTGATATCCAGTCAGCTAGTAATCGGTCATTTGACCTTAAGCAATATGGGGAACATACTGCCACGGGTTTATACCTACACAGCTAGCAGTTGGTGATTCAACAAAAGCCAAAGCGTGAATCAGCTAGTTGGTGGTTATATAACAAATGGTTATGCATACAAACCAGAAGCAAGGATCTGCAGCTACATACAGATATTCAGCCAGTTAGTAATCGGTCATTTAACCATTTAGAAATAAAACTTACTGTCACGGGATAATATACAGACAACAATCAATTAGCTATTCAATAAAAAGCCAAAGCACAGATCAGCTGCTACATACGGTTATCCAGCCAGCTAGTAGTTGGGTATTGACCATTCAGAAATAGGGCGAACTTACTGCCACGGGCAAATATCCACACATCTAGCAATTGGTTATTAAACATATAGCCAAATAGCAAATCTGCAACTACATACGATTATTCAGTCAGCTAGAAGTTAGTCATTGCACATTAAGTAACCTTTGGCACATTATGCCACAGGTCAATACCCTTACAACAAGCAATTGCTTATTCGACAAGAGGTGGAATCACGAATCTACACTACTACATACGGATCATTCAGCTAGTAGTTGAACATGAGGTAATATGACGAACTTACTGCCACGATTCAATATAAACGCAGCTAGTCATTAGTTATTAGAGAGTCTGTTGTGTGGAGTGAATATGTGAACTGGCCGCCATGACACGTCTAAAACATTATTTAATACTGCGTAATAACCAAATAACTCTACCGCGGGTTGCAGAGTATTTGATTGTACTTTCAATCGTTCTATACATGTATCACGGCAAACTGTGTTTTACTCTGCTTTCAACAATCTAATAGTCATTTCACGGCGAATTATGTTTTACTCTGCTTTCAACAATCTTATAGTTATATCACGGCAAATCGTTTTTACTCTGCTTTCAACAATCTTATAGTTAAATCACGGCAAATCGTTTTTACTCTGCTTTCAACAATCTAATAGTCATTTCACGGCGAATTGTGTTTTATTCTGATTTCAACAACCTTATAATTTGTTCACGCCCAATGGATTTTACTCTGCTTTCAACAACCTTATTGTTATTTCAAGGCGAATTATGTTTTACTCTGCTTTCAACAATCTTATATTCAATTCAATTCAAAATCTTTTATTCGCTCAAGTCTGGAGTTACCAGACATATGAGTATAAATTACATTATAATATAACAACAAATAATAATCAATTCACGTGAACAAGGGAGAGAGAAAATTTAAAATGGAAGGATGTAGAGAGCTTTAGAGATAGAAAGAGGAATGAGGGGGAGGGGAGTGGGCGGAAGGGGAGGGGGTGAAATGCTGAAATAGAAAGTAGGATTGATTTTTGTTGATCTAAAAATAAAACATCTAAAAATAGATTTCTGGGTATTTGTGTAGCTTAATTTCGTCACAAGAATAGGCCTTGACCTTATAATCACTTCCGTTTTATTTTTTAAGAAAAAACGTGTTTTGGGGATTAAAATTCGGAATGTTTTGGACCGTATGTGCTTATATTCATACTGAATTTTTAAGACATTGAATAGTAGTGTAAGTAGGACTATATTAACAGTGATCTCGGATAAGAAACGATTGGAGATAACGGTAAGAATTATTTGATTTACAATTGAGGTTTGATAGTCGAATTATATATGGTGTGAGAGATCGGAATGGGAGGAAGATAGAAAGAGATAGGGCAGATACAGTATAAATTTAGAGATGTCAATTTAACAAACAAATGGTTAACCGTTTGATTAAATACACACTTGGCACCATATTTATAGGGAGCATCAGACGTCCTGGTTAAAAACAACACCGTTGATCAATCAGGACGTCTGCAGCTCAATGTGTATAGATCTAGCATACATTGAAGTATTGTCATTTATAGATAGAAAATGGAATTAGTGAATCTTGTCTTACAGTGAACGATTAACCTTTAAACCCGACTATTTACATATATAATTTATACATTTTACTACAGGCACCTCAGATAAGGGAAGAACAGCACCGGCTTTCTCGATATTAATCATAGAGTGCTTTTAGACCTATGTTGTGCGTACTCATCAGGATCTTCTCCAGAAGACGATCCCAGTGTGTAACCACCAAACAGTGTGATGTCTGTATGATAAGTTCGCATGAGAACTACTCCCATTATCTAAGAGTTTCTCAAGCGATAACAGTACATTGGTTTGATAGAAACTATGTTGTGGGTACTCAGCAGAGTTATCCATACAGGGTGACTCTGGTGAGCACCAACAATGAAGCATACTCTAATGGAGATGTAAGTTAGAATAGAGTGCTCTCCCCCCATCCGCAGTGCCATATGTATCCCGAAAATTGTCATACAGATATTCCCATTCTGTGGTGTCCACAAGCAAGGCAACATCATCATTATTTGTTTATATACATAAACAAATGAGGTCGATGTTTCAACTCCTTACACCATACCGAGTTTTGCAAATGATCTGAGTTGAAAGCATCAGCAGACGACAGTAGTTAAATTGCGACAAGTGACAGTTTCACGTTCAAATAGTTTTGAAAAACATTGTGACAAAAGGAGAAACCATTCTTTATGGGCAATTCCTTTTCCTGTCACACTGCCCTCTGTATAGTCGTCTGCTGCAGATATGTTAAGATGCTAATTATGGGGTAAAAGGCTAAGGCCTTTTTCTATAGTTTATTGATGGGCACTCATAGCTCAACCTGTAAATATAAGTATAGTTATATCACGGCAAATCGTGTTTACTCTGCTTTCAACAATCAACACAGTGTTTTACCCTGATCTCAACAGAATGATTACTTATATCACGGACTATGATGAAAATCAGCTTATACTTGCTATTTAATGGTTTCTCTGTAGTATGAATAGCAATCTACTTAAACATTGCGTTTTAAGTATTTTAAGTATTTGCCAAACCTGCTCACCAGCCCATGGCAAGAGGTTATGGATATTTTAAAATATAAGTTTTATTGCTAGATTGAGAGTCACAGTATTCAAGTTGTAAGAGTCTATGCTAATAACATAACACATCAAAATAAACATAATTAAATTGCGCCAAGCCACGCATTGCTAACGGGTGATCTTCATATAACATAACCAGTAATTTAATACGATCAGTAGTGTTACAAATTGACTGTTGTATCCAAGTTTCAAGTTTATTTATTCGGCATATCAAGTTATTTTACATCGCCGTAAACATACATGACAGATAACAAAATAGACATATATATACATTGAAGAGAGAAACATATGTGCATAAAAGAGAACAACATATATGCATAGATGCATGGAAGAGAACAACATATACGTATAGATACATAGAAGAGAAAACACATATATATATACATTGAAGAGACTCGTATGTACATATATGTTCGTAGGTTTAGAATATGTATACATGTCCGTAGGTCCAGAACATATATCATTTCAGGCCATAGCCATAATAATGTGTTTATTATGTCAATGTCCATGCTATGAAATGAGCAGATGAACATAATTACATTTACGAAAATACACGTACCTATTCAATTGACATATAAATACATTTGGCAAAGATTTCAAAACCATAGATTTAACACACAACAAATACCATCAAACAAAACGTATAGTGCTTGGAATGTTGAAGACAGAAAAGAGAACAAATACGTCGTTTCATCATGGATTATCTCCCTTCAAAGATCTTCAACGGGATTGTGCATGAACATCGTGCTTTAACGGACATGAACCGTTACTTATCTATATGTTTAATGCAGGTGGATATACGTTACATGGAAATCCTGTTATAATTACCGGTTAAATCGTGCTTATTCAGTTCCTGGACTAGTGTTACTGTTTATAAACGGTAATTTCAAATGTAGTATCCAGCTTGGTTGCATTCAAATATACAAGATCAGTTGATATTTTAAATATCGCTGCCTGATCAGAATCAATTCAGTTTAACACATTATGATCCTGAACAATTGTATTGAATGATATAAACTTTGCTTACATGTATGATGTTATTGACGAAATGTTAATAAAGTATGCTAACGGAAATTATCATTTAAATACAGCTGTCTATTCATATACCTATTTATACACTGTTCCTTAACATGATAAAACTAAGTCTTTAAATATATATTTATTACATATAAGATATTCTAGGTACAATGCTAATACACGCAATAAAGTTGTCAAACATATTCAAAACAAAATCAAAATAAATCACTTTACTAATTAGACACATACAAACTTCTCAGATACACAAAATGTAGTAATCATCAATTCAGCCAATCTAACAAACTATTCTGATTAGAGATAATTAGTTATCTGAGCGATAACCGTTACGTGTCCGAGTGCATTGATAATTACCTGAACATCTACAGTTTTACTCTGACTTAATTGTCTCAATTCCCGGGGTGCATAATGACATCCTAGTTAATTAAGAAATCTTTTGGAGAATATAAAGATCGAATTCGTCTTAGGTCAGTTAGAAATTATTTCACACTCACACTGTACACATATAGATATCTAATAATAACTATTTTATTCAGACACTGGAACAAGTAAATATGGGTTTAAGGTTAGTACATATTTCTCTTTATATTTCTTTATATTAAAGGTTCAATTAGAATTTTAAATATCAGCACATAATTAAAGTCAACGAAAAACAAAAAACGTTTAAAATAATGATTGCGCAGAAAATATATATTAACGCTTAATGCATTTTATAATTGATTTCTCTACGCTAAAATGATTGTTCTGGAGTTTAAAAAAAACAGAATGCGAGTCTGTCAACCTGACGTAACGGCTTTCAGTTCTTTCACATTTCTATTATGTTTTACTTTTACAGAATGAAGCTATTTGACGACACCACTGATTCTCCAGTCCGACAGCGTATAACCGATGTGAACTACAGTGAGATCCTACAAGTTATTACACCTTATAGCAAGTTCAATGACTCAAACGTGACTGCTGATTTCTCTGTAAGTATCAATATAAGTTGTTTCCCCAAAACGCACTGTACTGTCAGGAGAGATCAAAGTCGCTTTTCATATGTTGATCTAGTTTTTTATAAAATATAAGTTTAAGGTTGATCTGATGTAACGTCATATTCTTTATAGTCTGTTTCGGGTTCACAATTGGTTAAGTTCTTTAAAGTTATTAATAGTAAACATTGGACATCTCAAATGCGCAGTTAGATCACGATCTACATATATTGCATTAGTCCTTCGGTCATCAGTGTTCCAAAAACGCATCTCAAAAAGAATATACAGAACGGAACTTATCTAAACTGACTCTATGATATAGCTGCCACGCATCGAGAGCGCGAGCTATGGGTTAACGACATGGTCGGGTAAAGAAATGACGGTTATTGCCTCCCTTTAATCATCTCCTTGTTTCAAGAAAAGGAAAGCAAAGCAATATTTTCCGTTTTTCATATATCTTTAAAATCTTCAGATAATCACAAAACTACATATAAATGAAAATATATTGAAATATTTTCTTTCTATAGATCGAGATGCCGACATGTAAGCGTACCAGTTCAAGATTCAACTCTGACATCAAGAGAAGTTTGTTTACACCAAAGCGTCCAGCTGATGTTGATGACAGTTGTTTCGATACTCTACAACCATGTAAAAGAGGAAGATATAGTGAGGCAAAGGTATGTATTGACGAAAATTCAATCACTTTTCTTAATAATCGGCAATGAGATTCATATCCAGTATTTGTTGTGCATACATGTATCATAACACTTTCCCACATACAGCAACTCACTACTACTTTGGACAAATTATTCACTTACATCATTTGTGTTTTCTGCTTTCGTGACAAAAGTGTTGCTGTAGATGCATCAACCAGCGTCCTGTTTAGCACATACAGTCCCTAAAAAATGTTTATTACACTTAACTTATAAAAGTTAAATCATATAGACCGGCAATAAGTTAGTATGGGTATATCATTCAATGACACGCGGTAATATCCGCTTTCTAATCTTCTTGTAGGTTTCTCTCGACACGTCTGTACGTGCTTTTAACAATGGTAAAAATAGACATTCTGTACTTGCTGTTAACCATAGTAAAAATAATTATGCAAGTTAACAGAACGTGTAGATAGCTCCCAGTATACTCAAAACCAGTCTCTAAAATCACGCAATGTGATTAATCTATTGCTGTCGGAGAATATCATACTATTTATCAATGGAAAAATATATACAATGTTTTTTGCTTTTCGTTCTTCCAGGAATCATCAAATGACATCATAGATGCAGTCGATAAGTTGACAACAGAAAGAGATCTCATTGCTGATGGATCACGTGATTACACTTTACCCACAATTCAAGGAAAGCACAGCGACCTCAAGTATATATCTCCAGAAACACTTGCTGACGTCATGCAGGGAGAATACAAAGAAAAGTTGGGTCACGTGACCATCGTCGATTGTAGATACCCGTATGAGTATGAAGGAGGTCACATCAATGGAGCCGTCAATCTCTACACTAAAGATGACGTGAACAGCTTACTTCAGAATATTTCACAATCCGACAAACCACGTGTTCTCATCTTCCATTGTGAATTCTCTTCAGAAAGGGGACCTAAAATGTAAGTATTTAATGTAAACCACCTTGTACTTAAGGCCTATTTTCTTTCTGATATTCAAAACAAATTGGCTCTAATGCATAGCTTTTCTAAATAATTGTATGCAAGCTAGGTTAAAGTAAACGAAACAATCTTTATCTTTTTAAAGTATTATTTAGCATGAAGAAAAGAAAAAAGAGGATTTAAATGAAATTACGCGTTAGATTCAATGTGTATTAAATTGCCCCAATACTTTATTTTCATTTAATATTTAGTTGTATACATGTGTTTCGTTTATCATTATAGGTATCGATTCTTGAGAGCCCAGGACAGATCGATTAACAAGCAACATTACCCAAAGTTGAATTTTCCCGAGATATATCTTCTTGACGGTGGTTACAAGGCATTCTACTACTCACAACATACGACTTCCGAAATGTGTCAACCAATGAACTACATGCCTATGATACACGAAGACCACGGTGCTGATTTACGTCACTTCCGGAAGAAGTCTAAGTCCTGGACAGCAGGGGAAGGCCAGAAACCACATTCTAGATTCAGCAGACGAAAGTCATTAGACTTTTAAATTGATGCCATTATGATGATATTTCAAATTGTGCAATACTAAATAATGTTAGTGCTTCTTTATCATGTTGATATATATTTTGATACTCATTTTGTTGATGATTCTATGTTTGATATTTAATAAATATATTACTACACATATGTCGTCGTTGCTTTAAACTGCTGAACTTCTGAGAAAAGTAATCCACCGTGGTCAAGTGATTGTCCTGGGTTTTGGATTCAACCGTCACGGGTTAGATCTCTGTCGCGACGATGATGGTTCACGTTTCCTAACTAAATACTTTAGTGAATATCCAGGGATTGTGAATACATGTAGGTGGGCAGTCGCCTTGATACTTGAAAACATTTTTGAGACAAAATTAGTGCTGGGCTTACACCATAATAATAAAACTTCTTATCGGTGATAAAAAGAAATATTATAAAAGAGGTTATAATAGCATTATATTCCTTGTGTCAGTGTCAATGTTAACATTATCTAACAAGTACATTGTCCATAATTAATTTAGCAGTTAATTTATAGTGTATGCTTTTGCCGAGTTTAATATCCATACACCTAGCAGTTTGTGATTTAAAGAAAAGACAAAGCGTGAATCTTCAGCTGCAAACGGATATCCAGCCAGCTAGTATATGGACATTGAACATAAACCAATAGGACGAACATAGGGCCAATACCCACACAGCTAGCAAATGGTTATGCATGAACAGCAAAAGCAATAATCTGCAGCTACATACTGATATCCAGTCAGCTAGTAATCGGTCATTTGACCTTAAGCAATATGGGGAACATACTGCCACGGGTTTATACCTACACAGCTAGCAGTTGGTGATTCAACAAAAGCCAAAGCGTGAATCAGCTAGTTGGTGGTTATATAACAAATGGTTATGCATACAAACCAGAAGCAAGGATCTGCAGCTACATACAGATATTCAGCCAGCTAGTAATCGGTCATTTAGCCATTTAGAAATAAAACTTACTGTCACGGGATAATATACAGACAACAATCAATTAGCTATTCAATAAAAAGCCAAAGCACAGATCAGCTGCTACATACGGTTATCCAGCCAGCTAGTAGTTGGGTATTGACCATTCAGAAATAGGGCGAACTTACTGCCACGGGCAAATATCGACACATCTAGCAATTGGTTATTAAACATATAGCCAAATAGCAAATCTGCAACTACATACGGTTATTCAGTCAGCTAGAAGTTAGTCATTGCACATTAAGTAACCTTTGGCACATTATGCCACAGGTCAATACCCTTACAACAAGCAATTGCTTATTCGACAAGAGGTGGAATCACGAATCTACACTACTACATACGGATCATTCAGCTAGTAGTTGAACATGAGGTAATATGACGAACTTACTGCCACGATTCAATATAAACGCAGCTAGTCATTAGTTATTAGAGAGTCTGTTGTGTGGAGTGAATATGTGAACTGGCCGCCATGACACGTCTAAAACATTATTTAATACTGCGTAATAACCAAATAACTCTACCGCGGGTTGCAGAGTATTTGATTGTACTTTCAATCGTTCTATACATGTATCACGGCAAACTGTGTTTTACTCTGCTTTCAACAATCTAATAGTCATTTCACGGCGAATTATGTTTTACTCTGCTTTCAACAATCTTATAGTTATATCACGGCAAATCGTTTTTACTCTGCTTTCAACAATCTTATAGTTAAATCACGGCAAATCGTGTTTACTCTGCTTTCAACAATCTAATAGTCATTTCAGGGCGAATTGTGTTTTATTCTGATTTCAACAACCTTATAATTTGTTCACGCCCAATGGTTTTTACTCTGCTTTCAACAACCTTATTGTTATTTCAAGGCGAATTATGTTTTACTCTGCTTTCAACAATCTTATAGTTATATCACGGCAAATCGTGTTTACTCTGCTTTCAACAATCAACACAGTGTTTTACCCTGATCTCAACAGAATGATTACTTATATCACGGACTATGATGAAAATCAGCTTATACTTGCTATTTAATGGTTTCTCTGTAGTATGAATAGCAATCTACTTAAACATTGCGTTTTAAGTATTTTAAGTATTTGCCAAACCTGCTCACCAGCCCATGGCAAGAGGTTATGGATATTTTAAAATATAGGTTTTATTGCTAGATTGAGAGTCACAGTATTCAAGTTGTAAGAGTCTATGCTAATAACATAACACATCAAAATAAACATAATTAAATTGCGCCAAGCCACGCATTGCTAACGGGTGATCTTCATATAACATAACCAGTAATTTAATACGATCAGTAGTGTTACAAATTGACTGTTGTATCCAAGTTTCAAGTTTATTTATTCGGCATATCAAGTTATTTTACATCGCCGTAAACATACATGACAGATAACAAAATAGACATATATATACATTGAAGAGAAAAACATATGTGCATAAAAGAGAACAACATATATGCATAGATGCATGGTAGAGAACAACATATACGCATAGATACATAGAAGAGAAAACACATATATATATACATTGAAGAGACTCGTATGTACATATATGTTCGTAGGTTTAGAATATGTATACATGTCCGTAGGTCCAGAACATATATCATTTCAGGCCATAGCCATAATAATGTGTTTATTATGTCAATGTCCATGCTATGAAATGAGCAGATGAACATAATTACATTTACGAAAATACACGTACCTATTCAATTGACATATAAATACATTTGGCAAAGATTTCAAAACCATAGATTTAACACACAACAAATACCATCAAACAAAACGTATAGTGCTTGGAATGTTGAAGACAGAAAAGAGAACAAATACGTCGTTTCATCATGGATTATCTCCCTTCAAAGATCTTCAACGGGATTGTGCATGAACATCGTGCTTTAACGGACATGAACCGTTACTTATCTATATGTTTAATGCAGGTGGATATACGTTACATGGAAATCCTGTTATAATTACCGGTTAAATCGTGCTTATTCAGTTCCTGGACTAGTGTTACTGTTTATAAACGGTAATTCCAAATGTAGTATCCAGCTTGGTGGCATTCAAATATACAAGATCAGTTGATATTTTAAATATCGCTGCCTGATCAGAATCAATGCAGTTTAACACATTATGATCCTGAACAATTGTATTGAATGATATAAACTTTGCTTACATGTATGATGTTATTGACGAAATGTTAATAAAGTATGCTAACGGAAATTATCATTTAAATACAGCTGTCTATTCATATACCTATTTATACACTGTTCCTTAACATGATAAAACTAAGTCTTTAAATATATATTTATTTCATATAAGATATTCTAGGTACAATGCTAATACACGCAATAAAGTTGTCAAACATATTCAAAACAAAATCAAAATAAATCACTTTACTAATTAGACACATACAAACTTCTCAGATACACAAAATGTAGTAATCATCAATTCAGCCAAACTAACAAACTATCCTGATTAGAGATAATTAGTTATCTGAGCGATAACCGTTACGTGTCCGAGTGCAGTGATAATTACCTGAACATCTACAGTTTTACTCTGACTTAATTGTCTCAATTCCCGGGGTGCATAATGACATCCTAGTTAATTAAGAAAACCTTTGGAGAATATAAAGATCGAATTCGTCTTAGGTCAGTTAGAAATTATTTCACACTCACACTGTACACATATAGATATCTAATAATAACTATTTTATTCAGACACTGGAACAAGTAAATATGGGTTTAAGGTTAGTACATATTCTTCTTTATATTTCTTTATATTAAAGGTTCAATTAGAATTTTAAATATCAGCACATAATTAAAGTCAACGAAAAACAAAAAACGTTTAAAATAATGATTGCGCAGAAAATATATATTAACGCTTAATGCATTTTATAATTGATTTCTCTACGCTAAAATGATTGTTCTGGAGTTTAAAAAAAACAGAATGCGAGTCTGTCAACCTGACGTAACGGCTTTCAGTTCTTTCACATTTCTATTATGTTTTACTTTTACAGAATGAAGCTATTTGACGACACCACTGATTCTCCAGTCCGACAGCGTATAACCGATGTGAACTACAGTGAGATCCTACAAGTTATTACACCTTATAGCAAGTTCAATGACTCAAACATGACTGCTGATTTCTCTGTAAGTATCAATATAAGTTGTTTCCCCAAAACGCACTGTACTGTCAGGAGAGATCAAAGTCGCTTTTCATATGTTGATCTAGTTTTTTATAAAATATAAGTTTAAGGTTGATCTGATGTAACGTCATATTCTTTATAGTCTGTTTCGGGTTCACAATTGGTTAAGTTCTTTAAACTTATTAATAGTAAACATTGGACATCTCAAATGCGCAGTTAGATCACGATCTACATATATTACATTAGTCCTTCGGTCATCAGTGTTCCAAAAACGCATCTCAAAAAGAATATACAGAACGGAACTTATCTAAACTGACTCTATGATATAGCTGCCACGCATCGAGAGCGCGAGCTATGGGTTAAAGACATGGTCGGGTAAAGAAATGACGGTTATTGCCTCCCTTTAATCATCTCCTTGTTTCAAGAAAAGCAAAGCAAAGCAATATTTTCCGTTTTTCATATATCTTTAAAATCTTCAGATAATCACAAAACTACATATAAATGAAAATATATTGAAATATTTTCTTTCTATAGATCGAGATGCCGACATGTAAGCGTACCAGTTCAAGATTCAACTCTGACATCAAGAGAAGTTTGTTTACACCAAAGCGTCCAGCTGATGTTGATGACAGTTGTTTCGATACTCTACAACCATGTAAAAGAGGAAGATATAGTGAGGCAAAGGTATGTATTGACGAAAATTCAATCACTTTTCTTAATAATCGGCAATGAGATTCATATCCAGTATTTGTTGTGCATATCATAACACTTTCCCACATACAGCAACTCACTACTACTTTGGACAAATTATTCACTTACATCATTTGTGTTTTCTGCTTTCGTGACAAAAGTGTTGCTGTAGATGCATCAACCAGCGTCCTGTTTAGCACATACAGTCCCTAAAAAATGTTTATTACACTTAACTTATAAAAGTTAAATAATATAGACCGGCAATAAATTAGTATGGGTATATCATTCAATGACACGCGGTAATATCCGCTTTCTAATCTTCTTGTAGGTTTCTCTCGACACGTCTGTACGTGCTTTTAACAATGGTAAAAATAGACATTCTGTACTTGCTGTTAACCATCGTAAAAATAATTATGCAAGTTAACAGAACGTGTAGATAGCTCCCAGTATACTCAAAACCAGTCTCTAAAATCACGCAATGTGATTAATCTATTGCTGTCGGAGAATATCATACTATTTATCAATGGAAAAATATATACAATGTTTTTGCTTTTCGTTCTTCCAGGAATCATCAAATGACATCATAGATGCAGTCGATAAGTTGACAACAGAAAGAGATCTCATTGCTGATGGATCACGTGATTACACTTTACCCACAATTCAAGGAAAGCACAGCGACCTCAAGTCTATATCTCCAGAAACACTTGCTGACGTCATGAAGGGAGAATACAAAGAAAAGTTGGGTCACGTGACCATCGTCGATTGTAGATACCCGTATGAGTATGAAGGAGGTCACATCAATGGAGCCGTCAATCTCTTCACTAAAGATGACGTGAACAGCTTACTTCAGAATATTTCACAATCCGACAAACCACGTGTTCTCATCCTCCATTGTGAATTCTCTTCAGAAAGGGGACCTAAAATGTAAGTATTTAATGTAAACCACCTTGTACTTAAGGCCTATTTTCTTTCTGATATTCAAAACAAATTGGCTCTAATGCATAGCTTTTCTAAATAATTGTATGCAAGCTAGGTTAAAGTAAACGAAACAATCTTTATCTTTTAAAAGTATTATTTAGCATGAAGAAAAGAAAAAAGAGGATTTAAATGAAATTACGCGTTAGATTCAATGTGTATTAAATTGCCCCAATACTTTATTTTCATTTAATATTTAGTTGTATACATGTGTTTCGTTTATCATTATAGGTATCGATTCTTGAGAGCCCAGGACAGATCGATTAACAAGCAACATTACCCAAAGTTGAATTTTCCCGAGATATATCTTCTTGACGGTGGTTACAAGGCATTCTACTACTCACAACATACGACTTCCGAAATGTGTCAACCAATGAGCTACATGCCTATGATACACGAAGACCACGGTGCTGAATTACGTCACTTCCGGAAGAAGTCTAAGTCCTGGACAGCAGGGGAAGGCCAGAAACCACATTCTAGATTCAGCAGACGAAAGTCATTAGACTTTTAAATTGATGCCATTATGATGATATTTCAAATTGTGCAATACTAAATAATGTTAGTGCTTCTTTATCATGTTGATATATATTTTGATACTCATTTTGTTGATGATTCTATGTTTGATATTTAATAAATATATTACTACACATATGTCGTCGTTGCTTTAAACTGCTGAACTTCTGAGAAAAGTAATCCACCGTGGTCAAGTGATTGTCCTGGGTTTTGGATTCAACCGTCACGGGTTAGATCTCTGTCGCGACGATGATGGTTCACGTTTCCTAACTAAATACTTTAGTGAATATCCAGGGATTGTGAATACATGTAGGTGGGCAGTCGCCTTGATACTTGAAAACATTTTTGAGACAAAATTAGTGCTGGGCTTACACCATAATAATAAAACTTCTTATCGGTGATAAAAAGAAATATTATAAAAGAGGTTATAATAGCATTATATTCCTTGTGTCAGTGTCAATGTTAACATTATCTAACAAGTACATTGTCCATAATTAATTTAGCAGTTAATTTATAGTGTATGCTTTTGCCGAGTTTAATATCCATACAACTAGCAGTTTGTGATTTAAAGAAAAGAAAACGCGTGAATCTTCAGCTGCAAACGGATATCCAGCCAGCTAGTATATGGACATTGAACATAAACCAATAGGACGAACATAGGGCCAATACCCACACAGCTAGCAAATGGTTATGCATGAACAGCAAAAGCAATAATCTGCAGCTACATACTGATATCCAGTCAGCTAGTAATCGGTCATTTGACCTTAAGCAATATGGGGAACATACTGCCACGGGTTTATACCTACACAGCTAGCAGTTGGTGATTCAACAAAAGCCAAAGCGTGAATCAGCTAGTTGGTGGTTATATAACAAATGGTTATGCATACAAACCAGAAGCAAGGATCTGCAGCTACATACAGATATTCAGCCAGCTAGTAATCGGTCATTTAGCCATTTAGAAATAAAACTTACTGTCACGGGATAATATACAGACAACAATCAATTAGCTATTCAATAAAAAGCCAAATCACAGATCAGCTGCTACATACGGTTATCCAGCCAGCTAGTAGTTGGGTATTGACCATTCAGAAATAGGGCGAACTTACTGCCACGGGCAAATATCGACACATCTAGCAATTGGTTATTAAACATATAGCCAAATAGCAAATCTGCAACTACATACGGTTATTCAGTCAGCTAGAAGTTAGTCATTGCACATTAAGTAACCTTTGGCACATTATGCCACAGGTCAATACCCTTACAACAAGCAATTGCTTATTCGACAAGAGGTGGAATCACGAATCTACATTACTACATACGGATCATTCAGCTAGTAGTTGAACATGAGGTAATATGACGAACTTACTGCCACGATTCAATATAAACGCAGCTAGTCATTAGTTATTAGAGAGTCTGTTGTGTGGAGTGAATATGTGAACTGGCCGCCATGACACGTCTAAAACATTATTTAATACTGCGTAATAACCAAATAACTCTACCGCGGGTTGCAGAGTATTTGATTGTACTTTCAATCGTTCTATACATGTATCACGGCAAACTGTGTTTTACTCTGCTTTCAACAATCTAATAGTCATTTCACGGCGAATTATGTTTTACTCTGCTTTCAACAATCTTATAGTTATATCACGGCAAATCGTTTTTACTCTGCTTTCAACAATCTTATAGTTAAATCACGGCAAATCGTGTTTACTCTGCTTTCAACAATCTAATAGTCATTTCAGGGCGAATTGTGTTTTATTCTGATTTCAACAACCTTATAATTTGTTCACGCCCAATGGTTTTTACTCTGCTTTCAACAACCTTATTGTTATTTCAAGGCGAATTATGTTTTACTCTGCTTTCAACAATCTTATAGTTATATCACGGCAAATCGTGTTTACTCTGCTTTCAACAATCAACACAGTGTTTTACCCTGATCTCAACAGAATGATTACTTATATCACGGACTATGATGAAAATCAGCTTATACTTGCTATTTAATGGTTTCTCTGTAGTATGAATAGCAATCTACTTAAACATTGCGTTTTAAGTATTTTAAGTATTTGCCAAACCTGCTCACCAGCCCATGGCAAGAGGTTATGGATATTTTAAAATATAGGTTTTATTGCTAGATTGAGAGTCACAGTATTCAAGTTGTAAGAGTCTATGCTAATAACATAACACATCAAAATAAACATAATTAAATTGCGCCAAGCCACGCATTGCTAACGGGTGATCTTCATATAACATAACCAGTAATTTAATACGATCAGTAGTGTTACAAATTGACTGTTGTATCCAAGTTTCAAGTTTATTTATTCGGCATATCAAGTTATTTTACATCGCCGTAAACATACATGACAGATAACAAAATAGACATATATATACATTGAAGAGAGAAACATATGTGCATAAAAGAGAACAACATATATGCATAGATGCATGGTAGAGAACAACATATACGCATAGATACATAGAAGAGAAAACACATATATATATACATTGAAGAGACTCGTATGTACATATATGTTCGTAGGTTTAGAATATGTATACATGTCCGTAGGTCCAGAACATATATCATTTCAGGCCATAGCCATAATAATGTGTTTATTATGTCAATGTCCATGCTATGAAATGAGCAGATGAACATAATTACATTTACGAAAATACACGTACCTATTCAATTGACATATAAATACATTTGGCAAAGATTTCAAAACCATAGATTTAACACACAACAAATACCATCAAACAAAACGTATAGTGCTTGGAATGTTGAAGACAGAAAAGAGAACAAATACGTCGTTTCATCATGGATTATCTCCCTTCAAAGATCTTCAACGGGATTGTGCATGAACATCGTGCTTTAACGGACATGAACCGTTACTTATCTATATGTTTAATGCAGGTGGATATACGTTACATGGAAATCCTGTTATAATTACCGGTTAAATCGTGCTTATTCAGTTCCTGGACTAGTGTTACTGTTTATAAACGGTAATTCCAAATGTAGTATCCAGCTTGGTGGCATTCAAATATACAAGATCAGTTGATATTTTAAATATCGCTGCCTGATCAGAATCAATGCAGTTTAACACATTATGATCCTGAACAATTGTATTGAATGATATAAACTTTGCTTACATGTATGATGTTATTGACGAAATGTTAATAAAGTATGCTAACGGAAATTATCATTTAAATACAGCTGTCTATTCATATACCTATTTATACACTGTTCCTTAACATGATAAAACTAAGTCTTTAAATATATATTTATTTCATATAAGATATTCTAGGTACAATGCTAATACACGCAATAAAGTTGTCAAACATATTCAAAACAAAATCAAAATAAATCACTTTACTAATTAGACACATACAAACTTCTCAGATACACAAAATGTAGTAATCATCAATTCAGCCAAACTAACAAACTATCCTGATTAGAGATAATTAGTTATCTGAGCGATAACCGTTACGTGTCCGAGTGCAGTGATAATTACCTGAACATCTACAGTTTTACTCTGACTTAATTGTCTCAATTCCCGGGGTGCATAATGACATCCTAGTTAATTAAGAAAACCTTTGGAGAATATAAAGATCGAATTCGTCTTAGGTCAGTTAGAAATTATTTCACACTCACACTGTACACATATAGATATCTAATAATAACTATTTTATTCAGACACTGGAACAAGTAAATATGGGTTTAAGGTTAGTACATATTCTTCTTTATATTTCTTTATATTAAAGGTTCAATTAGAATTTTAAATATCAGCACATAATTAAAGTCAACGAAAAACAAAAAACGTTTAAAATAATGATTTCGCAGAAAATATATATTAACGCTTAATGCATTTTATAATTGATTTCTCTACGCTAAAATGATTGTTCTGGAGTTTAAAAAAAACAGAATGCGAGTCTGTCAACCTGACGTAACGGCTTTCAGTTCTTTCACATTTCTATTATGTTTTACTTTTACAGAATGAAGCTATTTGACGACACCACTGATTCTCCAGTCCGACAGCGTATAACCGATGTGAACTACAGTGAGATCCTACAAGTTATTACACCTTATAGCAAGTTCAATGACTCAAACATGACTGCTGATTTCTCTGTAAGTATCAATATAAGTTGTTTCCCCAAAACGCACTGTACTGTCAGGAGAGATCAAAGTCGCTTTTCATATGTTGATCTAGTTTTTTATAAAATATAAGTTTAAGGTTGATCTGATGTAACGTCATATTCTTTATAGTCTGTTTCGGGTTCACAATTGGTTAAGTTCTTTAAACTTATTAATAGTAAACATTGGACATCTCAAATGCGCAGTTAGATCACGATCTACATATATTACATTAGTCCTTCGGTCATCAGTGTTCCAAAAACGCATCTCAAAAAGAATATACAGAACGGAACTTATCTAAACTGACTCTATGATATAGCTGCCACGCATCGAGAGCGCGAGCTATGGGTTAAAGACATGGTCGGGTAAAGAAATGACGGTTATTGCCTCCCTTTAATCATCTCCTTGTTTCAAGAAAAGCAAAGCAAAGCAATATTTTCCGTTTTTCATATATCTTTAAAATCTTCAGATAATCACAAAACTACATATAAATGAAAATATATTGAAATATTTTCTTTCTATAGATCGAGATGCCGACATGTAAGCGTACCAGTTCAAGATTCAACTCTGACATCAAGAGAAGTTTGTTTACACCAAAGCGTCCAGCTGATGTTGATGACAGTTGTTTCGATACTCTACAACCATGTAAAAGAGGAAGATATAGTGAGGCAAAGGTATGTATTGACGAAAATTCAATCACTTTTCTTAATAATCGGCAATGAGATTCATATCCAGTATTTGTTGTGCATATCATAACACTTTCCCACATACAGCAACTCACTACTACTTTGGACAAATTATTCACTTACATCATTTGTGTTTTCTGCTTTCGTGACAAAAGTGTTGCTGTAGATGCATCAACCAGCGTCCTGTTTAGCACATACAGTCCCTAAAAAATGTTTATTACACTTAACTTATAAAAGTTAAATAATATAGACCGGCAATAAATTAGTATGGGTATATCATTCAATGACACGCGGTAATATCCGCTTTCTAATCTTCTTGTAGGTTTCTCTCGACACGTCTGTACGTGCTTTTAACAATGGTAAAAATAGACATTCTGTACTTGCTGTTAACCATCGTAAAAATAATTATGCAAGTTAACAGAACGTGTAGATAGCTCCCAGTATACTCAAAACCAGTCTCTAAAATCACGCAATGTGATTAATCTATTGCTGTCGGAGAATATCATACTATTTATCAATGGAAAAATATATACAATGTTTTTGCTTTTCGTTCTTCCAGGAATCATCAAATGACATCATAGATGCAGTCGATAAGTTGACAACAGAAAGAGATCTCATTGCTGATGGATCACGTGATTACACTTTACCCACAATTCAAGGAAAGCACAGCGACCTCAAGTCTATATCTCCAGAAACACTTGCTGACGTCATAAAGGGAGAATACAAAGAAAAGTTGGGTCACGTGACCATCGTCGATTGTAGATACCCGTATGAGTATGAAGGAGGTCACATCAATGGAGCCGTCAATCTCTTCACTAAAGATGACGTGAACAGCTTACTTCAGAATATTTCACAATCCGACAAACCACGTGTTCTCATCCTCCATTGTGAATTCTCTTCAGAAAGGGGACCTAAAATGTAAGTATTTAATGTAAACCACCTTGTACTTAAGGCCTATTTTCTTTCTGATATTCAAAACAAATTGGCTCTAATGCATAGCTTTTCTAAATAATTGTATGCAAGCTAGGTTAAAGTAAACGAAACAATCTTTATCTTTTAAAAGTATTATTTAGCATGAAGAAAAGAAAAAAGAGGATTTAAATGAAATTACGCGTTAGATTCAATGTGTATTAAATTGCCCCAATACTTTATTTTCATTTAATATTTAGTTGTATACATGTGTTTCGTTTATCATTATAGGTATCGATTCTTGAGAGCCCAGGACAGATCGATTAACAAGCAACATTACCCAAAGTTGAATTTTCCCGAGATATATCTTCTTGACGGTGGTTACAAGGCATTCTACTACTCACAACATACGACTTCCGAAATGTGTCAACCAATGAGCTACATGCCTATGATACACGAAGACCACGGTGCTGAATTACGTCACTTCCGGAAGAAGTCTAAGTCCTGGACAGCAGGGGAAGGCCAGAAACCACATTCTAGATTCAGCAGACGAAAGTCATTAGACTTTTAAATTGATGCCATTATGATGATATTTCAAATTGTGCAATACTAAATAATGTTAGTGCTTCTTTATCATGTTGATATATATTTTGATACTCATTTTGTTGATGATTCTATGTTTGATATTTAATAAATATATTACTACACATATGTCGTCGTTGCTTTAAACTGCTGAACTTCTGAGAAAAGTAATCCACCGTGGTCAAGTGATTGTCCTGGGTTTTGGATTCAACCGTCACGGGTTAGATCTCTGTCGCGACGATGATGGTTCACGTTTCCTAACTAAATACTTTAGTGAATATCCAGGGATTGTGAATACATGTAGGTGGGCAGTCGCCTTGATACTTGAAAACATTTTTGAGACAAAATTAGTGCTGGGCTTACACCATAATAATAAAACTTCTTATCGGTGATAAAAAGAAATATTATAAAAGAGGTTATAATAGCATTATATTCCTTGTGTCAGTGTCAATGTTAACATTATCTAACAAGTACATTGTCCATAATTAATTTAGCAGTTAATTTATAGTGTATGCTTTTGCCGAGTTTAATATCCATACAACTAGCAGTTTGTGATTTAAAGAAAAGAAAACGCGTGAATCTTCAGCTGCAAACGGATATCCAGCCAGCTAGTATATGGACATTGAACATAAACCAATAGGACGAACATAGGGCCAATACCTACACAGCTAGCAAATGGTTATGCATGAACAGCAAAAGCAATAATCTGCAGCTACATACTGATATCCAGTCAGCTAGTAATCGGTCATTTGACCTTAAGCAATATGGGGAACATACTGCCACGGGTTTATACCTACACAGCTAGCAGTTGGTGATTCAACAAAAGCCAAAGCGTGAATCAGCTAGTTGGTGGTTATATAACAAATGGTAATGCATACAAACCAGAAGCAAGGATCTGCAGCTACATACAGATATTCAGCCAGCTAGTAATCGGTCATTTAGCCATTTAGAAATAAAACTTACTGTCACGGGATAATATACAGACAACAATCAATTAGCTATTCAATAAAAAGCCAAAGCACAGATCAGCTGCTACATACGGTTATCCAGCCAGCTAGTAGTTGGGTATTGACCATTCAGAAATAGGGCGAACTTACTGCCACGGGCAAATATCGACACATCTAGCAATTGGTTATTAAACATATAGCCAAATAGCAAATCTGCAACTACATACGGTTATTCAGTCAGCTAGAAGTTAGTCATTGCACATTAAGTAACCTTTGGCACATTATGCCACAGGTCAATACCCTTACAACAAGCAATTGCTTATTCGACAAGAGGTGGAATCACGAATCTACACTACTACATACGGATCATTCAGCTAGTAGTTGAACATGAGGTAATATGACGAACTTACTGCCACGATTCAATATAAACGCAGCTAGTCATTAGTTATTAGAGAGTCTGTTGTGTGGAGTGAATATGTGAACTGGCCGCCATGACACGTCTAAAACATTATTTAATACTGCGTAATAACCAAATAACTCTACCGCGGGTTGCAGAGTATTTGATTGTACTTTCAATCGTTCTATACATGTATCACGGCAAACTGTGTTTTACTCTGCTTTCAACAATCTAATAGTCATTTCACGGCGAATTATGTTTTACTCTGCTTTCAACAATCTTATAGTTATATCACGGCAAATCGTTTTTACTCTGCTTTCAACAATCTTATAGTTAAATCACGGCAAATCGTGTTTACTCTGCTTTCAACAATCTAATAGTCATTTCAGGGCGAATTGTGTTTTATTCTGATTTCAACAACCTTATAATTTGTTCACGCCCAATGGTTTTTACTCTGCTTTCAACAACCTTATTGTTATTTCAAGGCGAATTATGTTTTACTCTGCTTTCAACAATCTTATAGTTATATCACGGCAAATCGTGTTTACTCTGCTTTCAACAATCAACACAGTGTTTTACCCTGATCTCAACAGAATGATTACTTATATCACGGACTATGATGAAAATCAGCTTATACTTGCTATTTAATGGTTTCTCTGTAGTATGAATAGCAATCTACTTAAACATTGCGTTTTAAGTATTTTAAGTATTTGCCAAACCTGCTCACCAGCCCATGGCAAGAGGTTATGGATATTTTAAAATATAGGTTTTATTGCTAGATTGAGAGTCACAGTATTCAAGTTGTAAGAGTCTATGCTAATAACATAACACATCAAAATAAACATAATTAAATTGCGCCAAGCCACGCATTGCTAACGGGTGATCTTCATATAACATAACCAGTAATTTAATACGATCAGTAGTGTTACAAATTGACTGTTGTATCCAAGTTTCAAGTTTATTTATTCGGCATATCAAGTTATTTTACATCGCCGTAAACATACATGACAGATAACAAAATAGACATATATATACATTGAAGAGAGAAACATATGTGCATAAAAGAGAACAACATATATGCATAGATGCATGGTAGAGAACAACATATACGCATAGATACATAGAAGAGAAAACACATATATATATACATTGAAGAGACTCGTATGTACATATATGTTCGTAGGTTTAGAATATGTATACATGTCCGTAGGTCCAGAACATATATCATTTCAGGCCATAGCCATAATAATGTGTTTATTATGTCAATGTCCATGCTATGAAATGAGCAGATGAACATAATTACATTTACGAAAATACACGTACCTATTCAATTGACATATAAATACATTTGGCAAAGATTTCAAAACCATAGATTTAACACACAACAAATACCATCAAACAAAACGTATAGTGCTTGGAATGTTGAAGACAGAAAAGAGAACAAATACGTCGTTTCATCATGGATTATCTCCCTTCAAAGATCTTCAACGGGATTGTGCATGAACATCGTGCTTTAACGGACATGAACCGTTACTTATCTATATGTTTAATGCAGGTGGATATACGTTACATGGAAATCCTGTTATAATTACCGGTTAAATCGTGCTTATTCAGTTCCTGGACTAGTGTTACTGTTTATAAACGGTAATTCCAAATGTAGTATCCAGCTTGGTGGCATTCAAATATACAAGATCAGTTGATATTTTAAATATCGCTGCCTGATCAGAATCAATGCAGTTTAACACATTATGATCCTGAACAATTGTATTGAATGATATAAACTTTGCTTACATGTATGATGTTATTGACGAAATGTTAATAAAGTATGCTAACGGAAATTATCATTTAAATACAGCTGTCTATTCATATACCTATTTATACACTGTTCCTTAACATGATAAAACTAAGTCTTTAAATATATATTTATTTCATATAAGATATTCTAGGTACAATGCTAATACACGCAATAAAGTTGTCAAACATATTCAAAACAAAATCAAAATAAATCACTTTACTAATTAGACACATACAAACTTCTCAGATACACAAAATGTAGTAATCATCAATTCAGCCAAACTAACAAACTATCCTGATTAGAGATAATTAGTTATCTGAGCGATAACCGTTACGTGTCCGAGTGCAGTGATAATTACCTGAACATCTACAGTTTTACTCTGACTTAATTGTCTCAATTCCCGGGGTGCATAATGACATCCTAGTTAATTAAGAAAACCTTTGGAGAATATAAAGATCGAATTCGTCTTAGGTCAGTTAGAAATTATTTCACACTCACACTGTACACATATAGATATCTAATAATAACTATTTTATTCAGACACTGGAACAAGTAAATATGGGTTTAAGGTTAGTACATATTCTTCTTTATATTTCTTTATATTAAAGGTTCAATTAGAATTTTAAATATCAGCACATAATTAAAGTCAACGAAAAACAAAAAACGTTTAAAATAATGATTGCGCAGAAAATATATATTAACGCTTAATGCATTTTATAATTGATTTCTCTACGCTAAAATGATTGTTCTGGAGTTTAAAAAAAACAGAATGCGAGTCTGTCAACCTGACGTAACGGCTTTCAGTTCTTTCACATTTCTATTATGTTTTACTTTTACAGAATGAAGCTATTTGACGACACCACTGATTCTCCAGTCCGACAGCGTATAACCGATGTGAACTACAGTGAGATCCTACAAGTTATTACACCTTATAGCAAGTTCAATGACTCAAACATGACTGCTGATTTCTCTGTAAGTATCAATATAAGTTGTTTCCCCAAAACGCACTGTACTGTCAGGAGAGATCAAAGTCGCTTTTCATATGTTGATCTAGTTTTTTATAAAATATAAGTTTAAGGTTGATCTGATGTAACGTCATATTCTTTATAGTCTGTTTCGGGTTCACAATTGGTTAAGTTCTTTAAACTTATTAATAGTAAACATTGGACATCTCAAATGCGCAGTTAGATCACGATCTACATATATTACATTAGTCCTTCGGTCATCAGTGTTCCAAAAACGCATCTCAAAAAGAATATACAGAACGGAACTTATCTAAACTGACTCTATGATATAGCTGCCACGCATCGAGAGCGCGAGCTATGGGTTAAAGACATGGTCGGGTAAAGAAATGACGGTTATTGCCTCCCTTTAATCATCTCCTTGTTTCAAGAAAAGCAAAGCAAAGCAATATTTTCCGTTTTTCATATATCTTTAAAATCTTCAGATAATCACAAAACTACATATAAATGAAAATATATTGAAATATTTTCTTTCTATAGATCGAGATGCCGACATGTAAGCGTACCAGTTCAAGATTCAACTCTGACATCAAGAGAAGTTTGTTTACACCAAAGCGTCCAGCTGATGTTGATGACAGTTGTTTCGATACTCTACAACCATGTAAAAGAGGAAGATATAGTGAGGCAAAGGTATGTATTGACGAAAATTCAATCACTTTTCTTAATAATCGGCAATGAGATTCATATCCAGTATTTGTTGTGCATATCATAACACTTTCCCACATACAGCAACTCACTACTACTTTGGACAAATTATTCACTTACATCATTTGTGTTTTCTGCTTTCGTGACAAAAGTGTTGCTGTAGATGCATCAACCAGCGTCCTGTTTAGCACATACAGTCCCTAAAAAATGTTTATTACACTTAACTTATAAAAGTTAAATAATATAGACCGGCAATAAATTAGTATGGGTATATCATTCAATGACACGCGGTAATATCCGCTTTCTAATCTTCTTGTAGGTTTCTCTCGACACGTCTGTACGTGCTTTTAACAATGGTAAAAATAGACATTCTGTACTTGCTGTTAACCATCGTAAAAATAATTATGCAAGTTAACAGAACGTGTAGATAGCTCCCAGTATACTCAAAACCAGTCTCTAAAATCACGCAATGTGATTAATCTATTGCTGTCGGAGAATATCATACTATTTATCAATGGAAAAATATATACAATGTTTTTGCTTTTCGTTCTTCCAGGAATCATCAAATGACATCATAGATGCAGTCGATAAGTTGACAACAGAAAGAGATCTCATTGCTGATGGATCACGTGATTACACTTTACCCACAATTCAAGGAAAGCACAGCGACCTCAAGTCTATATCTCCAGAAACACTTGCTGACGTCATGAAGGGAGAATACAAAGAAAAGTTGGGTCACGTGACCATCGTCGATTGTAGATACCCGTATGAGTATGAAGGAGGTCACATCAATGGAGCCGTCAATCTCTTCACTAAAGATGACGTGAACAGCTTACTTCAGAATATTTCACAATCCGACAAACCACGTGTTCTCATCCTCCATTGTGAATTCTCTTCAGAAAGGGGACCTAAAATGTAAGTATTTAATGTAAACCACCTTGTACTTAAGGCCTATTTTCTTTCTGATATTCAAAACAAATTGGCTCTAATGCATAGCTTTTCTAAATAATTGTATGCAAGCTAGGTTAAAGTAAACGAAACAATCTTTATCTTTTAAAAGTATTATTTAGCATGAAGAAAAGAAAAAAGAGGATTTAAATGAAATTACGCGTTAGATTCAATGTGTATTAAATTGCCCCAATACTTTATTTTCATTTAATATTTAGTTGTATACATGTGTTTCGTTTATCATTATAGGTATCGATTCTTGAGAGCCCAGGACAGATCGATTAACAAGCAACATTACCCAAAGTTGAATTTTCCCGAGATATATCTTCTTGACGGTGGTTACAAGGCATTCTACTACTCACAACATACGACTTCCGAAATGTGTCAACCAATGAGCTACATGCCTATGATACACGAAGACCACGGTGCTGAATTACGTCACTTCCGGAAGAAGTCTAAGTCCTGGACAGCAGGGGAAGGCCAGAAACCACATTCTAGATTCAGCAGACGAAAGTCATTAGACTTTTAAATTGATGCCATTATGATGATATTTCAAATTGTGCAATACTAAATAATGTTAGTGCTTCTTTATCATGTTGATATATATTTTGATACTCATTTTGTTGATGATTCTATGTTTGATATTTAATAAATATATTACTACACATATGTCGTCGTTGCTTTAAACTGCTGAACTTCTGAGAAAAGTAATCCACCGTGGTCAAGTGATTGTCCTGGGTTTTGGATTCAACCGTCACGGGTTAGATCTCTGTCGCGACGATGATGGTTCACGTTTCCTAACTAAATACTTTAGTGAATATCCAGGGATTGTGAATACATGTAGGTGGGCAGTCGCCTTGATACTTGAAAACATTTTTGAGACAAAATTAGTGCTGGGCTTACACCATAATAATAAAACTTCTTATCGGTGATAAAAAGAAATATTATAAAAGAGGTTATAATAGCATTATATTCCTTGTGTCAGTGTCAATGTTAACATTATCTAACAAGTACATTGTCCATAATTAATTTAGCAGTTAATTTATAGTGTATGCTTTTGCCGAGTTTAATATCCATACAACTAGCAGTTTGTGATTTAAAGAAAAGAAAACGCGTGAATCTTCAGCTGCAAACGGATATCCAGCCAGCTAGTATATGGACATTGAACATAAACCAATAGGACGAACATAGGGCCAATACCCACACAGCTAGCAAATGGTTATGCATGAACAGCAAAAGCAATAATCTGCAGCTACATACTGATATCCAGTCAGCTAGTAATCGGTCATTTGACCTTAAGCAATATGGGGAACATACTGCCACGGGTTTATACCTACACAGCTAGCAGTTGGTGATTCAACAAAAGCCAAAGCGTGAATCAGCTAGTTGGTGGTTATATAACAAATGGTTATGCATACAAACCAGAAGCAAGGATCTGCAGCTACATACAGATATTCAGCCAGCTAGTAATCGGTCATTTAGCCATTTAGAAATAAAACTTACTGTCACGGGATAATATACAGACAACAATCAATTAGCTATTCAATAAAAAGCCAAAGCACAGATCAGCTGCTACATACGGTTATCCAGCCAGCTAGTAGTTGGGTATTGACCATTCAGAAATAGGGCGAACTTACTGCCACGGGCAAATATCGACACATCTAGCAATTGGTTATTAAACATATAGCCAAATAGCAAATCTGCAACTACATACGGTTATTCAGTCAGCTAGAAGTTAGTCATTGCACATTAAGTAACCTTTGGCACATTATGCCACAGGTCAATACCCTTACAACAAGCAATTGCTTATTCGACAAGAGGTGGAATCACGAATCTACATTACTACATACGGATCATTCAGCTAGTAGTTGAACATGAGGTAATATGACGAACTTACTGCCACGATTCAATATAAACGCAGCTAGTCATTAGTTATTAGAGAGTCTGTTGTGTGGAGTGAATATGTGAACTGGCCGCCATGACACGTCTAAAACATTATTTAATACTGCGTAATAACCAAATAACTCTACCGCGGGTTGCAGAGTATTTGATTGTACTTTCAATCGTTCTATACATGTAACACGGCAAACTGTGTTTTACTCTGCTTTCAACAATCTAATAGTCATTTCACGGCGAATTATGTTTTACTCTGCTTTCAACAATCTTATAGTTATATCACGGCAAATCGTTTTTACTCTGCTTTCAACAATCTTATAGTTAAATCACGGCAAATCGTGTTTACTCTGCTTTCAACAATCTAATAGTCATTTCAGGGCGAATTGTGTTTTATTCTGATTTCAACAACCTTATAATTTGTTCACGCCCAATGGTTTTTACTCTGCTTTCAACAACCTTATTGATGCATGGTAGAGAACAACATATACGCATAGATACATAGAAGAGAAAACACATATATATATACATTGAAGAGACTCGTATGTACATATATGTTCGTAGGTTTAGAATATGTATACATGTCCGTAGGTCCAGAACATATATCATTTCAGGCCATAGCCATAATAATGTGTTTATTATGTCAATGTCCATGCTATGAAATGAGCAGATGAACATAATTACATTTACGAAAATACACGTACCTATTCAATTGACATATAAATACATTTGGCAAAGATTTCAAAACCATAGATTTAACACACAACAAATACCATCAAACAAAACGTATAGTGCTTGGAATGTTGAAGACAGAAAAGAGAACAAATACGTCGTTTCATCATGGATTATCTCCCTTCAAAGATCTTCAACGGGATTGTGCATGAACATCGTGCTTTAACGGACATGAACCGTTACTTATCTATATGTTTGATGCAGGTGGATATACGTTACATGGAAATCCTGTTATAATTACCGGTTAAATCGTGCTTATTCAGTTCCTGGACTAGTGTTACTGTTTATAAACGGTAATTTCAAATGTAGTATCCAGCTTGGTGGCATTCAAATATACAAGATCAGTTGATATTTTAAATATCGCTGCCTGATCAGAATCAATTCAGTTTAACACATTATGATCCTGAACAATTGTATTGAATGATATAAACTTTGCTTACATGTATGATGTTATTGACGAAATGTTAATAAAGTATGCTAACGGAAATTATCATTTAAATACAGCTGTCTATTCATATACCTATTTATACACTGTTCCTTAACATGATAAAACTAAGTCTTTAAATATATATTTATTACATATAAGATATTCTAGGTACAATGCTAATACACGCAATAAAGTTGTCAAACATATTCAAACAAAATCAAAATAAATCACTTTACTAATTAGACACATACAAACTTCTCAGATACACAAAATGTAGTAATCATCAATTCAGCCAATCTAACAAACTATTCTGATTAGAGATAATTAGTTATCTGAGCGATAACCGTTACGTGTCCGAGTGCATTGATAATTACCTGAACATCTACAGTTTTACTCTGACTTAATTGTCTCAATTCCCGGGGTGCATAATGACATCCTAGTTAATTAAGAAAACTTTTGGAGAATATAAAGATCGAATTCGTCTTAGGTCAGTTAGAAATTATTTCACACTCACACTGTACACATATAGATATCTAATAATAACTATTTTATTCAGACACTGGAACAAGTAAATATGGGTTTAAGGTTAGTACATATTTCTCTTTATATTTCTTTATATTAAAGGTTCAATTAGAATTTTAAATATCAGCACATAATTAAAGTCAACGAAAAACAAAAAACGTTTAAAATAATGATTGCGCAGAAAATATATATTAACGCTTAATGCATTTTATAATTTATTTCTCTACGCTAAAATGATTGTTCTGGAGTTTAAAAAAAACAGAATGCGAGTCTGTCAACCTGACGTAACGGCTTTCAGTTCTTTCACATTTCTATTATGTTTTACTTTTACAGAATGAAGCTATTTGACGACACCACTGATTCTCCAGTCCGACAGCGTATAACCGATGTGAACTACAGTGAGATCCTACAAGTTATTACACCTTATAGCAAGTTCAATGACTCAAACGTGACTGCTGATTTCTCTGTAAGTATCAATATAAGTTGTTTCCCCAAAACGCACTGTACTGTCAGGAGAGATCAAAGTCGCTTTTCATATGTTGATCTAGTTTTTTATAAAATATAAGTTTAAGGTTGATCTGATGTAACGTCATATTCTTTATAGTCTGTTTCGGGTTCACAATTGGTTAAGTTCTTTAAACTTATTAATAGTAAACATTGGACATCTCAAATGCGCAGTTAGATCACGATCTACATATATTGCATTAGTCCTTCGGTCATCAGTGTTCCAAAAACGCATCTCAAAAAGAATATACAGAACGGAACTTATCTAAACTAACTCTATGATATAGCTGCCACGCATCGAGAGCGCGAGCTATGGGTTAACGACATGGTCGGGTAAAGAAATGACGGTTATTGCCTCCCTTTAATCATCTCCTTGTTTCAAGAAAAGGAAAGCAAAGCAATATTTTCCGTTTTTCATATATCTTTAAAATCTTCAGATAATCACAAAACTACATATAAATGAAAATATATTGAAATATTTTCTTTCTATAGATCGAGATGCCGACATGTAAGCGTACCAGTTCAAGATTCAACTCTGACATCAAGAGAAGTTTGTTTACACCAAAGCGTCCAGCTGATGTTGATGACAGTTGTTTCGATACTCTACAACCATGTAAAAGAGGAAGATATAGTGAGGCAAAGGTATGTATTGACGAAAATTCAATCACTTTTCTTAATAATCGGCAATGAGATTCATATCCAGTATTTGTTGTGCATATCATAACCCTTTCCCACATACAGCAACTCACTACTACTTTGGACAAATTATTCACTTACATCATTTGTGTTTTCTGCTTTCGCGACAAAAGTGTTGCTGTAGATGCATCAACCAGCGTCCTGTTTAGCACATACAGTCCCTGAAAAACGTTTATTACACTTAACTTATAAAAGTTAAATCATATAGACCGGCAATAAGTTAGTATGGGTATATCATTCAATGACACGCGGTTATATCCGCTTTCTAATATTCTTGTATGTTTCTCTCGACACGGTTGTACGTGCTTTTAACAATGGTAAAAATAGACATTCTGTACTTGCTTTTAACCATAGTAAAAATAATTATGCAAGCTAACAGAACGTGTAGATAGCTCCCAGTATACTCAAAACCAGTCTCTAAAATCACGCAATGTGATTAATCTATTGCTGTCGGAGAATATCATACTATTTATCAATGGAAACATATATACAATGTTTTTTGCTTTTCGTTCTTCCAGGAATCATCAAATGACATCATAGATGCAGTCGATAAGTTGACAACAGAAAGAGATCTCATTGCTGATGGATCACGTGATTACACTTTACCCACAGTTCAAGGAAAGCACAGCGACCTCAAGTCTATATCTCCAGAAACACTTGCTGACGTCATGAAGGGAGAATACAAAGAAAAGTTGGGTCACGTGACCATCGTCGATTGTAGATACCCGTATGAGTATGAAGGAGGTCACATCAATGGAGCCGTCAATCTCTACACTAAAGATGACGTGAACAGCTTACTTCAGAATATTTCACAATCCGACAAACCACGTGTTCTCATCTTCCATTGTGAATTCTCTTCAGAAAGGGGACCTAAAATGTAAGTATTTAATGTAAACCACCTTGTACTTAAGCCGATTTTCTTTCTGATATTCAAAACAAATTGGCTCTAATGCATAGCTTTTCTAAATAATTGTATGCAAGCTAAGTTAAAGTAAACGTAAAAATCTTTATCTTTTAAAAGTATTATTTAGCATGAAGAAAAGAAAAAAGAGGATTTAAATGAAATTACGCGTTAGATTCAATGTGTATTAAATTGCCCCAATACTTAATTTACATTTAATATTTCGTTGTATACATGTGTTTCGTTTATCATTATAGGTATCGATTCTTGAGAGCCCAGGACAGATCGATTAACAAGCAACATTACCCAAAGTTGAATTTTCCAGAGATATATCTTCTTGACGGTGGTTACAAGGCATTCTACTACTCACAACATACGACTTCCGAAATGTGTCAACCAATGAGCTACATGCCTATGATACACGAAGACCACGGTGCTGATTTACGTCACTTCCGGAAGAAGTCTAAGTCCTGGACAGCAAGGGAAGGCCAGAAACCACATTCTAGATTCAGCAGACGAAAGTCATTAGACTTTTAAATTTATGCCATTATGATGATTTTTCAAATTGTGCAATACTAAATAATGTTAGTGCTTCTTTATCATGTTGATATATATTTTGATACTCATTTTGTTGATGATTCTACGTTTGATATTTAATAAATATATTACTACACGTATGTCGTCGTTGCTTTAACCTGCTGAACTTCTGAGAAAAGTAATCCACCGTGGTCAAGTGATTGTCCTGGGTTTTGGATTCAACCGTCACGGGTTAGATCTCTGTCGCGACGATGATGGTTCACGTTTCCTAACTAAATACTTTAGTGAATATCCAGGGATTGTGAATACATGTAGGTGGGCAGTCGCCTTGATACTTGAACACATTTTTGAGATAAAATTAGTGCTGGGCTTACACCATAATAATTAGAACGAAACTTCTTATCGGTGATAAAAAACGACTCTGTTGTGTAGTGGTAGATCATCCGCCTGGTGTGCGGGACGTTGCTCTTTCGTTCCCCGGGTTATGAATTGAAACAGTTCAATGATGACAATACGCAATGATTTCAAAGCATGTTTCCCAATGTCGTTACCCCACCAGTGAAGAACCATATAATCTGGGACTGTGCCAACTTTTGCAAGAGTCTCAAGTTTATTTCTCATTTTGTAGCCGGCGCGTCCGTGCGTTTATTGTTCAATAATTGCAACGGGAGGCACTTTCAACATTCGTGACACCCTATGACTGCTGGAATCGTTTTTCTGAAACTTCTGGCCAGGTTTGGAGACCGGCCGGCCGATGCATCCATGCGTTTATTGTTCAATAATTGCGACATGAGGCACTGTCAACATTCATGACACACTTTGACTGCTGGAATCGCTTTTGTGAAACCTCTGACCTAGTAAAGAGACAGGCCAGCCGTTGCATCCGAGCGTTTAATGTTAAATAATTATGACACGTGATCGTTCAATATTAATTGACCCTTTGACCTCTGGAACCGATTTTGTGAACAGTCACTACGGGGTTCAACAGTGGGACACTTTGGTGGGGCGTTGTTCTTTGGCGCTGACTATTATTATTTTTTCTGATTTAGAAGGCCTTTGATGCGTTAGCAAAACCGAAAAAAAACTCTCTTTCTCCCTATTCCACAACGTTTCAACTCTGTATACAAATCATACTTCCCATTTAACTCTGATGTTTTCAAAGCATACACCAATTGAAATATACATTTGTTATTTAACTGGATTAGTCTAGTTTACAAGGTTTGGATGATTAATTGGAGTTTTAATTAGTATTTCTGATATATCACGTCGGCCAGTTCACTTAACGTGTTTGTCATAGCTTTCCTGCACCAGAACTCACCACAACATTAGTCCTTGGTAACTGGTTATCTTCCGACAGAGACTATACAGCATCTTGGCCGAAGGAAAATGACGCTAGTCACAGTGACTGCAGTTTGTATACCTGTACAATAAAGCAGAAACATGTGTCTCTGATTAAAGAGAATGTTCCAACATTTGGTGGTCACAGCTTTCAAATAACGAAACGTATTTCAATTATAAAAGAATACGGCTATATCATTTTGTACAGCTTAACGATTCTACGTAAGACCTAGTGGTATTTGTTTGGCTATGTCATTTGTTACAGCTATAACATGTGACGTTATGCCTAGTGGAATGTGTACGGCTATGTCATTTTGTACAGCTATAACATGCTGTGTTAGGACTAGTGGTATGTGTTCGGCTTTGCCATTTTGTACAGCTTAACGAGTATACGTTAGGCCTAGTGGTATGTGTACGGCTATGTCATGTTGTACAGCTATTACATGCTGTGTTAGGACTTGTGGTATTTGTACGGCTACTTCATTTCGTACAGATGAAATATTCTACGTTAGGCATAATGGTATTTGTACGTCTATGCCAGTTTGTACAGCTGAAAGATTATACGTAAGGCCTAGTGGTATTTGTACAGCTATGTCATTATGTACACCTATAACCTGCTTCGTTATGCCTACTCGTATTTGTAGGGCTACGTCATTGTGTACAGCTGAACGATTCTATGTAAGGCCCGGGACAACTTAGTTGTCCCAGGTTAGGCATAGTGGTATTTGTGCGGCTAAGTCATTGTTTTTATTTCATTTGGGGCTCTTCAGAAAAATAACATTGTAGTTTTTATGCAATAAAATATATTGTATTGTATTGCATTTTTGTTTGCTTTGTTTTATTGGGGATTTAAGCCGTTTTCAACATTATTTCAGTTGTATTACGGCGACAGTGCACATAATAATGATCCCTGTGTAAACAAACCAGTACAAGGCTGTACATATGTCAGATCACCGACAATAGTCACTCAACCACGGCGGATTCCTATGCCATTTTGTACAGCTGTATTGTGTTCACAGTATAACCGTAGTCTATCCGTCCACCCGTGTTCATTGTTTTGTTTATATGACAAAGTCTCTTAACATGATTGGAAACGTGCTCCACGAAAAACCGTCTGTTAATCCGGATTCACATGGATACCGGTTTACAGACGTTTTTTGAAATATTCTCCAACAGGCAAGCGAACAGAGCAGATCCAGCACAGATTGCACGGATAAACTGTATCAAATCCATATAACCGAATTGAATTATTGTTGGTAGAAAAAAAAAAATGTTCTCATTCTGCTGATACATACTATGGCAGGATAGCGAATCGAAATAGTTTGTGGGAAGCTTAATGACAGGTTAACAAAACAAGCTTCGTGTCCTACAGATAAGCAATATGGGAAACAGACATATCGAGATTGTGTTTGGCAGCAGGCAGGCCAAATAGCAAAACAGTTTTCCCGTTCTGTTAATTAGCAATATGGAAGAATATTAAAGCCAAATTCTATTTCAGTAGAAAGGTTACTAAAAGACAAATCTAGGTTCTCGTTGTATTGCTTAGCAGTACTACAGAATAGTAAGGCGACTAAGCAGGTTTTTAAAATATCACAACGAATGTCTCAACCTGCTTGAATGAAAAGGATTGAATACTCATTCTGCCATTTTGTTAATTTAAAACCAGTGTAATGTGTCTAGCGGATGATTATAATGAGTTTTACTTTACCTATCTTCTTGAAAGTGATTAGAGAACAACTTAACAAGCGGTAGGATAATTTCCTATAAAATGTAAAGCATTCTGATTAAACCAATGATTGAAAATTGTTGGATAAATGAATATTGTCTAGCTGACAATGAATTAATCAAACATAAATATGAAATGAGGCAAAACAAATAGAAATCAAACAAGTAAACAAGTATGACTAAAGGAAGTGTATGAATCCCGTTATATCCTAGTTGGTATATGGTTCATTACGGGCCAACCTAGCTGGACCCAATCAATGATTTCGGTGATTGTGTCCAATCTATAGCACACTGACATAGTGTGCTTGTATCACGTCTACTTAGCGGTTCCAGTCCAGACTGATTCCTTCACTGATCCAGTCGGCTTGACTCGTGCAGGGACTCAGTTTTATTAATAGCCTAAACAATAATGCGACCCGGTACTATAGTTTTATTTGTTTTCACGGTTTGCAAATACATGAATCCAGGTTGCAAGTTTGTATGTCCAAAATAATAACTCTCTCTGCCCAAAGTCCCATTAATTATTTTACCACAGTGATGTTTTCTCTTTCATGCGATTTCGCCTTTTATATACATTATCAGAATGCCGCACATGCGCTGTATACCATTTCCTATTGAACCTTATACCCAAGCAACGTCTGTGTAGTACGATTATTTAAACACTTCTAAACAATATCAAACAACTGTGCGCAAAATAAACGAAGGTAGACGGCGAACACAAGTGCCTTCATTAGTATGCAACTGGCAGATTATTTCAGTATTTCAGCGAATTTACTGCTTTGTGATTTGCAAAACAAAAAATGGACTAAACGGATCGGCCTAAGTTCGTCACACCAGCAAAAAAACCATTGATATCTGTCGCTCTCGAGTTTTGTTAACCAATCAGGTAGACATAATTGCATGCTTCTTCAAGGCTTGTTTTAATCATAAGCGTCTACAGACCAGTATTGGTGCCTCTGTAGCAGACCGCATTAGGATGCGAACACAACGAAGAATTGTCGTTTTCCCCCAAAAAAACGTAGTTCTACCCTATCCTCATAATCGCATATGTTCGTACAATAATTGTTTTCCCATTTGAAAAAAGTCTCAGTTTACTGTAGTTAAGTTATAAAAATATTGCCGCGACAGATAAAGGGTTCTAGCTTCATTTATGTTTTTCGGATTCAGTTATCTATTTCCCACATGCAGGCGATTTCTGAAACCATTATGGATTTTTTGTGATATGGATGTTTATCGAAGAACGTAAAAAGGACTCATAAATACTTTCCAGCTTCGTTTTTCATTCATACTTAAATATTAATTGTGAAAAGAAAAGACATTTGCCTTTTTATTAAATATATAGGCCAGCGGCCCACAATGCAGCAAACATATTTAGAACTATTAATATCCAAAGAGTGACAATAAACATGTTAATTGTAATAGACAATATATTTGAATTCACAGAATAGGTCACGAAAAGCTGAATATCTTACATAAATCAAAGCCTTTATTGGGTATGAAAATGCTTTATAGAAAGTATATCTTTTATTGCATTCTATTATCAAAGCACTGAAAGTGCTGACGACCTGGGGGCTGCAGGTAGGTTGGTTTGTTTGTTTGTTTGTTTGGAGTTTAACGCCGCTTTCAACAGCTTTGGTCATATCACGGCGGTCAGTGCACCTACCCATGTTTTCCTGGCTTTCCCACACCAGTACTTACACAACATTCTTTCGAAGCCACTGACTACTTTCTCACATAGATCAGAGGTGAGAGGCAATGGAAAACATCGCCCGAAAGAATGTCGCCGCAACCGGGTATCGAACCCGTGCAGGTAGGTTGGAGAAGTAGGGAGAATGTAAAGGAAAAAACAATTGCAGAGTTTGTTTAAGTATTTATTGTTAAGAAGTTAAAAGATCATATCAAAACTAGTATTTATTACGAAACTGGCAATTGGAAAACAGGAGGACCTTGTTGGCCCCATATCGCTCTCAAGTATACTAATTTAAGACATGAAGAATCAAAGAATGAATTTCGCAGCAGGTTTAGGCAGAAACATTTTGAAGTTTCAGCCTTATTATATTGAGAAATATGTCAATGTTGAATCAACTGCCATCAAGCAGTTTCTGTGTGTTTTACAAACTGAACCCACTCGAGCGAACTTGGAGGATGTTCAGAGAGGTTCAGTCAAGGAATATTTAAGAGAAATTAATTTGAAATCTAGCTGGGCCAGTAGTTTCTGACAAGAAAAATTCAATAGGTTTTCTTTTTTGTCGCAAGGGCAACAAGTTGTGCACTGAATTAAATTATATGAACAACTGTAAAAGTGGAGCCATGCAAGGAACATCCATGCCAAGTTTTATTAACTTGCAGCCAGTGGTCTTTGAGGAGAGCTACAAACAATGAGTGAGTCCAACAGACCATCCAGGTGATCTAAAAATCTTAGGTTTCAGGACCACAAAAACACTAGTATATTAAATAATTACTTTCTGGTTTAAAGATGACCACAGTTGTGGTCGAAACTGACAAGTGTTTTTTAGCGCAGTATTGGGTAAGCAAGAAAATATGTAAGCAATGGGATTTAGCAACTAACATAATTAACACATTAAAAGACATACACTATTACATACAACTAGTTACAGAACAAGGTGAATAAATAAAAAATAAGAAGTTTCACAAAGAGCAATATGCTGCATTCCATAAGCATGTGTTACTCCTACACACTGAACATATTAATTCATCATGTATCAGTTATGGATTGATTGGGTCCTCTTTTACGGACAGAGTGGACACTAATGGAGAAAGAGTTCAGAAAGATAAGAGCATTCTGAACCCTTAGTAGACCATTCTTAATAGCGTGCTGGTAAGGGATTGAGAAAATGTGTTTTTATGGAGCACAGTGTTATGTAGCATTTATGTGAAAAATGCACCATGGTCAACTAGTCCCCATGAACTATCATAATGCTTTGACAAGTGATCTAGTTTGAGCATATTGGACATTTTTGAACAAGGCCTAAAGGTCATGAGAAACAAATAGTATGACAAAGTTTCATGCTGATTAAATAGAAAATTAAAATTCTGCACCAATGCATTAAACTGAACTGTTGGAAAAAAAAAAGGTTTGAAATAAAATAATTCTCTAAACCATGGACTCTACTGGGAGAACGTGTCTGATCATGGCTATACTGAACATAAAACAAGAACAAAATTATTGATAACAATTAACAGCACATAGTGAACGAAATAATACAAGAGAGGTACATCAGAGCACATAATCAAACACTTGCAAAGAAACATAAACAATTATTTAAGTAAGACAAAAGGAACCATGCTTGGACCCCCTGCGAATAGCATCTGCTAGATAATACCCGACTGAGGGTCAAACCAAGGAACATTTGTGCCAAATTGTATTGAAAGCAGTTAATTTTCAGAGACAATGAGATTTTTCTATAGCACAGGAAGAAAATCAGCACATACTTCATAGTTTTGTTTTTGAAGGATTTGCAGCAGCTTGAGAACATGTGTTAGATGATAAAAGGAGAAACATTTCGGCGAAATTTACAATGCACTAGTAGTTTTCGAAAGGACACTTTATATTTCTTGTCTGCGGTATTTGCCATAGCAACAAAGTTATGCATTAAATACGATCAAAATTTGGCATACATTTGAAAGAGGATCATCCAAGGAACAATAGCTATATCTTGAAACAGCCCTGACAGCAATGTTTGTTTTAATGAATCCCAACATATTAAGTAAACTGTGGAAATATTTCAAAACTGGGCCAGTAGTTTCTGACCAGAACATTTTCAAATGTTTTCTATGTTTGTTGCCATGGCAGATCTGTAGTGAATGGACATATTTTGGAAAACCTATATGGGGACTATGCAAGGAACATAATTGCTGTTGGAAGCCAAAAGTTAAAATTGGACAATGACAGATTGTGTTCCCTATATATCACATTGAGCCGTCATGTCTAGGTGATCTGAAAAGGTGCATACATAACAAATATACCAGCAATGCACCATGGGACGGTATATACTAGATTCATGGAAATATCATGCAACTGTGACCACAAAAGAAAAGGGATTTTTTTTAAATTCCTATGTGTTTTTTCATTATCTAAACATAAAGCAATACCCCTGCGTAATAATTAATGAGATCAACAATCAACGCAAATCAATATATCACATAACAAATTATCTCTGCACATGTCCCTCAGACTAGATCATCCAAAAAATTATTTTTTTTGCTAATGGAACAAAACAGACACTTTCATTTACAACTATTTACAGCACAAGGTGAATGGGTGAATACTAAAAAATGCATTACTACGTGAAAGTGATATTAAGCATTTGCTCCATAATACTGCATTTCACTGCAACCAATGTAGAGCAGGCTTTTAAAACCTGTGTAGGAAGAGTTCAGATTACTCGTATTGAGCAATCTGAACTCTTCCGTAAATGTTAGCTTAATTCATACATAACTTATAAGTGGGGAATGAATACTTTCAATTTGGAAGAGTCTAAGAAAATGCTTATGGAACAAAGAGTTAAACACTTTGATCCACAAGCATTTTAACACCCTACATATTCATATGAAGTGACATTAATTCATCAGGTATCCGTTATGGGTGAATTGATCCACTATTTACAGTGTGGAAAACAGTGCATGGGGAGATCATATCATGGCTCATTATGAGCATTCTGAACTCTGCCTTTCCCGTTTTTTTAAAAGACTGTCTGGTTTAGGTGCATGAAATGTGTATTTATTGAACAAAGTGCTCAATATAAGACATGCAGAAAATGCACTGTATGGCTTTATGCACTATATGACGGACCGAAGACCAGATCTACCATTACTTTGCGTTGTGAAAGTGACCTTGATTTGACACATATGACAAATATTAAACCATTTGCTCCATAAGCATTTTCTTGGACTCGTATCAAATTGAAAGCAGTAATTCACCACTTATCAGTGTAACTGATACATAATTCAGACTCAACAATTATGTTGCACAAATCTAGAAAACCATTCGTTATCACTTTCAATATACATGATATAAGTCCATCCATCAAATCTTGAACACACTTCGTCATCACATTCGTCATCAATTTCAATTTGAAAACATGATTATGAGTTCGTCCATAGGAACAGGTACGAATTGCCTTTTGGAAACAGTGCTGAACCAGATCAGCCTGTTTATCTGCACAATCTGATCCATATCTCTACTATTCTCATAATCTTTCCATACGCTTGTTGGAATCTTTTGTCAACTTGTTAACACGGAGCAGATGTACTGTCTGATCTGAGCCTACATTGTTTGGACGGCCAAGTTGTACATCTTCCTATGCAATGACTCATATATCCATCTGTTATCATATATTTGTGCATACAGTCAGTCAGTGCATCAATCTGTTATCATATATTGGTGCATATAGTCAGTCAGTGTATCCGAAAAAAAGATAGTTTGAGACAAGTATAGTTTAGATTTACATATTCATTCATTATATCTAATCAACGTCTACTTCATTTGTCAGGAGTTTCCTGAACGCACCTGTGACTAATTGCCAAATAATGCAGATCAAGATGAAACAGCACACATCTACAAGGAGATCGTGATATTCAATGACAATCATACCGTATGGTTTGTTTTCCCAGATCCCGACTCGTATGGTTATGACTTGACATTTATAAACTTGATCTCGGACATTCAGCAAAAAGTAAATTAACATGAAGCATGTAATCGCATCTACACAGTGTGTTCATATTTTACTTACAAAAGCGCGTTAGAAGCCTCAGTCATCTTGTGTAGATTCTGATAAAACTGATTGACAGGGTTGTCTGAACTTACACTGTTTCAGAAATATATTTTTTTCAGACCTCGAATCGCTGGTTACTGTTTGTTTCATTAGGATTGTTTTAGTCTAGAGAATAATCCATTTATGGTAAACACGAAATTTTGATGTCAGTTTTTGACATAATTTTTCCAAGAGGTATATATCGTAAAGTTCAAAGTAGGGCCGGTGCGGGAGGTCGCGGGTTTGAAACCTGGCCGGGTCACTAAAGACTTTAAAAATGGAAGTAATGGCTGCCCTCCTTGGCGCTCAGGGTTGCCATGACTGACTAGCTTGTGTCAGGATATGTAAACCAGTAGTACTGGTAACTTACCCAGGCAATGCTGTGATATAATAGAAAAGTTTTTATATCGTAAACTTCAAAACATTTTAATCACTTTTAACGTCATCAATGTTGTTTTAGTGATTCTTTTTGTATTTCAATAATTCGCATATAGGTCACCGCCGTCTAAGAAACATCTTATTACTTCGTGGATATATCGGTACTGTTCCTGAAGTAAGATAAACACAGAAAGTAGTCATGCAATTATCATCAAGCCACACCGTAACATTGTTATAACATTATAATACAATTATCACTTTTTTTCGAATAACATATTTATAACTACTGATGATTTTAGGCTCGTCTGTTTTTCGTAGAAACAAGTCGGGGTAATGTGATATCCTTGGCGTCGTCGTCTGCGTCGTCACAAAACTTTAACCTTACCTCATAACTCAATAACCGTTAAACATATTCAAGTCTATACCAAGTCACTTAACTCTGGCTTTAATAATTATTCAGTAAGGCCCCTTTTTCGACTTAGAGAAAAGCAGACGAGCGTTGGCGTTCGCTTGAGGCGCTCTTGTTTGAAATGCAATCGTCAATCCTTGCGTTTGGAAGAATCCATAACCAAATTTGAGAATATCATTAAATGATAAAATCGTTCAGTTACCTAGCAAGCAATGGTATAGAGTCTGGTCAGACGGCGCTACACTGGCGGCACAGGATTAACTCATTATTACCATCAGTCAAAGAATAAACTGTTACATCCTCTAACTCTAATAAATCCACCAATCAAAGTACAGCAGTTGCAATAATTAAATTGGTGGATCTGCTGCTGTTACCTAAGATTACTGGTTGAGCTCGAAACGTTTGAAATGTAGTATATAAGATGTTAACATCAGGCATTTTGAAAATAAGTTACTTCATCCCGTAATCTCTTTGGTTGTGGAAATGGTCTATGTGTTGGAGTTTAAGCGGTCTTGTAGTGAACGAATGATCAACAAAGCCATTCGGCCAGGTGTTGAACTGTTGTAGTATTTTAAAGTTTGTTGATATAATCTGCATTTCACTTAACAGAGACTACTTTAGTCAGATACATACCTACCAAAACGTACTTTGTTTAAAAAGAAACTTAAACATAAAAAACGTAAGCGCCATACCACTGACTTGTCATATATAAATAGAAATCAATCAACAGTTTGACTATAGTCCACATAGACTGTTAGGCTGCCAAGTAAGAGTATCGGTATTCACCAACCAAAAATAAGGAAAAACAAAAGTTTGATTCTTTCAGCGCCGATGATTTTAAAGTAGACTCTTCCATATTCAAAGCCCGGAAACACAATATTTCATTATAATACGAGTTTTTGAATATTTGTTTATAACTAAAAGGCAAACAATGTGATTTCCGGTGAGACAGCTCGTTAGGAGCTGACTCATCTGAATCCGTATTATTGGCAAAACCTCAACATTGACATTGACACTGAACGAATTATAAAACACATAAAAACATAATGCCTGTAAGTCAACCATAGACCGATTTTGTTTATACAACTACATTGACATAATGCCTGTAAGTCAACCGATCTTGTTTTTACAACTACATGGACATAATGCCTGTAAGTCGACCGATCTGGTTTTTACAACTACATGGACAGATGGAGAGGGTCTAAATAGTCTTCAGTATTTGTGTCGTGTGGCTAGAATATATGAGCGCTGCTCCAGGAATACAACATTAACGTAAGTATTGTACATGTGGAAAAGTCCTGCCCGTGCACCTTTAGATGTAAACTGCTTTACAGAAGTTTATTGAAACCTTGCATTATTGGCGAACAGCGCAGTGTCAGATCAGACTTCGTGGATGGGCTGACACAACACAATTACAAATGTATTGCGGTATGGTTTCGCAGAGCACCGCTCATCTGATCGTGAATTGTGAAAGGTGTGTACAATGTTATATATAAGGTGTGTACGATGTAACATATGAAATGTGTACTATATACCATATTAAGTGTGCAAAATGTAACATATAATGTGTATATTATGTAACATGTAAATTGTGTACGATGTAACATATAATATGTGTACGATGTAACATATAATATGTGTACGATGTAACATATAAGATGTGTACAATGTAACATTTAAGGTGTGTACGATGTAACATTTGAATTGCGTACAATGTAACATCTAAGGTGTGTACGATGTAACATTTAAAGTGCGTAATGTAACATATAAAGTGTGTACGATGTAACATATAATGTGTGTAACATGTAACATATAAATTGTATACGATGTAACATATCAGGAGTGTACGATGTAACCTATAAGGTGTGTTCAATGTAACATATAAGGTGTGTGCTATGTAAACTATAAGGTGTGTTTGATGTAACATATAAGGTGTGTATGATGTAACACATCAGATTTGTACGATGTAACATATAATTATTACATAGCTTGGTATGATGTCCTTGATCCTGTTCTTCATCAGCTTCACAGACTGGACTATGTGTAAACGTTCTTTTTCGGATTTTATTCGATTCAATTCATTTAATAAAACACAAACCAGTCCACTTAGTTTTGATCCCGTTCTGAAATTTAAATAAATTGATAACTAACAGCGGATATCATTTACAAAAGTGTTCCCGTTTGATTTTGATTTAGTCAAGTACCAAAATGTTTGGATTTGATTTTGATTTAGTAAAATATAGAAATAAACAAAATCGACTGCTGCAGATGTTTTGTTTGTGGGAAAGGGCCCTATACGAATGTGTACAATAAAAGCGAATATGATATTGTAGACAACTGCACAACAACAACGATAATAATAAATGCACATATTCGGTTGCATATGCTACGATTACTTACGAACAATGTACTAATATTGGATGAAGGTCCGATATATCCTGTTGCCAGAACAACACACTTTCTATGAGCTCTATCATTGCTAAGGCTTCAACGGGTTCGTTTTCGTCCTCAGAACATTTGCTATACACAAACTGCCTAACTGTGACGCATGTTGAGCTCTGAAGACAACAAACGTACGGTAAATGAATATGCAAATCCAGTCAGAATATAAGGTTAAAGGAACACGTTTCAAATATAAAGCTTTTGTCCCATTCCATGAATCAGACATTTGCAACAGATGACATTTGAAAATATTTTGAGAATTTGCTAGAAAGGAATAATTTCTCCGTCTCACAATATTATAAAAACAGCATAGCAATGAAACCACAAATTGACCAGATTCTGTATTTTTCTTGTTCCTCAAACGTTTTCAAATCAGTTGAATATACTTAGAGAACGGTTTTGTTTTTATAAAATACGGACTAAGCATAGGGGTAGATACCAAAGAAATGGTTGTGGCTAAAACAAAGGTTAAAGTGACAAACATAAATAGCATTTTTAAACTATGTAGCATACTAGATCAAAGTGACAAAGAACTGTGTTTAAAATATCGGTCAAAAGTAATTCTTGAATTAAAAAAAATAGATAATAATAATGAAAAAAGCAATAGGTTATTTATTGCTGAATGAGGTAAAATAAACAAAAACATAAATGCGTAAAATAGATGTAAATGAAATAAAGAAGTACTACCGAGTCGGAAGGTTTGTAGGACAACGTCCTCTCAGAGTGATCGCCCTTGTCCTCCTTTTCGAGTAAGCTGATCTGTTGAGTCTTCAAGCATCCAATATCCTGCGGGAGTATATACACATGTTTTATTTTATTATAATTAGGCTATTTACTATTATTATGATCCCTATTCATTAACTTATTGTACTAAATATACTAATGATAATTATACATGTACCTCGTCTTGACTATTTGCATCAATCAGCGTAATGATAGTCTTAGTATTTCGTTCGTAAATCAATGACCATAGATCTGGGATGTCCGTTTTGTCCGGACTCTTTGCAACTATGTATGCATCCTTCTCCTTTGTATTCTGAAACAAACATCATCGAGTGTGGTATAGCAAGTCATTATACTGGTGGAAGAGGCTTCACAAACTCAGTTCCACAAGTTAAAGGGTTTTACGCCGCTTTAAACAATTGTTCATTTATATCACAGCATTGCTAGGGTTAGTTATTAGTACTATTTAACCTGACACTAGCGAGTCAGCCGGAATGCTCACCGTACAACTCTGAGTAACAGGGAGGGAAAGTCATTACCACCATTTAAATATGACACGACCAGGGATCGAACCAGCCACCAGGAGGACTTTAATTCTAGTATATCGTCATAACGTATATCTAAGTCCATTATAATGTTAAGCGACAAGTGAATGGTTCTGGTGGAGATAGTGTGCGTATGCACAGACTCGCCTGAATCGTCCCTGTTCACATGAGCAATGAGACCCCGAATCACTCGACGCAGTTTATTTATACTCATTAAACCCATCAGGGTTCGACTCCTGGTCGGGTTATACACAATACTTAAAGGCTGATAGTAGTGGCTTTCCTCATTGACATTCATTGTTGCTGGGACAGCATTAGGACTGGTCGGGTTATACACAATACTTAAAGAATAGTAGTAGTGGCTTTCCTCATTGACATTCATTGTTGCTGGGACAGCATTAGGACCGGTCGGGTTATACACAATACTTAAAGGTTGATAGTAGTGACTTTCCTCATTGACATTCATTGTTGCTGGGACAGCATTAGGACCGGTCGGGTTATACACAATACTTAAAGGTTGATAGTAGTGACTTTCCTCATTGACATTCATTGTTGCTGGGACAGCATTAGGACCGGTCGGGTTATACACAATACTTAAAGGCTGGTAGTAGTGACTTTCTCATTGACACTCATTGCTGCTGGGATAGCATTAGGACTGGTCGGGTTATACACAATACTTAAAAAATGGTAGTAGTGGCTTCCTTATTGACACTCATTGCTGCTGGGATAGCATTAGGACTGGTCGGGTTATACACAATACTTAAAAAATGGTAGTAGTGGCTTCCTTATTGACACTCATTGTTGCCGGGATAGCATAAGAACTGGTCGGGTTATACACAATACTTAAAAAATGGTAGTAGTGGCTTCTTTATTGACACTCATTGTTGCCGGGATAGCATTAGGACTGGTCGGGTTATACACAATACTTAAAAGATGGTAGTAGTGGCTTCCTTATTGACACTCATTGTTGCCGGGATAGCATTAGGACTGGTCGGGTTATACACAATACTTAAAAAATGGTAGTAGTGGCTTCCTTATTGACACTCATTGTTGCCGGGACAGCATTAAGACCGGTCGCGGTCAGAATAAATAAGACCGGTAATACTGGTAATTTATCCAGGTAACGCCGTAGAATAATGGAGAATACTGTTGAAAGCGGCGTAAATATCTTAAAAACAAACAAAGAACCACCAAATCTTAATTCGTTTTTTAAGAAATATATTTTGTTGTTTAACCTGTTGATAATAATTTTGATGTAAGATGTCATGATTAATTAAAATTTTGATTCTTGATTATTGTCTGCGCAAGGTCTTCAATGTTCCAAGTAATATGGCAACTCCTGAAATGTATAAAAGACCAACGGAAGAACTCTACTTGAGCCGTCACGCGAGAAAACAACATTGTGGACTCTGCGTAAAGTATCGACCCGGATCAGCTAAAGCATGCCTCGCAGTCTTACCCAGACAGACACTTTTCGCCTCCCGTGGATTTTCTGTTTTAAGAATCATTACTCTATCCCTCTGAGGCAGAATGTGTCGGTCCGCATAAGCCTGCACGGACTGATCTTGGTCTATACATTACGCGTGGGACGGCTCACTTTTACAATCGAGGGATGCTCTGCGACATCCAACATTAGCGTAATTATTAAACATTTAGATAACACTCAGCCTGTGCATCCATTTTAAAAGATCAAAATGGATACTGCTCTACACAAGTTTATAGAGAATTGCTATGACTTATTGGCAAACAGTGCATCCAGATCTACACTGGATGTCTATACGTTACGGTTTGGTTTTTGCAGAGAGCTGCTCAAATGTTAATATTTAGGAATTCTGAAATGTTTTGGCCTATTCTGTGTCGCTGACATGTCTTGCTTGTTCTACATACGTCAATGATAAATGATGCTTACAGGAAGTAACGTGGCACATAGTGATGGTTTTCCGATATGTATCGTGTCGGTTTGCTGTTTCCCTTCAGTACCTTTGAAAACAAACACAGAAAACAATGAATTTATTCATGAATACTACTACTACTCTTACTGCTACTACTACTACTACTACTATAACTACTACTACTACTACTACTACTACTACTACTACTACTACTATTACTCTTTCAACTTTTACTACTACTACTACTACTACTACTACTACCACTACTACTTCTACTACTACTACTACTACTAATGTGCATTTATTTAGTTATTTATTTATTCATGCTAATTCCTGCTGTTGGAGATTGATAAATAAACACAATTTTAAGTAAAACGAACAATGAGTATGACAATGAAACGTCGTTATGCAATTCATGTACAAATATGATACTATTGATATAAACAATGCTATATGTAGAAATTTACTGGGTGTCTTCATGGGCATGTTTTGTACGATGTTGTGGCATCTTCAATATTCAAATATTTGAGCACAGAGAGTAGATAAGTGCATGTTGGGGACTTTGTGATAATTTCTAATCACAGTGATTATACTAGGTTCCTAAGGCAGTTACAGGCCCTGGGATACACCAAGTAATGTTTGAGCATTAATCTTTCCGCTTCATGTAAACTCTCGATACCTAACTTGAAACCGAAGACTTTCAACTTGAACTTTTCGGAACGGTCAGAGCTAAATTCGTCTACGATACCATTATGAACCTTATGCCGTATGCTTAGTATCTAAACGACGTGTCTTTAGCGGCGACAAACATAGACACTCACAGAGAACGTGTATTATACTATCAGTGGTAAACGTAGAGCACAGTTTACCGAGTGATCGACGAGTGCTATACGGAAATATGTTATTCGATTGGTTGATTTGGCTAGAGCATGCCCATGTGCTCGATATGTTAGGAAAATCTGAATACCTATCTTGCTTAGCAGCCGTTTTCTCCAATATAACAAATTGCATCATCAGCGATATCTCATTATTTAAAACCGTTTGTGGAAACTAGTAGCTTATAAAGAATGGGCACAATGACACGTACCTTCTCGATCCGTCATCTCCTTTTCCTTGGCTTTAATGCTTGAAACAATTAACTGGAATTTAAATTCGAATACAATGTACCAACATAATAAGTCCTAACACAATAATAGTTTTGAATTCAGATTATTAAGATATGTTTGCGGTATCTCTTACATCTTGCCTATTGGAATAACAACATGTTCTTGTCACCACAGAAGCCTCAGCACATAAACCTTGCTTTGGGTAATCAAATCGTATGTCATGTTAGGTAATTGAAGCGACCATCCGCGCAGTTAAAGTTAGCTTTGGATTATTTACCATTAGTACAGAAAATGCAAAGAAACGTTTAACAAACAAAAACTGAACATTTTAACTAGATTACATAGATGTACAGGAAAATTTGTATCCACCCTTGTAATCAATATATATATATATATACATATACTTATAAAACATGTGTTGCTAAGCCAGCGTTGTTTAACCTGATACGCTATTGATTGGTCTATTCATTGACTGTTTGGTGTTTTACGCCGCTTTCAACACTATTTCAGTTATATATCGGATGTTCCTTGGTAAGTTACCAGTACTACTGTTTGATTTAATATGACACCAGCCAGTCAACCCTGCAACCCTGAGCGTACAAGAGGGCAGCCATTACTACCACTTTTAAAGTAAGTATGACCCGACCGGGTATCTTACCCGCGACCTCCCGTACTCGAGGCGGACGCTCCACGTCTACACCACCGAGGCGGAATGGGAAACCTATGAAGATTTAGATCTGTATGAATCTCGGCATATTCAGCTCAGACTTTTCCTTTTGGCGTCCTTGCATGTCATTGAAGCAGTTTATACGATCTTAAAGACTATGACAAGGCGACAGTACATATATGCAATAACAATAGTTGAACCTCGTCATGCAAAATAGGTTCGTATGGCATACAATTTTCGTTTCACCTTATCAGTAAAACATCACTACCACTCACATCATATTGTGTCCGCAATCTCGGGAAATCCGTTCCGGGTTCGAATTGGTTTAAGAAACAATAAACTTCATCAAACTGTTTTGACCACAAACTTTGGGTACCAAACAAAAGGGCATCTGCTACGGCTTCATAAACGTAAATATATTGATTCTGAAATGACAAAATACGTTTCAGTTATATGATTTGTTTATTAAGATCGATGGGACATAAGACAGTAGTGAAAACGCAATAGGACCAAATGATTTCTAACGATTGTATACCCAAACGTTCGATATTTCCAAATATGATGACTTTTAGGGACACAGTTAGATCACAGAGATCATTTCAAAATACTCAAAATAGACTGAGATGAAGACAGAGATTTCATACATTGGGGCCAAGTTAATCGGACTTTGATCCAAGGCAATGCTCTTCGACTCTTCTCTGCTGAAATAGTCTCCGGGAATAACTGTCCGCCATTTTTGAAAATAACATTTTCGCCAAAAACACTACTGATTTCCGGTTCAACTGCCTTCCGAATAAATATTATTGATATAGGTTACTTAGAATGGTATACCTTTTAAGAACTTTTGACTTGGAGGTAAACTGGTTTTGCGTTGTACGATAACACCAATATCATTTATATGCGATCGCAAAAATGTGATGGAGACAACCAGTCTAAATGACAAATATTATCAATCTCCTTTTCTTGCATTTTAACGAACGCTGTCAGTGATGTTGTATATACATATTGAAACGATACTAATTAAAGTGCTGGACAACAGCGGCCTAGAGGTCAAGTGCAGCTTGTTAATCCAATGGTCCCGGGTTCGAGTCTTTTGAGAACGGCGTTAAATCTTTCGGATCTCTCCACACATTCGTAGCGAGTACTGGATGGGTATCCACGAAATAAAAATCGACACTTAACAGTTGTAAGAACTTGTTCTCAAATGAATGTTAACTTAATACGTATAAGCTGACAAAAATAGTGTTGAATCTTGTCATATTGCCTTCAAACTGAAGTACAATAGTAATGTTAGTTACAGGTAACGCTACAGACAGGATACAATAGTAATGTAAGTTACAGTTAACGCTACAGACGGGATACAAAAGTACTTTTAGTTACAGTTAACGCTACAGACGGGATACAATATTATTGTTAGTTACAGTTATCACTACAGACGGGATACAATATTACTGTTAATTACAGTTAACGCTACAGACGGGATACAATATTACTGTTAGTTACAGTTAACGCTACAGACGGGATACAATATTACTGTTAGTTACAGTTAACGCTACAGACGGGATACAATATAACTATTAGTTACAGTTAACACTACAGACGGGATACAATAGTACTGTTAGTTACAGTTAACGCTACAGACGGGATACAATAGAACTATTAGTTACAGTTAACACTACAGACGGGATGCAATAGTACTGTTAGTTACAGTTAACACTACAGACGGGATGCAATAGTGCTGTTAGTTACAGTTAACGCTACATACGGGATACAATAGTACTGTTAGTTACAGTTAACACTACAGACGGGATGCAATAGTACTGTTAGTTACAGTTAACACTACAGACGGGATGCAATAGTGCTGTTAGTTACAGTTAACGCTACAGACGGGATACAATAGTACTGTTAGTTACAGTTAACACTATAGACGGAATACTTACACACGTCTGTACCATGTTTACACGCTGTTCTCGTAGTGTCCGTATGATACTTGGAAACCTCAAAGAACCTTCCCGTTTTGCTTGATGGTAGGCATAGTCAAGGGCTATAAATGTGCCTGTCCTTCCTATCCCAGCGCTGTAATATATCCAACAGGTCTATATAGATAAACAATAGGTACATTGTATTAGCAAAAAACAACAATATAAGGATATAAGTAAGTAAGTAAGTAAGTAAGTAAGTAAATATTTTATTATAGTGACATGTGTATATACAACAACAAAACAATGGTACAAAATGTAATAAATAACACCCGGCCCCATGGGCCTATAAGTCACTTTCAAAAGAAAAATAATTAAGAAAACCAAAAAAAACAAAACAAAAAAAAACAAAAAAAAACATACAAATATACCTGCCCTGCCCATGCTCAGTTACAAAATAACTAGTAAGTCTACAGCATATAAGACTGAAACATTATAATTATAAGTCCGTCCGTCCGAAGAAAAGGTACAAGTTTGCTTTTGTGAACTGTGTATACCCAGATCAGCCTGTGTATCTGCACCGTCTTCTCACAATATACACTATTCAGATATTACTTTTATCATCTTGTGAGAAGCTTCTGCCAACTGTTGTAGATTCTGAAAAGACTCATCAGATGCAAAGACTGATCTGAACCCACACTATTCAGAAATGCCGACTTGCACAAGATAAACAACCCATTAGAAATGGCATGTTCTTTGATAAGGCGTTACCAGATGAAGTCATTCTAGTCAGTCAATTCTTGAAATCACGTAATGATAGTGGTAAATGAGTCGCACCACATAAAACCGACCATTTTAATATAAACGGAACTTTCGATCAAACTACATACAGGAACTTTAATAGTGTGTCATCATAGCTGTTGGTCAAATGCTTCAAGCTTGTTTGACGAGTTGACGGAGAGGGAATATCATCCCTAAACTACACAGATGTGCAGGTCAATCTCGATGGTCGGAAATTCGCGTAGATCGGTTTTCCTGTGACGAGGTCTATGTTTGTTTACTAGAACAATGCTACATTAAACATATGTTGTAATCGTATACCTGCAGTGAACTACGATGGGCCCTGAGTCTTTCATTGTGTCCCTGTCTATAGCGACCGTTCTCCAGAAGTTAACAAGCGACCATGTATTGTCAGGTACGTTCTTGACTGGCCACTTTTTATAATGGTACTGTGTTACCAAGCGTGGATGTTTGGTTGTCTAGAACGATGACATCACTATATTAGCATAAATGCAGTTTCCAGCATATGAAAGTGTGTTAGGCTAAACAATAAACAGAAATCTATGGTCGATACTCCATCAATAAATCTACATAGACTATACCTCAAAAGAGAAGGGGTGTGATAAATAAATGACCGTGAACACAAGAATATGACATTTGGTTTATTTCATTTTCAAAATGTCTCTTGTTGGAAATTTGGTTAATTTGTAATATACCGTAATGAACACTTTTCTTGGTTCAAATACTCATGTCGCATATCCATATAATGCTAGGGATAATAACCAAGGATACATCCCTGTAATTCTAGGGATACCCACCCTGTAACATAGGATATTACTACGGATAACCCCTGTTACATTAAAGATAACCACGGATACCAGACCTGTAACATTAGAGATAGCTTCGGATACTTCCCTTTAACATATGAGATACCTTCTGATACCCTATCATAATCTCCCTGTAATGTAAGGGATAACTATAGATACCCATTGTAACTATAATGATAACCACGTATACCCTCCCTGTATCTCTAGGGATAACTACGGATAACTTTCTTGTAACTCAATATATATATAAGGATACCCTGCCTGTATCTCTTTGGATAACAACGGATACCCTCCCAGTATCTTTTTGTACAACCAGGGATAGCCTCCCTTTATTTCTAAGGATAACCACGGATACCCTCATTGTATCTCTAGGGATAACCAAGAACACCCTTCCTGTAACACTAGAAATATATAACGATACACTGCCTGTATCTCTAATGATGACCACGGAGTTGCTCCCTGAATTTCTAGGGATAAACACGGAAACCCTCATTGTATCTCTAGGGATAACCACGGATACATAAGGATACCCTGTCTGTATCTCTATGGATAACCACGGATACTCTCCCTTTAAATCTATGGATAACAACGGATACCCCACCATATTACTCTTATGCAATCCACGGGTACCATCCCTTTAATCCTAATGATAACCAGGGGTATCCTCCCTGTAAAATAAGAGATAACCACGGATACCCTTCCGGTAAACCTAGGAATACATATGGATACCCTCCCGAGAACCCTAGGGATAATCACGCATACTCTCTCTGTAACCCTAATGATAACATTGGGTACCCTCTGTAACTCGGGGGATATCTACTGATAATCACCCTTTAGCATTGTTGGATAACCAAGAATACTCTCCGTTTAGCATTAGTGATAACTACGGATACCCTCTCTGTAACATTAGGGATAACGACGGATACCCTCACTATAACATTATTGAAACCGTCGGAACAACTCTCTGTAACATTAGGGTTACATACGGATAACCTCTATGTAACATTAGGGATAACAACGGATACCCTATATGCAACATTAGGGATACAGACGGATAACCTCTCTGTAACATTAGGAATAACGACGGATACCCGCTCTGTAACTCTATGGGATAAAGACGGATACCATCTCTCTAACATAAGTGATAACGACGGATACACTCTCTGTATTATTAGGGATAACGACGGATACCCTGTCCGTAACATTAGGGATAACGACGGAAACCCTCACTATAACGTTATTGATAACGTCAGATAACCTATCTGTATCATTAGGGATAACGACGGATACCCTCTCTATCATTAGGGATGTCGACGGATACCCTCTCTGTACAATTCGGATAACTAATAGATACATGTACCCTCACCATAACATTATTGATAACGTAGGATACCCTTTCTTTATCATAGGAAAAATGACGGATATCCCCTCAATATCATAAATGATATAGACGGATACCCTCTCTGTAACATTAGAGATACATCTAGGGATAAAGATGGATGCCCTCTCTGTAACTCTAGGGATACAGACGGGTATTCTCTCTGTTACATTAGCGATAACGACGGGTATACTCTCTCTGAACTACGGATGTCCTCCTTTTATCTCATGTGATTATTATAGTATATAGGTACACTACCGGTTTAGTACAGATAAACTCGAACTTAAATAAACCACGGTTGTGCTACGGTAGTTTGAAACATGCTAAACACGTCCGTAACTCGAGATGACTAGAACAGGATGATCACGGATGGACGGGTACGACCAATACTTCTCTATGGATGTTGGATAGGGAAGAACAATATTTCATTTAAGTTCACAACGGATGTTGGATTTGTTTGTTTGTTTGTTTGGAGTTTAACGCCGCTTTCAACAGCTTTGGTCATATCACGGCGGTCAGTGCACCTACCCATGTTTTCCTGGCTTTCCCACACCAGTACTTACACAACATTCTTTCGAAGCTACTGACTACTTTCTCACATAGATCAGAGGTGAGAGGCAATGGAAAACATCACCCGAAAGAATGTCGCCGCCGGATGTTGGATAGGGTTGACCAATACGTCATTAAAGTTCACAACGGATGTTGGATAGGGATGACCAATACTTCATTAACGTTCTCCACGGGTGTTGGATAGGGATGACCAATACTTCATTAAAGTTCTCCACGGATGTTGGATAGGGATGATCAATACGCCATTAAAGTTTGCCAAGGATGTTGGACAGTGATGACAAATACTTCATTAAAGTTATCCACGGATGCTGGAAAGGGATGACCAATACTTTATTAAAGTTCACCACGGCTGTTAGACAGTGATGACCAATACTTTATTAAAGTTCACCATTGATGTTGGACAGGGATGAGCAATACTCCATTAAAGTTTGCCACGGATGTTGGACAGTGATAACCAATACTTCTTTAAAGTTCACTACGGATGTTTGATATGGATGAGCAATACATCATTGAGGTTCTCAACGAATGTTGGATAGGGATGAGCAAATAATTCATTAAAGTTCACCAAGGATGTTGGACAGGGATGACCAATACTTCATTAAAGTTCACCATGGATGTTGGACAGGGATGACCAATACTTCATTAAAGTTCACCATGGATGTTGTACAGGGATGACCAATACTTCATTAAAGTTCACCACGGATGTTGGTCAGGGATGACTAGTACTTCATTAAAGTTCACCATGGATGTTGGACAGGGATGACCAATACTTCATTAAAGTTCACCATGGATGTTGGACAGGGATGACCAATACTTCATTAAAGTTCACCATGGATGTTGTACAGGGATGACCAATACTTCATTAAAGTTCACCATGGATGTTGGACAGGGATGACCAATACTTCATTAAAGTTCACCACGGATGTTGGACAGGGATGACTAATACTTCATTAAAGTTCACCACGGATGTTGGTCAGGGATGACCAGTACTTATCCACGGATGACCAATATTCACCACGGACGTTGCATAGGGGTGACCAATATTTCATTAAAATTCACCACGGATATTGGACAAGGATGGCAAATAATTCATTAAAGTTCACCATGGATGTTGGACAGGGATGACTAATACTTCATTAAAGTTCACCACGGATGTTGGTCAGGGATGACCAGTACTTATCCACGGATGACCAATATTCACCACGGATGTTGCATAGGCGTGACCAATATTTCATTAAAATTCACCACGGATGTTGGATAGGGATGACCAATACTTCAATAAAGTTCACCACGGATCTTGGATAGGGATGACCAAGGGTTAGTAGTTTTTATTCCGTAGCGTCTTGGTCTAGAATCCGGGATGGTGGAAGTTACTGTAGGCCTTATCATGTTTGCTTCGCTCGTCTGATACAATTTGTCACAATCCACCCATTAATCAAAAGTATGTCCTTTTACGGAATGCGCTAACAAAAGTTAATGAATCAATTATCTACAATCATATTACCAGGCGGGGTATGCCAACGTCTAAGTAGAAAGTCGTCGGAGTTAAGTAACGGGTTAAATATAAACTTTTTGCATGAAACAAGAACGTTTTTAAACATATGAACCGTGTCTGGTGGCGATTTGGCTCAGCTCATCTGAGTCATTACTGTACACATATGCATGCGGAATCGAAATCGTTGAACGCAGCCCATATGGTTCTGTATCTGCTTCGATCTATGAATACACTATTTCTTACCTGTCGAACATTGAGTTTCCGTACAACATAATCACCGAAATCCACTTCTGACAGCATACTGACCGTGATACCACTGTATTTGACCTCATCATCTGTCGGCCAGTATATCAGGCACTTCTCCTGCGTAAAGAACAAGTGACGGGGTAGTCCGGTGGTAAACACACTGGAGTGTCAATCCAGAGGTCTGGGGTTCAAATTTCGGTTCGGATTCTGAACAGTTAAGGCGTGCTTTTAAGCGTCTCCCACTCAACTAGAGGTAAAGTACTTGTCCATTCCAGGAAAAATGACCTCGCGTGTATCGGTGCTATACACCGGGCACGTAAAAGAACAAATATGTATTTTTCGGAAAGAGCTATGGTATCGCACCTGGACTCCAATTGTACTTAACTTTGTCTGCTCGCCAAATAGTTAATTATGCCCGGCGAAGGTAAATATAAACTAACAAACAAACACATAAAGAACAAGAAAGTAGGCAGACAGGAAATACTCATGCGAGTCTGTGCAAATGCATGGTCTCACAAAAGCTTTAAATGTCCGCAACCATGTAATTTAGCGTATGATAAGGCCTCTGATAAAAAAAGAAGGAGGACTGATTGAGCCCATTCCGGTTATAGTGAAATGATGGGCCTTCGGACATTGTTTGGCGATTTTGACATTTTACTTTTTGCCCAAAGAATAATATTTCATTAAGTCAGTAGTTTTTATTTCATTGAGTTGTCATTATTTTTCAGATAGATAATAACATTCTTGCTTGTGTACCCAAAATAATAGCAGCACAATAACGTGAGTTTATGAATGTCAATATTTAATCATATTGGTAAGCGTGGGTATAATCTTGCGCTTTTCTTTATCATTCTAATATTAGTTTAAGCTGCTAATTGGCACTGAAATAATACCATATACAATTGATTGTGCCTATCTGTTCTGTTGAACTATTACTGCACATTGGCCATATTGCGATTATCGATGAAGACATCGGAACTATTTAACGGGTGGAAGTGTTTGTAGTAGTTGTTTGTTTCATAGTTAGCAAGTACAGGCCTGTGAATATCGTGGTATGAGTAATTCACTAAACCACTGCCTGCCGTCCCTAATAAATGACATTCAAAAGATGAATAATTGAAAGTAAGGTCTGTAGTATTTCACAAACAAGTAATTACAAGTTTTGAAGTATTAACACAATGTAACGAAAACCAGGTCTTCAATGATTGACAGAAGAACTCCAGCGCGTGTGTTTTGAGAATTATATTAAAGTTTCTTTGTTGAATGTGTGTGAAAGAACATGTCAAATGTAGATTTTATATTTTCAGGAACAGTTACATACTATGTTTATTTATAATAAATGTATACTGTAACTAAAGAATTGAGTTTCAACTGTCTTTCTATTCTAAGTAACAGCAACCTTGATCTTGACCCTAGGGGCCCTAAACGCAATCCAATGAAAGGTCTTAATATACTTATTCTACATTCCACGTTTGGCTACAATATGTCAACCGTAAATAAAGATATTCAGATTCAACCGTTTTATTATTTTTAGCAACAGTGACCTTGGCCTTTACCCTAGGGGCAACAACTGTAATCCGATGAAAGTTTTCCATAATCACTTTCTTCATACCAAGTTTGGTTATTCAGTTTCTACCGTCATTCTATTTTTAGTGAACAGCGACCTTGACCTTGACATGGATCATAAACTCAATTCCATGAAAGGTCTCCATGAACTATGTTCTGCATACCAAGTTTACTTAAAATATGTCAACTTTAAATAAAGATATTCAGTTCCAACTGCTTTTCTTTTTTAAGTAACAGCGACCTTGAACCTAGGGGCTCCAAAGGCAATCCTATGAAAGATCTTTATAAACTCTTTTTTACATGCAATGTTTGGTTACAATGTGTCAACTGTAACTAAAGACATTCGGTAACGTAAGCGTGTTCTTGATTTTCTATTTTAAGTAACAGTGACCTTGACCAAATGTAATCTCATGAAAGGTCTCCATAAACTCTTACTACATTCCAAGTTTTGTTACAATACGTGAACCGTAACTAAAGAAATTCGGTAACGTCTGGAGTTCTCGTTATTCTATTTTTAGTAACAGCTACATTGACCTTGGCCCTAGGATCCCCAAACGCAATCCCATGAAAGGTCTCCATAAACTATTTCAACATAACAAGTTATGTTACAATTTGCAAAATGTAACTAAAGATATTCGGTAACGTAGGTGAGTTTGACTTCAACTACGTTGGAAACCTCGTTAATGAACAAATACCCAGTCATATCTAGTGTTCTTTATTATATTATTTTAACACACGTAAATACAATAACGGTTGAAGCAGAAGACTGTACGTTTTGTTGTTGTAAATAGAATCGCTCATTTTCCGATAATGTTTTCAAATATATATACTTAAATTATACTAATAGTTTTGTAGATTTTTTTAACTTTTTCTCCTAACAACATTTATTTTCAATCATACTCTCGTTAAATGTTATTTCTGGTAGAAAGATTCGTTAGACAATTATTAAATGCGACTCGCCTTCATGCAGTTTGATCAGAATGTTTCCTGTTCGCCATCTCTTAGTTAATTATTATTTCTGCTTGGTTATGTACACTGACTAGATCAGGATTGTGTAAGTTTAACAATCGATGATTCCACTTTTCTCTCTTGACATAATTCAATACATAAAATTTGATCCCGAACCTTGTCGAATTGTATTTGTTATGTTAACTTGAAAGTGTTTTCATCAAATACATACAGGCGATTTGTTTCAGGAATAAAACACATCGCGGCAAAAAATGACGCTCATTCCAATTTGATTAAAAGTCATGTAAATGTACGCCACAATAATATAAAGTTTTGCTTTAAGGCCAGGTTCTGGTGAATATGGTCAAGCAATACTTCCCGAGAACAAAATGTAGATTATAAAGGTGAAATACTCACTTTTCCCATTTCAATGAGGTTGTTCAGCATTACTATTTGCTGCGACTTTTGTTGCCAAATCATGCGCCAAAAATCGTCTCTCATCGCGTTCGTAGGACCTTTAAATAACAGAGTATAGCTTTTAAAAAGATCGATGTGCTTTTCCAATAAACTTGACTTGGGGATGCAATATTAACCCCCATGAACAGCTGCGCTTACTGTTAAGTGGTAGTGTTGCATGTCAAGACTGTTCACTGGAGAAATGTAGAGAAACTCTAGATATAAATAATGACATAAACTCTTGAAGCAATGTAACACAAATCTCAAGCAAAACACATTATTTTCTATGGCAGCTTTTAAAATAATTTAGTCTAGCATATGGATCATCTCTAGAAAATAAAAGGACCAATTATGGAAAACATGTGTTAACATTGTGGCCAGAGAAAAAAAAAATGTCAAAATTATGAATAATTTCTCCTTAAACCACAATGTTGTCAAAAGTCGACTGATACAGAGGAGTCAGAAAGCGTCTGTTTGTGAGAAAGAATAAGTTATACAGGTACATGTTGATCAAATACACGTACATGGATGCAATATTATTCCTTAACACGTTGACAATTGTTGATAACATTAGCTTAAACTTATTTCTCTTAAAGCGAATGCGAAACAATCTTTCATCCTATATTAATTACGCTCGATGTCTTCTTCCTGGAGACTTCCAGTACTCGAACCCGGGACCTTTGGTACGAGAGACCGACGCTCTACCTCTGCACCACTGTCTTCCTATTGATAACATTAGGATATGGCTGACCCTGGTATACGCTTAATCAACATTCGCAGATACGAAGGTCAGTTTCCAGTTAGAAAGGATTGTATTATAATACATAGTTCCTTGTCGTTTAGATAGCTACCTGTCTTAATCACTATACATTAGGATCAGCATTACACACTCCTTTTGAAATATCTGGTTCAATTTATTACTGCAGGTATTGTAGACAAAAATGAGAACTTGCCCTTATGAAAAGTGTCTGCTTTGTATCAAGATTAAAATCGCTTTCTGTTACGAATTCTCTTTTGTCGTATTTTGTAAACAGGAAAATGACATATCACGTAAAAGACTGAATTTTTGGTATTTATGTACCATTAGTTTATGCATATGAATCGTACCTTGAGAAGCGATGAACTTTTTTATCTGACCATATCCCTGTAAAATAAAGGTATTATTATATATTGCTTATAATAATGATAAAATAATATCCATTCATTTTCTATATTTCCAACGTTCTGAGATTAATCAAAAACAAAAATTATTTCAAATTTAAACATATAAATGAAATTATTCTGACAAGATGATAGAAAAAAGAAGAAGAATATAAACATAAAATATATATCTAAATTATCTACCGGTATGTTCTGAACATTCCTGAAATGTGCTACTGCGAAATAAATAAACGTCTACTGCTCTACACCAAACAATAAAAGACAGTTAGTCTGAAATGACGATTCAAACTCAATGTTAGCAAAGTCTCCATCCGTTTCATACCAGTTTTCAAAGAAACCTGTAGACAAAAAATGGCTGTATTGCGAATAGGGAATACTGTAATCAGACAACACGGCATTCTTTCATTTGTTGCTCGATTCATTTCCATAGCTTTGTACAGACTATTTCTTACTGCAGGTAACAGAAATGACTTAACGGTCCATGTTACATTTATAACGTTATTACTACTGGTAACGGAGGTCACAACCGTGCCTTAACCAGTTCCCACATATAAGACGCTTTCTTACGCATCTGCAGCAGACGACTTTTGAAATCATTGTGGCAAAAGGAGAAATTGCTCAAAACGAGCAATTTCTCCATTTGCAACAATGATTTCAACTCTATTCAATAATGATAATATCATTTATTGAGAATTTCTGTATTTTCAACTCTATTCAATAATGATAATTTTATTTATTGAGAGTTTCTGTATTTTGGACTTGATAATTTCAAAATCGTCTGCTGCAGATTTGTTGTATTTGGGAAAGGGTTAATCTATCATTTCACAAGACCTTTCGAATATCGTCTGCTTTACAATCATCAGACGAACAATTTCAACAATCTAGTTTACAATATATCAAGATTTACATTGATAAAGAGTTGACAATATTGCAATAAAACGTGAAATTCCTCGTTTTGAGCAATTTTACCTTTCATTGCAATGTTTTCATAAGTCATTTTCAATGGCAGGTGTCAAATGTCGACTGTGTGAAGTGATGGGTTATAAACATAGAGGATCTTAAATCCCTAAAATATCCCTCAAAATGCAGGGTAAACAGTCTACGTATACGACAAACTTACATTGATGTAACAAGCATTTATGTAGTTAGACTCCCCTTGCTCTGTCTCCAGTGTCTCCAGTGGTACTCTTGTATGATCATCTAAACGATAAAAAAACGGTTTAGCCGAATGATAGATTTACTTTATCTCTATCAAATGGAAACATCCACGTCTGGCTATGTGTGTGTGTGTGTGTGTGTGTGCGTGTGTGTGGGTGTGTGCGTGTGTGTGTGTGTGTGTGTGTGTGTGTGTGTGTGTGTGTGTGTGTGTGTGTGTGTGTGTGTGTGTGTGTGTGTGTGTGTGTGTGTGTGTGTGTGTGTGTGTGTGTGTGTGTGTGTGTGTGTGTGTGTGTGTGTGTGTGGAGGGGAGGGGTCATATTAAACCTATGTAACGGCGTCAAAATCAGTGATAAAGTAGTTACACACCCAAGGGACTACCATTTAGGATATTCCCCAGAAATTTCACAGTTCATTGAACGACGAATGAACACCAAATGTTTCCTATATACAACAAATCTGCAGCACATCTCGACAAAAGTGCGGAAATTCCTTTAAATCAAAACATAATTATTGAGTCAAATTGAAAACAATGTGACAAATAAAACAAATGCTCGTCATGAGAAGTTTCTCCCCCTGTCATAATGTTGTTAAAGCGGGAAAGTGTGAATGTTTATTTGGGGTACACTTGTATGAACTTAACAGTCGAATAGTTTTTGGCTTGAGGCTTTAGCCCCTGGTCATAGTAGTAATACCATTTTTTTTGGAGTTGGCAGCCTGCCAATTGCTGTTAGCACCAAGCAACGCATGAGAAACTACGCGAGAAAAATAGTTCATCATGGATTCAACAAAACTGCATTTAAAAGGTTAGGATCTCCCCCATAAATATCTGTTTAATGTTGTTGGAACATCAGTGAACTCCAATATAGTTTAAGAAATGCCCTAGCAATTAATGCGCCGAGAGGTCAAATATGGACGCTTGTTAACATTACTAACATTCGCGAAGAGGAACGGAAAAAAAGAAAGAAGTCACGTTTATAATACAGTGGCGGATTAACCGGGGGGCCGTAGGCCCCGTGCATCGAAAAATTAATGGTAAATAAAGACAAAGCGTGGCAAATGTAGTGGCGGATTTAGCGGGGGCCCATATGGCCCGTGCCCGACTCCCCCCACCCCACGAAAGAAGTCACGTGAAATATAAATTGGCGGATTAACCGGGGGCGTAGGGCCCGTGCGTCGAAAAAGTGCTTTTATTTGAATTAGTCTTGATTAAACTCATTCTCTCAAAACAAGGGAAATTATCAGTATAGTTGGTGTTATCTTTTTCTTCTTGTATTTCTCTATTGTAAAGTATAATTGAATCAAAGATGATATGCATATTTCAGCTCATTGTAATTAACCTAAAATGACATAACGTTGCTTTAAGAAAGGATACATTGATCAACTGTGTCTTCGCAGTTGTTTACGACATAAAAATGTCATTATTCTGATGATTTGGTGTCCTGCTACTAAGTTTCATTCGAAAAACACTTGATTTGCCTGGTTTTCTTTAATGCTGTATTGTTAATGTGTATTTTCGATTCTAATTAGGTAAATTTCAGGTAAATTTCATCCCAAGAATGGGATGTATTCAGATTTGCAATGAGTATATTTAATAATATGTCTCATTAAAACCATACCGTTTATGTTCTTCTTCAGTAATACACGCTCGTTTAGATCTGATGACCGCCCGTTACAGGTCGTCTCAGATTGACCTTTGCGTCAGCCAATCAAATAGTCGCCTGCACAATCGCAAGGTAGAAAACCCTTATAAATACACGTTATAGATAAACGGTGATTGCCGATTGTTCCAATTGATATGAATATTTTAATGTATGGGGCAAATTAGAGACGACATGTTATGCGGTCACGTCAGCTCCAATAAACGAACAGCGAAGTATTTTGGTCTGATTTCAATGAGATTGTGTTTCAATGTTATCATCCTAACGGGCTTTGAGTGACACCAACAAACTGAACGACTTGTTGTTAGGGTAACACTAACCAATCAACCAACCAAATACGTTGTATACAACACGCTCAGATGCAACTAAATTAGCTTAGTTGTTACCCTAAAACACTTTCTAGCAGGTCGAAGATCCCGAGCGTCTACTGTATTACATAACATAACATAACATAACATACAGTTTATTAGCATTAAATTTACAAAATTTGTAGCCATAAACAAATACAAATTTGAAGTCATGGTGAAGACAGGTTACACACATACATGTATACTATTTTCAAGAAGAGCATAATATTATGTTAACTAGCATAATTGCGTTAATAATCGTACAATGTATATTCAACTCATATATTCCTGTAATGGATACGAATTATATATTTATTTTAATAATATATAAACTTTTTGTTTACCCTCTCGATTCAAATGCTTTATGTAAATATTTTCCTATATTGTTTAGTGTTTTAACTGATGTAGAGGACATTAAAGAAATGAATTTATTAATATTTGGCCATTTGCAATAATAACTTTTAAAGTATTGTTTTCTTAAAACAGTACATTTTGGACATATTAGTAAAAAATGGTATTCATTTTCGATCATACCCATGTTACAGTTTGTGCAAAGCCTTTGGTGTTTTGTCTATTCTTAAATGTCGTCCTTGTTCAATTGCTAATTTGTCACTGGAGAGTCTGAACTTTGAATAAGATATTTGATATTTTCTTTCTCTAATGCAAGTTAGATAGTTTTCTAATTCAAATTCAAATTTAAATAATCTATAGGATTCTAATCTGTGGGAGTTATTTATTCTACTGTATCAACTTTGTTTGTATATGTCTAAAATACGTTGCTTTATTTGACTGTAGGTAGTTTCTGTTGAATTTTGATTCATCCATATATAGCTTAGTCCTGTATTATCTAATATTTGTTTAATGTTATAAGCCCAGTTAGCACCATTATAACTGATATTGTACTCCGCGTCGATATACATCATTTCATATATTTTATCAATTAATGGATTATTACTTTGTTTTATTTTTATCCAATATTTTATCATAAGTAACTGTCTATTTATTTGCATAGGGTATCGACCCAAATCACCATATAATGCATCAAGGTTCGTAGATCTATTTACACCAATTGGACTTTTCTTAGGAATTTAGAATGTATTTTTTCTATATCTGAATATGCTCCATTTCCCCAAATAGATACATTGTAGTTTAAAACTGATCCTACCAGGCTATCAAATAAACGACATTTATCATTTGCATATAGATTCATTTGATTAAATATTATGAAAAGGTTATGGAGTGCATAAGAAGCTTGTTGTGCAATTCGCTTATGAGTCCTGTACCAAGATCCGTTCTTGTAAAAATATATACCTAAATATCTAAAATGTTGTACAACTTCCAATACTTCATCCGATAATTTAAAATCGTAATTAGTATGTTTACCCTTTTCAAAAATCATTATTTTTGTTTTTTTAATACCCCATGTATTGCAATATCTTTCAAGATCATATAGCATTGACTGTAAGGCTTCTGGATTTTGTGCGAAAAGGGCAGTATCGTCTGCAAATAGCAGCATGAAAAATTTTACCTCATCCTATGTGAATATTCCATCTATGTTTGAATCAATATTATTTATAATGTCATTTACAAACAATAAAAATAATAAACTTGAACTTGGGTCTCCCTGTTTAACTCCTATTTTTGAACTTATGAAGTCCGAATAAGAACCATTATATCTTACACAAGATCTAACAGTGTTATACATTGATTGTATTGCATTGGTAAATGTTGTACTTATATTTAAGGACTTCAATTTATTCCATAAGAATATTCTATCTATTGTGTCGAAGCATTTTTGGAAATCAACAAAGGCACAATATAATTTCTTCTTAGAACTTAGGGTTTTTGTGATTATTGCATTTAAAATGAAAATACATTCTGCCGTGCTTTTGCCTTTTTGAAATCCAAATTGTACGTTATTTATTACTTCGTGTTCATTACACCATTTAGTTAAACGATTGAGAAGTATTGTAGAATAAATTTTTGAGATTATATTAATCAAAGTAATTCCTCTATAGTTGCTCGGGTCATCTAGGTTACCGCCCTTGAAGATGGGCATTATGATTCCTCGACCCCAATTTTCTGGATATTCCCCTTTCATATAAATATAATTGAATATTTTTAGTAGAAACTCCGATATAACATGAAAAGAACATTTAAAAATTTCAGCTGGTACACCATCAATTCCGCTACTTTTGTTATTATTTTGTTCAAATACAGCTGTTTTCACTTCTTCGTGGGTGATTTGTGAATCCAGATAGGTATTAGGTAAATGTGAATTAAACCCTGATTGATCATACGTACACGCATACATCCCTTTGTATCGGTTCTTTGGTTTGTTTTCCTTACGTAAAGCAGTTTCATGTGGATGGCGCAAGCCTGTAGGAAATTGCTGTCAAAATAAAATAACAAACATAAATAAGAAGGATACCAATATAATTATCTCTGCAATCGAACGCAGTATTCATGTTTTCTGATCATTTTGAAAATTGCAAAATTACAAAAGAACGCCGAGAAGAAATAGGGCCTGTCAGACTGACATGACTTTAAAAGGACTGAACACCATAATGATCCAACATCGTTATATTTTATACTTATTCTAATTAATCCAAAATACGTCGATATATATGTAACGGAATGTTGTAGAAGGTCGTACAAGTCTTGTGTTTCATTATTTCATAGGAAATAAGCAGTTAAAAAAACGTCCGCTCCGTGTTTTCCCGTTTAAAAATACCGTGGAATTTCCTCTTGCTCATTTGAATTTGTCGATTCAATTCGGCATTCTCAAACACTATCGACTCATAACATTCATGTATGCGTGAGTGTAAGGAACGACAACTCTGCGAAGGAGATTGTCAATTCGGTTGTAGTGATCACGTGATAAATATACAGCGATATTTAGATTTACTGGGTTACTAACCCAGTAGATTATACAATGCAAAATAACGAAAAATCTCCGCAATATTAATAGTGTGCATATATTGTAGTACATCAGTCAGTAAATCTCAATGCCTTACATGCAAAAACATCAAGGTAATAGCAATTTTTAACAATTGTCTTTTTTTTTTTCGCTTTTTTCTCATATGGGATTCAGTCCCTTTAACTAAGTCGTCGTTTTAATTATAAAATCAGATAATGGCTATAACACAGGATTACAGATGGACCCAGATCTTAGTCTATGTCATTCGAAGCTGAAGTTTAAAAGACAAATTAAGTCAGATAATGGTTATACTTACAGCAAATTCTCTGTGAAACATTAGATCATTTTCCCTTCTCCTCTCGTGTATAAAATCCCAGAGCTGATAGACCTTCAGGTCTGACTCTTTCACGCCACATCCATAATAGTCATGGTCGTCTTCATCCTCGGAAAGGTTTGCAATTTCTTCATATACCACGTTAGGAGACAGTGCTTTATCTGTAATAGTAAGAACAGACACGACGTATAAAGTGGTTGTAATTTATTTTGTTACAATAATTAACTAACAAACATCATGATACGCATTGTCTGAAGAGCATTGTTGTCTACTATACAGTAATGTTGTTATACATTCAATGTAGTATTAACATTTTCCCTATGTTCCCCTATGTTGTTTTTATGTGAATGAATATTAAAACCAGAAACGTTAACATTCAAAAGCCAACATCTTCTGAATATGTTGTCAGACCAATGTCCAGCAAACTACTAGCTGTGAAAACAGCTGAGCTTTTGTGAACAAAGGTTGCCGCCATAAACGAAATCTAAAAATAGCAGATATGGGCTTAACCCATCAAAACAATCTGGTTACATTTTCATAGAGCAAGGCTTACGTAAACTTATAAAGGGACCATATGAATGATATCAAACCATCACCTGTTGACAGGCTTGTATACTCAGACTGTGCACTGTTGTTGTTAGCTGCAACTCTTTCTGTCGGCTTGCCTTTCGCAATGCATGACTGTCTTTCGTCGTTGACGCTGAAAGTTCTGATGGTATGATTCCCAAGTGTTGAGGCAGAACGTTCGGGTCTCCGGGGCACTTCTTGGGCCTGTCGTCTTAGAAAATGTAGAAAGGTGGAAATAAACGAACCCAGTAAGGTACCTTGGGATATGAAGGCCCTCTCGTTTCGGTTTTATTTATCTCTGTCCCACAGACGAAAAATACGCAGTATACTACTTTTCAAATAGCTATAGGCAAAACTATTGAAAATGCATACAAATGCATCTGCACAGTCACAGGAAAAGTCATACAAATGCATCTGCACATTCTCAATAAAGCCTTCACTATCCGTCTACATAATACTATTATGTAGTCCTAGATGCAAACAAAGGCGCGGATCATATGTGTACAATAAAACAATTGAGCCGTCCCGTGAGAAAACAAACATGGTGGAACCTGCGTAAAATATCGACCCGGATCAGCCTCAGCATGCCGTGCAGGATTACCCGGAAATACACTTTTCGCCTCCTGTGGATGTTTTGTTTCAGAAATAATTACTCTATATCTCTTTCCACCTAAGACGCAATCTGATCTTGATCGATACATTACGCAGAGGCCATTTTGTTGGTTTTCCCGAGGGACGGCTCAATTCAAGTTCATTCCATGCATACTATATTAAACAGTGTTTCCATTTATAACATAAGAAAACATTTAAAAAAATAATAAAAACAACGATGTGCACTGTGTCGATGGTTTCACCGTTTGACCGTCTGCGGGTTTGATTCCCGACCGAGTCATGTCAAAACCTTTAAACATGTAGTAATGGCTAGCCCTGCTTGACGCCAAGACCGAGTTATGTCGAAGACTTTAAACATGTAGTAAAAGCTTGCCCTCCTTGACGCTCGGACCGAGTCATGTCAAAACCTTTAAACATGTAGTAATGGCTTGCCCTCCTTGACGCCCAGACCGAGACATGTCAAAGCCTTTAAACCATGTAGTAATAGCTTGCCCTCCTTGACGCCCAGACCGAGTCATGTCAAAACCTTTAAACCATGTAGTAATAGCTTGCCCTCCTTGACGCTCAGACCGAGTCATGTCAAAACCTTTAAACATGTAGTAATAGCTTGCCCTCCTTGACGCCCAGACCGAGTCATGTCAAAACCTTTAAACATGTAGTAATGGCTTGCCCTCCTTGACGCCCAGACCGAGTCATGTCGAAACCTTTAAACATGTAGTAATAGCTTGTCCTCCTTGACGCCCAGGATTGTGGCGTTAACATTACGACTTATTCGACTTACTAAGGCTTATTCGACTTGTATCACTGGTAACTAACCTAGCTGATATTACTGAACAATTTATGAAAGCGGCGTAAAACACCGTACATGTATGTAATTGCAAGTAAAACTCCTTTCTCCAAAATGTTAATAACAAATAAACCGTGATTTAACCCCCCTCTCCCACAGTTGACGAATCGGAAGTAGCCGACTTTAAAAATATGTATGCAATATCTAAAAACCTTTAAACATGTAGTAATGGCTAGCCCTCCTTGACGCCAAGACCGAGTCATGTCGAAGACTTTAAACATGTAGTAAAAGCTTGCCCTCCTTGACGCTCGGACCGAGTCATGTCAAAACCTTTAAACATGTAGTAATAGCTTGCCCTCCTTGACGCCCAGACCGAGTCATGTCAAAACCTTTAAACCATGTAGTAATAGCTTGCCCTCCTTGACGCTCAGACCGAGTCATGTCGAAGCCTTTAAACCATGTAGTAATAGCTTGGCCTCCTTAACGCTCAGACCGAGTCATGTCGAAGCCTTTAAACCATGTAGTAATAGCTTGTCCTCCTTGACGCTCAGACCGAGTCATGTCGAAGCCTTTAAACCATGTAGTAATAGCTTGCCCTCCTTGACGCTCAGACCGAGTCATGTCAAAACCTTTAAACATGTAGTAATGGCTTGCCCTCCTTGACGCCCTCCTTGACGCCCAGACCGAGTCATGTCGAAACCTTTAAACATGTAGTAATAGCTTGTCCTCCTTGACGCCCAGGATTGTGGCGTTAACATTACGACTTATTCGACTTACTAAGGCTTATTCGACTAGTATCACTGGTAACTAACCTAGCTGATATTACTGAACAATTTATGAAAGCGGCGTAAAACACCGTACATGTATGTAATTGCAAGTAAAACTCCTTTCTCCAAAATGTTAATAACAAATAAACCGTGATTTAACCCCCTTCTCCCACATTTGACGAATCGGAAGTAGCCGACTTTAAAAATATGTATGCAATATCTATAAATGAAATTATAACTATCGAAAATAATTCAAAAACATTGTGACAAAAAGTGAAAATGGTCGATATGAGCTATTTCTCGTTTTGCTACAATGTCTTCATAAGTCGTTGCTGCAGTGAACGCAGAAATCGGATGTATGTGGGGGGAAAGGTTTAACGAAATTGGTGTTTATGGTAGCAGGGATAAACTTACCTTTTTACCTTGATACTTATAACGATAAACATTGACGCTAACAGTAAACACCCAATTATCGGTAACACAATGTAAACAACGTTTTCTGTCGACTCATTGGAACCCACTGAAATGAAATTGGAAAGAAACGTGGTTTGTTGACATTGCAAACATGTACATCTTATAACATTTTAAAAATCGTCTGCCCGATAAGATCTGAAAACGCTGTAATATTCTCTAAAAGACATTTGTTTGCGTATAAATGTCTGTATATTTTCACCAGAATGTTTAATTTGATCATTTTCAGTATTTTGACCTTGTTTGAAAGTAAAAGTAGAGCATGTGAAAAACAAGTTTCGGCCCAGCCCGATTTCTTTGAAAATGGCAGTAAAAATATTTTATTCTTGCATAATAAATTATATAAAACGAAAAGCAACACGGGACGAATGAGCATTTATCACGTTATTTTCAAAAAGGTGGATCCATGCATTTCTTCGAGTTATCGAAGTGTTAGAATGATCGCTAGATGTATGCTAAATTGATGCATGTATTCTCACTTTCGAAATTCATTTATACTTAAGAGTTTATTATGAAAAGCAAGCCAGTCATATCAAGAAAACAGTGCAGCAGCAGATCGAACTAGCTTGTGCGAGTCTATTGTATATTTCATTGTCTGTATCAGGTAAATGGATAGGAATGTGTGAATAACTGTAATCCTGCAGTGGTACTTCAAAATTATTTGTCTGTTAACTGTTTCCATTTCAAGAAAATGACGTAAAACATACGAATAATCTCTGTGACAGTTTAACAAAGCTTATTTATGATTGGGGTATATCATTAATACATACAACATACGCCGCATACCAGTGCAATTACAACGAGGATATTCAACTCACATATCTGAGGGCAGAGACCATAAGTTTTCCTGCATACTACGTTTTCCCCACACTGGTCGTCACATGTTTTGTTGCATCGGTTACCGTAAAGTCCGTCTTTGCATGCTGTTTTATTGAATAAAAAGAGCATCTTATTTAAAAATTATTACCATATTTAAAAGAGAATCAATATTATGTTCTAGTAAGAAATGACTCGTGTCTGTCTGCCTTCAATTGCATGAAATGTAACCTTTACAAATATATATCGATCAAACTAGAGTTTTTGGAAGGTGATTATTATGTTATAATCTTCTTACTATGGGATTGCACACTGACCCAAATGCAATATGCCCTATAACATATAATTCTACAGGAACTTTTTTATACATACGCTAATCAATATAGTGCGATGAATTCAAAGTAAAATCTACCTAATATTTTACAATCAGTTGAATGAAGAATATAGAGTTTATATTTTATTTTCAAACTGAAAATGTATTTGCGTCTTTTAAAGTGAATTTTATTTTAAGAAATACAAATATTTCTGCAGTAAACATTACTATGTATATTCTTACGCGCCACGCTTTTGTGAACAACACCGATACACCGGATCAGATATACATTACACGAACTAGGTCAATTCGAGGACATACCGTGTCGTAGAGTAGTTTCCCCAAAATATGCTAATCTATCCTTAATTATGACTTTCAGTTATATTCTTTATATTTCCTCTAGTATATTTATTTATAGGTTTTTACATTATTTATATATATTATATATGTGTATATATATATATTTACTAATTGAAACGTTATGGGAAAAAATGAAAAAATCCCTCTCAGATATTTTCAAAATCGTCTGCTGCATTTGGAGTCCTGGCATAAATTTCTTGTGTTTTGTCACAATGTTGTCAATAGTTGTGTGCTAGGGAGAAGTGTTAGTTATCTGGTAATTAACGAATGGTGTGTTCTCCCGAACGACTACTCGACTAAATATGTATAAGGAGAATAGGGGGGCATTCTAAATGGTAAATTACAGAATGATTATATAAAAAGGATTGATTGATTAGGCTTTAACGACGTTTGCAACAATTGTTCAGTCATATCACTGCGGCCAGTTCACCTATATGTTGTCTGGCTTTCTCACACAAGTAGTCCACACAACATTCTTTCCAAGCAACTGGCTTCTTTTCCAAATTTCATGCATACTAGATGTTGCCTCGTTAGATATTGTAGCTCTTGAAAAAAAATGTTGTGGGAAAAGAAGACTTTGGTTTTAATATGCATCGGGTGTTTTTTTTTTTTAACAATTCGTTTCAATCAATCAGATTTTATCCGAATATCTAATTGTTTTAAATTGTAAAATATTTGGAAGTGTTTGAATCCACGCTTGACTCGTAATACACATCAAATAAAATTATTTCTATAAAAATCTGATCATCGTGATATGTCATGATATTATTTAGATTTTACAACACTTTCTTAATGTTCTTGTTATGTGAGAATTGATTTAAATTGAGGGCACACCTATACTTAATTAAGCTTTCATGCAAGGAGAACACATTACGTTCTACGTTGTATCCTCATTCAGACACAGTTTATCGAACATTGTTGCAAATGTAAAATTAATTCATGTTTTCATATTTTCATTTATAGCACTTGTATACGTTCATTTATAGCATTTGTTTGAAAAACAGTGGCAATCATAGATTTTTTATGACGAGCAAGTTCTCACTTTTGTGATGTTTAATATGAAATGTACATGCTCTTCAAATTTGGAAGAAATAAAGAATATCTATCTATATATCTTTGTCCTTATACAGACGCATAGAAAGATAGCATTAGCTATTGACGGATATGACTGAATTTTATTCTTTCCTGTACATTTCTGTCTAAATATGAAAAAATGCTTTCTATATTTTTTACAAAAATTTCTTTCTATATTTTTTACCAAAAATATATTTTGTTTCAATGCAATTTCTAAATGAATGCAATACTCCTCACTTCTTGACAGTGTTTGCTAACTATTGTGAACATAATATAATGTTCAGCTGTCAACAATTTTGAAGTTTTTATTCTTTCTTTATTATTGTATTCTACTGATGAAGGCGTTCTTCCGAAATTATATAGTATAACCGTATAAACTAAACAACAAGTGTTTGTGTCTTTTTATTATATTTGTTTGATTTATTCTTTTTATACAAGTTTACCTATTCCGAATCTGCAGCAAAATAAAGAAGTTTTAAAGACTTAAATTCTTTCATTCCTTTATTTTCCAACATATTTGCTCTCGTTTGTTCCTATCCATATATCCTAGCCATTCTTAAAGGTTATTGCGACTTTCCTCCAAAACAGTGTAGATTAAGAACAGACAGTTGATCGGGATGTATTGTTCACAAATACACTAATAATACAAAAGCTTTCCTAAAAGCGCCGCTAAAAACATCTTCAAGGTGATCCGTTCCCAATTTTATATTCTATACATTATTTCGAACGGGTTGAAATAACTCACTTATGTTACAGTACTGTCCAATAGATCCGGAGAAACAACCGTTGTCACAAAGTCCCGTTGTTCTGTTACATGGTTGGTTGTCAGCACATTTTCCACATTGGTGAACACAGCTCTTTCCATAGGTTCCCGGTTGGCACTCTGATTAAATATGTCAACACAGTTATACATGGTACTTATCATAACAAGTAAAATAGTAAACTATCAGATCTACATTTGCCACTTTAAATGAGGCCAAGAAAGCCAACGACCATGCTTGTTTAGTTTAACGGTATGTGTGTTACGTCACACGTAAACAGACCATCGGGAAGATCAACCTGGAAAGATCCCCCGTGCAGTCCGATGAGGATATTACCTGTACGCCATTTGGTTTGTCCTTGTAGAAACGTTCCCGAGAACGACTATAGCAAAAACCTGTCTATACAAGTATTTTACTAAGTTGACATATATAGTTACCTTGCTGACTCACCATATTTGTTCAGAAATGAAATAATTTGGCATTTTATAAGGGAAACAAAATAAATGATGAAACATGCTTTGTAAGTAGTGAAGTAATATATATATAGGTGCTACCTATTTACGAAAAAAAAACGCAAGATAATTATAAACAAAGACTAAAGAGCATACTTTGGCCATAAAAAAGGATGTATAAGTAATTGACTAGACAATAATAATGTTAATGTCATGTTTCTTGCATTATCAAAACATATTTGGAATTCGTATTGCTGTCGTCTATTATTACGAACAGAAAATAATCGATCACCTGCATTATGGTAAAGAAGCTATAGATCAGCCCTTTTCTGATGCCACCTGGCGACTTACATTTTCAACCAGTCAATACGACTGTAACAAATTATGTAAGGGGTCACAGGTCACATTTCTGCTAAACCCTTTCCCTATTAGAGACGGTTTCTGAGGCATTTGCAGCAGACGATTTAGGAAAAGATTGTCACCAAAAAAACAATTGCTCCTTATGATAAAGTTATCCTTTTGCCACAATGTTTGATAAATAATTATACTTTGAATGAGTGAGTCAATAGCTCATGTATATCAATTTGGAGTCTTTCATGTTGATACCACTTTTTTTGCGGGAAACGACGTCGCTCCATTGACGTTACCCCAAGTGTTACGGAAAGGACGCCAGGTCCTTCTTTGGCTACGATACAGTCGAAATATAGGTTCGGGCGTAGAAGGCTAATGCTGTTATTTTTTGTTGACGAACGGGAAAATATATTTCTTTCAGAGTTCCATTTATATTTAACTTTTCGTACAAATGTTAATTTCCCAAAAATCACAGCACTTTAATGATCTTAAATATAGATTTAAAAAAGAAAATGATTAAAAAGACGACAATAATTTTCAATCCGTGTTTTTCGTCTCATTTTATAGATACCAAAAATATCGATTTAAAAAAATATGATTAAAAAGACGACAACAATTTAATCAAAACGAGGAAGTGGACCCTGGCTATAAATAACGCTCGCAGTTTAATCCTAAATTTACAATAATCGATTAATTTCATCAGAACAAAATACTAAAATTAGCAAGATAAGGGTTACTAGTGATGCAACGACCGCGTTACGCTGAATTCATACTACCCCAATTATTACAGATTATTACAATGTGGTCTGTACGGCAGCTCTAAAGGGACACACACGAATTTTTTTTTATCTCGTGCGCACGAGATACTAAGTCGTGCGAACGAGATACTAAGTCGTGCGAACCAGATACTATCTCGTGCGCACGAGATAAAAAAAAATCGTTTGTAATTTATAAAAATGTGTGTGTCCCTTTAGAGTTGCCGTAGGCAGCTCTAAAAGGACACACACGATTGTTTTTTATCTCGTGCACACGAGATACTATGTCGTGCGAACGAGATACTATCTCGTCCGAACGAGATACTAAGTCGTGCGAACGAGATAAGTATACTAAGTCGTGCGAACGAGATACTATCTCGTGCGCACGAGATAAAAACAAATTCGTATGTAATTTATAAAAATGTGTGTGTCCCTTTAGAGCTGCCGTAGGTCTGCCCGCACGCCCATACATTCTCACTGGAGTTAACAGCTAGGAATCTTTTATAAAAAACTTTTGAAAAAGAACGTATATTCTGATTAAAATCATCGCTTTCTCGGGGGTCATTGTTCGCGTCACGTTGCCGAAATTATGATACTTCGTACGTTTGTCACATCTCTCCTCTTCGTATCCAGACTTGCATCCCCCTTTTGGACATTTTCCCGTTGCTTTATCGCAAGGACCGGCAGCACAGTGACATCGAAGACAGGAATCCCCGAAATAACCATCAACGCATTCTGAAAGGTATTTAAGATCGGGTTTGATCAAAGAAAAGGACATATAATCCCAACATACCACAAATATAATCACAACATACCACAGCATTGCTTTAACAAAGTTTGAAAGCCGGCTAATAAAGGTTGGTAACTAAATCATGTTATTTTGTGAAACGAACTTACTTTGCCGGATTTAACTAGATGTCGGATGGAATTGGTCAAAGCTTATCCTCAAACCTTTTGAATCATCACTTATTGTACACTTAATTGGTGCGGATTGTGTAAGACATTTCATTTTTTTTATTTTTGCAAAATTTGTTAAAAAATGATAACATATTATACCCGATTTTTAACGGTATTTCCTTAAATATCCAGAATTAGTTTCGATTGCTTTTAGACATGTGTATATTACCTTGGCATATAGGCGGTTTGTATCTGGTTAAACATGATGTGCATGTACCATTCTTTTCATCACAATTCTCGTCGTTCCGACATTTACCGCATTTATTGCTGCAGCTTTCCCCATAATATCCGCCTTCACACTCTGTATAACAAATAATTAAGGTGTGGTAAATGATCATAATTATAGATAATTCTAAACTTGAACCGAATTTGGTCATAACTTGGTCTTTATGCATCTGTTTCCAAAAAGGATTCATGTGAGCATACTGCCGTCTATATGTCATGTACCTTCTGACAACAGCCTACAAGTTACACCCCACGTGTTTCATGCTTATGTAACTTAAAATGATACTAGGCAGAAGACTCAATAAGACCCCGAATAGCAAGACGTGGCTCATTTCTTTTCATCACAGAATCACCGTCCGATATTATACTAACACCCTGAAACTTTAGTGTCATTGGCGTAAGAAGGCTTGAACATATACTTTTGTAACAAAACATGAAGCATTCTTTACTTAATTGTTTCTCCAGTAATGGCACATTTCCTAGCCTAGTACTGTTTTGTTTATCCAAGGATCATGAATAGGTGACCTGTGGCTGTGATATAACTGAAATAGTGTTGACAACGGCGTAAAATAAATAAATAAAACAAACCAAGTAAAAAAACTAAAAATAAAAGTTAATTCTGCGTTCACATGCAAACATGCATTCATGCAAATCACATTTAGGCTCTCGAATATAAAGGAATATGTCGAAATCTTTTCCTGGAAGCAGGGTTTCAATCTCGCCATAATGCAAAAAACACTTGAACTTTATTCAGTAATTTTCACTACACTCAATACGTTTAATAGATTTAAAACACAGATGATGGAGCTTCAGAGATATATTGGCATACCATTCGTTGCGCGTATACTGGAAATTACGACACCGACTAAAACGTCATTTTAAAGTGACCCTATGCTTTCAAATATTCATGATACTCATTTGTTTCTGTCCAATTTAATCGCAAAATACAACGTTCAGCCGTCACCGCTTCTCTATCTCGTTCTTATATATGGATTATCTCCATTGTTAATAACTAACGACTTTGTAGGAGACAATTTGATTGGCCGATGCAAAGGTCAATCTGAGACAACCTGTAATAGCCAGTCATTGTAATTTTTAAAATCACTTGCTACTGTAGCGAAGCTCATGTCTGGTTTAAATGATATATATTGGCAAACTAAACACATTTACATTCATTAACAGGTACAGTTATGTAAACCGTTTATCAAATGTCTGAACTGTCGTCCGTTTTCACTGGGTCATTTCACTTGTTGAAAATTGCCTTATTATAAGATATATGTTATATATATTGTTATATTGAGGTTTCTACCTCTTTATGAGAACTTAAATTAATAAATAAATCACATTTTCTCACTGCTTTATCAATCAGATGACAATGAAAACGAAAAGTCACTAGAATGTGTGATAAAGGTTTACAATGTAACGGTATATATTATCCCGTTAGCAAGTAGAATGATCCGTGTGATGTGTGTTCATCTGATATAGACACCGGTTGATGCTTCTGAAGCAAGCAACCAATGTGGGTTGTGAGAAAGGGGATCATAATGACCTAAAAAACAACTTTCCAAGAGATATTGTTTTCTTTAAATCATGCTTTATCTTTTTTATGTGCAACATGTCTTTTCTCAAAATATTTTAAAGCAGCAGATCAGGTAAAGAGTTATTTTTAAGGAAAATTAGAACTTCTATTCATCCTACAGAAATAAACATATTTCCATTACGTTATAATCTTAAAACATCTGCAACATGGGACTTTTGAAGATATTCCTAGACTAAGCCAGTATTTCTTTAAGCAAAATGTTTTCATCTATGTCTCAAAATGAAGGGAATCCGCCATGGCCAAGTGGCCAAGTGGTTAGCGTCAGGGATTTAGAACTGGACTTTCGGGTTTGATCCCCATTCGCGGCGGTCATTTTCCAATGAGTTTTCCAAGCCTATTACTAATTTGTTTAACCAGAGGTCATAATTTAGTGGAACTGTCACAGGACTCACCGTAATATAACTGAAATAATGTTGAAATTGCGTAAAACCCAAATAACACTGACAATCTTTGAATGTATAGTATACATATGCTAATTGTTTGATCATTAGTAAATTCTCCGCTTGACACAAACAAGCATGTTTAACTCCTAATTTGAAGATCTATGTGTCAGACAATGTTTTGGAGTGATGGTCAGTGTTAGTGTATCTTTAATTCATTACTGTTATTGTAAAAACTCATTGTTTTACTTTTAACACACAGTGGAGTTGCAATTTTATTCTTTAAATTAGCTTTTATTTATAATTGTACCACCAAAATTTGTCATGTAGCTGGTTTTACAGTAATATTGTCAATTCAACTGGCACCCTTTGAGTTTACTTGGCATAACACTCTGTCTCTGATTGATTAGCCAACCCTTTTATATGTTTACACTAATATGATTGATAATGATTTAATCAGTTACCACAAATCCATCAGTCATTCTTAATGAAATAACGATGTTGTGCTATTCCTGAACCAGTGAAACCTTTATGTCGTGGCAAGTTCCGTATTGATTAATCAAATTGTAGCGAAAATTACAAAATATTATGCAGTTGCAGTGGCATGGCCAAAGTTACTAGTGGATTCTTTAGTCGAACTATGGTGCTTATTGTTTGTTTTATTGGTGTTTTACGCCATTTTCAAAATTATTTCAGTTATATTACTGCGACAGTTCACTTATTCATGATCCCTGTGTAAACAAACCAGTACTAGGCAAGGAAATGTGTGTTGCCAAATGACCGATGCGCCGCGACGCGCTCGGTTCTAAATCACCGGCGCTAAACACTCGACCACGGCGGATTCCTAAATATGGTGTTTAAAATATATTCCTAACAAAAGGTATGTATGATATTTTGTTATTTACCAATGTTTGCCAAGCGGATATAGCTCGATCGCGAACAATAAGGGCTATCGATCCGGTAGTAGGTTTGATCCCGGCTTGGCCATTCATTCTTCATAATGATTGACAAAAGTCATTATGACAACTACTGTCAGGGTCTTCCATCAATGTGTTAAAATGATAAAATCTTAAAAGTATTTAGGAAAGTAAGCAGTGACGGTCTGGTATGAATTGTGTGTGGAGTACTGGTATAAGAAAATCAGGATTCTTTTGAAGGTGACCTAAACACAATGATATAACATATATACCGGTGAAAATGGCGTAATCTGATTTTCAATCAATCAACATTCGTAAGTGTTAATTGATCATTTTACTTAATATACAAATAGCTGGAAATATTTCATTTAAGAAACTATACTTTGCCCATTACCATCAATATCAGGTTTCTTTTCACGACTGACACTGCTAGATATTTGTTCTGCCTTCACACGACCTAGGCTTAACCTATTAACATATTGTTTAGTATATGACCAATGGTAATAGGCGGTTATCAGATCTGTACGAGCGTTTGCTACTGCAGAAAAGCTTGGGTCTAGTTTAAATGAGATTGATAGGCATATTAAATACATTTATATTACAGCTACATCAATAAATGATAAACAAACAGTTCATACACATTTACATTTCAGCTACAGAAATAAATGATAAACAAGCAATTTATACACATTTACATTGAAGCTACATCAATTATTGATAAACAAGCAATTTATACACACACAGATCAAACGCTGATATTTGCTGCATTTGCTGTCGTGCATCGCATATACAAGTAGCAGGACCGTTTTAATTGGCTGATTGATTAATACACATTTTACATCGCGCGAGTCTTCTTCTTACAGCAGTACTCGACACAACACTTTGAAACAATTCATCGAATATGTTTCAAAGTGTTAATAATGACCATTAATTGTCAATGATCGGGGAAAAACTCACTAACGAGCAGACATCGCTATTAAGGCTCGACTCGTTGACAGACAGCAAACCGGCAGCAGATGACAGCTCTGACAAAATATCCAAAACGTCTGAATGAAAGTATCATTATTGAATAGAGTTGAAAACATTGTGGCAAAAAGAAGAAATTTCTGACCATGAGCAATTTCTTCTTTTGCAATAATGTTTTACAAAGTCGTCTGCAGCAGATGCGTCAACAACCGTATGCATGCTGATTAGGATGATCACACAATCGCGCTCCTATCCTTTATAATTTTATAATGACGTATTTACCTTGACATAATGGGGATTGGTATCCAGGCGAACACGCTGAACAATTACCACTATCGCTGTCACAAGCTTCGCTATTCATACATTCTCCACACTTGTCATCGCAATCCTTGCCATATGTTTTTCCAGCACAATCTTAAGAATAAACATAGATTATTTTGGAGTCACGTCGGGTAAGATTAGATCTGTTTTCGTTTCCTCATCAACATATTAAAAAATAACATTGATTATTTTGGAGTCACGTCGGGTAAGAGTAGATCTGTTTTCGTTTCCTCATCAACATCTTAAGAATAAACATAGATTATTTTGGAGTCAAGTCGGGTAAGATTAGATCTGTTTACGTTTCCTCATCAACATCTTAAGAATAAACATAGATTATTTTGGAGTCACGTCGGTTAAGAGTAGATCTGTTTTCGTTTTCTCAAAATGAAAAAAAAGGGAAAGGAATCTGTTGACAATTATTTCTGGTTTTTCATCATAAGTTACATACATGTGGTTTGTTTATCTTAAAGTAGGTATTAGATTTCACCCATATTTCTTTAAACAAAAATAAAAGGCCGCGTGCACGCGCATGCATCATGTGGACCCCTTCACTCGAGAACAGGTAGATAGGATAGTTCGTGAATATACTATTGCGAAGTACTTGTGCTCCTCTTGCCATCTTGTTTTGATAACATTGACATTTCACTCCTGATTGGCCCCTGCTCTTCATATTTTCATAATGTAAGCAAATGCGAATTTTATCTAAACAATATTTGTATTTTCCATTAATACACAAACAATTGTAGAACATTTCTTTGTGTTCATACGCTGGCTACAATGTTTATAAATATATATCTAAGCCAATACTTGTTTGTATTACCTATATTAATGTTGTACATTGTTTAATACTGCATACTCATGTGCATGTTGCCCTCTGCATTCCTCAATACACTTTTAATAAAACTGTTACATTTTACGCAAGTTCGATTCGGACGCTGCATTTCTAACGGTATAACTTCAATCTCATTCTTAATTATTGTGTCTTCTTTATGTATTCCCTTATTTTTTAATACATGTGAATTGTTTACCTCCATACACATACAGTTCGCAGATTACAAAGTATTGTCTGATTCCACGCAATGTAAGGTTTACATAACGAGCAAGTTTCGGGGTGGGTAGTGTGTAGTTGTAGACGTAAACGTGTCCATTAACCGTTGTCTCGACAGTTTTGTCTGATTCGGTGGTACCCAGTTTGATTTCCATTTGCTCTAAAGTGTCTGAAAATATAATCTACTTAAATACTCTTTAGCTGCTATAAGCAGTTCAAGGCTTTTGCATTCAATGTAGATCCACGAGAGACAGTTCATAACGAGCTGTCTCTTCTGAAATCTGCATTGTTTGCCACTTAGACATTAAATCTAACTAAATTTCCTGTTGGACCAAAAGTAAAGTGGTCCAGTTTTAAACATGGACGAGTCAATTCGGCGGTGACAGAGTTAATGCCATTAACCGCGTATATACACAGTGTCCAATGAAACAGTTTGGTTACTCACGGCTGTGACAGAGTTAAGGCCATGAACCGCGTACATACACAGTGTTCAATGAAACAGTTTGGTTACTTATGGCTGTGACAGAGTTAAGGCCATTAACCGCTTACATACCCAGTGTTCAATGAAACAGTTTGGTTACTCACGGCTGTGACAGAGTTAAGGCCATTAACCGCGTACATACACAGTGTTCAATGAAACAGTTTGGTTACTCACGGCTGTGACAGAGTTAAGGCCATGAACCGCGTACATACACAGTGTTCAATGAAACAGTTTGGTTACTTATGGCTGTGACAGAGTTAAGGCCATTAACCGCTTACATACCCAGTGTTCAATGAAACAGTTTGGTTACTCACGGCTGTGACAGAGTTAAGGCCATTAACCGCTTACATACACAGTGTTCAATGAAACAGTTTGGTTACTCACGGCTGTGACAGAGTTAATGTCATTAATTGCTTACATACCCAGTGTTCAATGAAGCAGTTTAGTTACTCACGGCTGTGACAGAGTTAAGGCCATTAACCGCTTACATACAAAGTGTTCAATGAAACAGTTTGGTTACTCACGGCTGTGACAGAGTTAAGGCCCTTAACCACTTACATACCCAGTGTTCAATGAAACAGTTTGGTTACTCACGGCTGTGAAAGAGTTAAGGTCATTAACTGCTTACATACCCAGTGTTCAATGAAACAGTTTGGTTACTCACGGTGTTGCCAATCCATCAATCGCATACAGTTTCTGGTATCAGTCTATCAGTCAGGAATTACTGTTTTGATTGTTTGCCTTTTTACACCACTTTCAACAATATTTCAGTTATATCACGGCGTTTCATTGGTAAGTTACAAGTACTACTAGTCCATTTATCCTGACACCAACCAGTCAGTCATAACCCTGAGCAACAAGGAGGACAGCCATTACTACTATTTTTAAAGGTTTTGGTAAGACCCGACCCGGGATTGAACCCATGACCTCCCGCACCAGGCGGACGCTCTACCTTTACACCACAGAGGCGGTTATGCTTCACAACAACTTTAAATGGCTTGAATAATGTTGTATGGAAGCTTGGATTGTCCCCCTTACAACCGAACACTAATTTCAGATATATTAGTAGTTAAAGAGTGATCATATTGCAGAAATATCGTGTTATTGAAATCAACGTTTTCATCAAAAACGAGTAAATGTTTGAGTAACAAAATTAACATTGCGAAATCGTGTCATGTATTATCATACTAAATGCATTTATAGGTACATATGGAAGCTTGACTTGTCCCCTTTTTATAAGGAATAAGTAATATTGTAAAAAAGATATAATTAATTTTATGTTAAGTTATCATAAAAACGTTAGTTAATTAATAATGATTTTGCGATAAGTTATTGTTCTAAACGATCCTAGTATTGTTATATTGTGAACACTTTCATTCGGTTTGAAGAAATAAATGCAATGTGTCATTTCCTTTATTGATAACATATCATAGTTTCGTATTGTTTTTAGCGCGAAAATGCCACGTTTCAGATAACGGACGAAAACAACAGAAGCTGCAGCTTCCCCACATACAACACATCTGCTGCAGACGACTTTTGAAAACACTCAAAACGATCAATTTCTCTTTTTGCCACCATGTTTTCAACTCTATTCAATAGTTATACATTTTTTTATAGAGATTTTCCATATTTTTTTCCGAAATAGTTTCAAAGTAGTCTGCTACATATTTGTTCTGTGTCGGAAAGGGTTTATATAGAACTTCCATAGTGTCATGCCCTCATATACTTAATCCTCAACATGTACCTATATATATATATGCATATAGTTTGATTGAGGTGGGGGCGGGGGGGGGGGGGTTCCTGGGGGCAATTAAAGCTTCCAGAATATTGTATGTGAACCCCAGGTACCAGCTGCCCAGGAGATGATTGTCTTTCACAAACAAACAAAACACTTAAAAAACCCATGCGGGGCCCCCACTATTAACATGAAAGTGTTCATGAACATTTCCAATTATCCAGTTATTAAGCGGATGTTTGCGTTACACGTTGGTCTGGATTTAATTATAAATTAAAAGTTATCATGATAATTCATAACGTGAAATCATCTTTTATTTTCTCGAACGTTTTCGTGAAAATAATCGGTAATTAGGTGGCAGTTTTATGTCACCATAGAACTCAGACAAATACGTTTAGGGATTGTTTTATATCACCATAGAACTAAGACAAATACGTTTAGAGATTGTTTTATGTCACCATAGAACTCAGACAAATACTTTTAGAGATTGTTTTATGTCACCATAGAACTCAGACAAATACGTTCAGAGATTGTTTTATGTCACCATAGAACTCAGACAAATACGTTTAGAGATTGTTTTATGTCACCATAGAACTCGGACAAATACTTTTAGAGATTGTTTTATGTCACCATAGAACTCGGACAAATACGTTTAGAGATTGTTTTATGTCACCATAGAACTCAGACAAATACTTTTAGAGATTGTTTTATGTCACCAAAGAACTCAGACAAATACTTTTAGAGATTGTTTTATGTCACCATAGAACTCAGACAAATACTTTTAGAGATAGTTTTATGTCACCATAGAACTCAGACAAATACGTTCAGAGATTGTTTTATGTCACCATAAAACTCAGACAAATACTTTCAGAGCTTGTTTTATAAATGTTGTCATTTTACTACTCCCTTTCGATGCCGCTTGCTAGGCATATATTACAGTCAATCTAAATGACTTAAATAAATCATGAAGAGGATTACATGGGAGACATACCCGCCAAACTATTATATAATAAGACATGCAGTTTCAGAGGTAAACAATATCGATGTTTTTGCATTCCCCATTTCTGGTGTTATAATAAAAAAATATTAACAATTATATCTTTCTTTAATAAAGGTTACATATTAAGATGTATTTTGATGTATAAAACAAAATAATCTTATCTAGCATTAAAGTATTAAAGTTGATTTATTTATACTTAGGCCTCCGGCCCATATACATATAACATATATACATAATACACCAAAAGTAGTTATTTTCCTGTGAAGACACATTTAAAAACGTGTGGAAATACATGTGCATGTATAAGTGACCTGATAACATCAATGTACACTTACTGTTAGACAAATAGATAATTTTGATTGCTGAAAAAAAAAGTATCTCTAACTTGATTAGCATGGTATAAATACATTGCCAGATTTCTAATAATTGTGGTATTATTGCTTGCAACAAATCATGAAATGTGTGGTAAGTAGGGTAAGTAATGTATTTATCCGGAATATATTTCTTACGTAATTAACAATACAACGGGCAGTGGAAAACAAAGTGGAATTCATGTTCAAGAATGTTTTTGCAATGAACACAAAATCGCTGATCCGTTGTAACCTGAGACTGAGTATAACGCCCCGTTATGACAGGACAATCTGAAATTAGCTAAACTTCTCTTGAACTATGGTATATTAATACAGCTGATGTAGATCTCAACTCCAAAATTCGGTTTAATATAAGTATAGAACGTGTTTAATTTATCGTTATCATTACATAGAAGGTACCATTATTGTAAAATCTGGTCTCGTAGTCTAAGCGTATATTCCTTTAAAATCAAATCTTCATTATGAACTTCTTGTGATTCCGAAATACATCCAAAACCATTCTCGTACAGATTTGTTCGAATTTTGGTAACCCAATTTACATGGCCGTTATCATCATAAAGCATCAACAAGTTGTTACACAGCTTAACATATCTATCATCTGGTAACCTTAGTATTCCTAACCAAAACTGAACACATCTGTTTGCGGCTGTTATCCTCAGCCGATACCGACCAAGGTCACCACAGACAGCACTATTACTAGCTTTAAGAGGTGAATCAAGAAACCGTTTACATGCATACATATGTACATTTTCTATAATTGTCTTATATAATGCCAACAATTCACATCCGTACAACATAATAGATGAAACCTTTGTGTCAAACACTTTGAAGAAGGTGTTCATATTTATATGAGATAATGACACAACACCTTTAAGTACCATCATAAGAAGCTTCTTTGCTTTTGTGGCAGTCACCTCTGTCATCTTATTAAAAGACAATATACTCGTAAAGTGAAACCGGGAACTACATCTAGTTTTACTGTATCGTAGTACTATTTCTCCCTTTTTGACAAAGGACCACCCCTTCTAAATATCCTCGACCATCCATAATTCGTGAGTGTAAGGTTTCAAAGACAAAACATGCAGAAGGCTTAGTGAATGATACGAAATGTCATGGTTTATCTAAAGGATTTATTTATTTCCTCCAAGTTTCGAGCAATAAATCCTTTGAAAACTAATAATTCACAAGTAAATAAATCTTGAATGCACATGTGTTCAACTAGTCCGAAGCCGAAATTGTTATCCTATTTTCGTGACGTCATTATTTTGGAACTTTGCAGCTTAACATATTGAAAACTAAAACAATGCAGCAATTAAACATTTTACATATTTTAAACAAATTAATTTGAAATTATCCTTGATTTGAATATGAACTTTTTTTTTTAATTACTCAACTTTGAATTTTCGTTAAGCTTATTTTCCTTTCTTATTTTGTATCCCACTGTGTCAACCTGAATGGTCTGCATGGATATTTGGTACCCTGTAAGCATCATATATTTATATCATCACAAAGATCAATACAGATTTCAGAATTACCATATTTCTAATGTGATATTAGTTAAAATGTTCTAGTCATTTTACATCTCTATGCATAAGCACGTTTAGGAGTGTGAAATGCAATGACAAATTGCATTTACCTAACTAGGTCAAACAAATCACATGACCCTGGCCGCCATTATGTAAATAACAAAAGACCCTTTTTACGGTAAATTTTCATGTCCGATTTTTTGTAGGTTTAAACTGTGTTTTAATTTGGTATATAAAACATAAGGGTCAATGTTGTTTGATGACTATGAAGTAGTTTCCCAGTGGAATAATTAATAACTTAATAACAGAAAATGTAGTTCTGTTTTTACGGCTAGAGTGTGATCGAGACAGACCCTTGACAGACTGTTCGGCGGTGCGAGATGATATTCTCTGATTCGGTACAATGTTAGTTACATTGGCGTACAGTATGAAGGCTATACTTCCAGAATTGTTTGAAAATGTACCTCTAGGCCTATAATACATAGACTCCGTGGATACTGTGTGGGTGCAGAGTTTGCATTGTTTGTAGACATAATAATACGCGAACTCGCTTCATAAATATTATGTACTGATTTCAATGACTTACGTCCAAATCCATCTTCTTTACCGCTGTGTCTGTCACCGGCTGCACCACGTCCTACCACATTTATAGCGTGTATAATGTAGTTCTTCTTGAGATCTAGCTCATACCAAGGATCCATAGTTTTGTCTGTAGCAGCGCAACACTTGCAGGTAGTCGGATTGCGTATGGCGTTCCCATCTATTGCCTTATCTGCACTCCAGGTGTTATGAACGCTACTTGAGGTTATGGATTTACTGTCGTTCACCAGCCGTTTGCCTGTCAAAATATAAATGTAAAACAGATTGTTCGAGCTTTAAGAAGCAATACTTTCATTATTCTGTTTATATTAAATCTTAGCACATCTGAGTCATTTTAGAGACACGTTGCACGCGCGGACAGCGCAGGCTTAATCGGGCCCGTGCATCCGCTCTGACGTACTACAGCATTCAGTGTCCGTCTATATGTAATTAAGTCCTAGATGTAATATTCAATAAAATGCTAGACGTGTATCCACACTAGTTTCACGTCAATGATAATTTAATTGATACTTAACCGGACAATCAAGAAATTAAATTGCAAGAGACAGAAGATCTTCGTAAGAAATCATGTAACATCTGGTGAAATCGTAATATAACTTCCATAACTTTGAAGACTATTTGAACCGTCCCTCGAGAAAACCAACATTATGTACTCTGCGTTATTTAACGACCCAGATCAGTCTGCGCATTCCGCACAGGCTTATCCTGGCCGACATTCCGTCTCATGGGGATAGCGGTAAAGTAATGCTTTCTGAAACAGAAAATCCACAGGAGGCGAAAAGTGTCTGTCCTGGTAAGCCTGCGCGGTATGCTTAGGCTGATCCGGGTCGGATCATATGTAATAGTACACGTACTAACATTCAAAATAGTGTTACCACGGATGGGCTCGGATCATATGTAACACGTACTTACATTCAACATATTGTACCCACAGACGGGCTTGGATCATATGTAATAGTACACGTACTAATACTCAACATAGTGTTACCACGGACGGGCTCGGATCATATGTAATACTTACTTACATTCAACATAGTGTACCCACGGACGGGCTCGGATCATATGTAACACGTACTTACATTCAACATATTGTACACACGAACTGGTTCGGATCATATGCAACACGTTCTTACATTCAACATATTGTAACCACGGACGGGCTCGGATCATATGTGACAGTACACGTACTTACATTCACCATATGGTACCCACGGGCGGGCTCAACTTATATGAAACAGTACACATACTTACATTCAACATATATTGTACCCAGAGACGGGCTCGGATCACATGTTACAGTACACGTACTTACATTCAACATATTGTACACTGACGAGAACAAGTAGTACTCTGCACGTCGATAGCATCATGGAAGTCACCAGTTATACAGCCTGGAATGTAGCATCATGGAAGTCACCAGTTATACAGCCTGGAATATAGCATCATGGAAGTCACCAGTTATACAGCCTGGAATATAGCATCAGAATAGACGATAGCATCATAGAAGTCACCAGTGTAACAACCTGGAATATAGAATCATGGAAGTCACCAGTTATACTGCTTGGAATATAGCATTATGGAAGTCATCAGTTTTACAACCTGGAATATAGCATCATGGAAGTCACCAGTTATACTGCTTGGAATATAGCATCATGGAAGTCACCAGTTTTACAACCTGGAATATAGCATCATGGAAGTCACCAGTTATACAACCTGGAATATAGCATCATGGAAGTCACCAGTTTTACAACCTGGAATATAGCATCAAGGAAGTCACCAGTTTTACAACCTGGAATATAGCATCATGGAAGTCACCAGTTTTACAACCTGGAATATAGCATCATCGAAGTCACCAGTTATACAACCTGGAATATACATGTAGCATTAGAATAGACATGTCAAAGGTACGCAGAAACGGGCATCATTGCGTGCAAAACCCTTTCCGACATATATACACTTTCTGACCTCGTTGCAGAAGACAACAATAGAAAACATTGTGGAAAACGGAGAAATTAATCATTTCTCTGTTTCCACAATGTTTTTAACTATATTAAAAGACTTCACTCTTATATAAAAAGATTTTCCAAAGTTTCAAAGTCATCTGCTGCAGATTTGTTGTATGTGGAAAAAGATTAAATACACGTGGAGTATTGCTACCTGATTAATGTTGCATTATTTTGATCAGAGACTAAGGTCAAAATAATGAAAACAAACAAATAATCCACTGAAGTAAACATTAGGATATAATTATTCCCATTGAAAAGTCAGTTTTTGAAAACTAGTCATATTTAATCCCTTTGTATACCCTTATACTACCAAATTAGTTGATTTTCTTTATATATTTTATAAAAGATCAACATAAGTATTTATATGTTGTAAACTCTAGGTCGTCGTCATTTACATATTAAACGTACAGTATATATTTGAGCATATAGTACATTATCATAAACATAATGAAACAGGGACAGAGAGTAATACGACTCATAGATGTACATATATATACATGTATATAATTGTTTCCTATTTGTGAACTTGGCGTCAAATATTGTGTAAGGTATCGGGCGCGAGTTATTGACCATGAGCGAACATTGATAGTAGGAGTATGTCCATTGATGGATTGGGGTTTAACGCCATTTTCCAACATTTTTTCAGTCATATCAAGAGGGCCAGTTTATTTACTAATTTGTTTCCTTGCTTTAGTTTAAACTTATTCATTTAACATCGATTGCAAAACAAGCTTTTCGTTTATATTAGGCTACCTCGATGTCTGCACCTGGAGACATAACCAGTACTCGCGCCGTGTGTGGGGAAAAATCCCTAGGGCAGAACCCGCTCATCACGGAATCCGAACCCGGGGCCTTTGGTACGAGAGGCAGATGCTCTACCACTGTACCAATGTATTTCCTGGCTTTCTCACACCAGTTCTCAACATGAGACTTTCCCTGCAACTGGTTAATTTTCCATATATGAGCCGGTCCCGCGAGAAAACCAACATTGTGGACTGCGTAAAGTATCGTCCCCGATCAGCTTAGGCATGCCATGCAGGCTTAACCGGATATACACTTTTTGCTTCCTGTGAATTTTCTGTTTCAGGAATCATTACTCTATACCTATATCCCCCTGAGACGGAATGTGTCGGTCCGGACCAGTGTGGCTGATCTGGGTCCATACATTACGCAAAGGCCAAAATGTTGGTTTTTCTCGCGGGACGTCTCATATACTGTCAGCCAATTGGTGTGTGTCGTTCATTGGAAATAGTACAAGTTGGCATTTGTGAACAATGCAGTAGCATGTCAACAATCAGTGCATTCGCACAGTCTAATCAAGATCTCCACTATTCACATATTACTTTCAAAACCTCGTTAGAAGCTTCTGTCAGCTTATAAAGATTATGATAAGACTGAGCAGATGGATTGTGATTTAGGCCTACAATTACAAAAATACCAACGTGTACCTTCTCGCTGGGATGGTTTCGTATAACATTACATATAATGTGCCATCCCGCGAGAAAACCAGCATTGTGGTCTTTGCATAAAGTATCGGCCCGGATCAGTCTAGACATGCCGTGCAGGCTAACCCGGACAGACACTTTTAGCCTTCTGTGGATGTTCTTTTTCAGGAATCTTACTCTATACCTTTATCCCCCTGAGAGCCGGACTAGCCTGCGCTGACAAACACTGTCGACCTAATTGGTGGACTGATACTGGAATATGATCTCATATTCACATATCTTAACAACCAGTCTTAACCTCGATATCGCGGTCAGCATCCGGGAGTTTTTTTTATTAATATTTTACAACACTATAATTCGTTATAAAGTAAGTATTAAACCCTAAAATTACTATTGCCTAAAGTTTTTATTTTAAACATTTGATGTGTGTGGTAATACTTGTTTATGAACCGTTATAAAAGTTATAGTATATACATGTAGGTGTAAATGGTGCCCAAGTAAAACCCAACAGTGATTTATTTATTTATTTATTTAGTGATTGTCTGATTGATTTATTGATTGATTGATTGGATCGATTGGATTGATTGATTGATTGATTGATTGATTGATTGATTGATTGATTAATTGATTGATTGATTGATTGAATGTTGGTGTTTTTCGCCGCTTTCAACATTTTGTCAGTTTTATCAGGGTGTTTCTTGGGTAAATTACCATTACTCCTGGTCCATTTGTCCTGACACCAGCAAGTAAGTCGTAATGTTAACCCCGCAACCCTGGGCGCAAAGGAGGGCAGCCATTTCTACCATTTTTAAAGTCTTTGGTATTACTCGACCGGGCATCGAACCCGCGACTTCTGAACACATTGGGAAAAAGAAGAAAGTGCTCATAATGAGCAATTTCTCATTTTGCCATAAAGTTTATAAAACTTTTAAATGATCATCATTACATATGTAGAGATATTTCACATTTTTGCCTAGATATTTTCAAAGTCATCTCCTGCATATTTGGCGTATGTTGAAAAATAGTTAAATGCTCGAAATAGAAGCTTTAAGTCTCGTTTCGCAGTATTGTTTTTTGTACCGTTGAGTTGGAGACAGTCCTTTTTACCAAAATCCCTAAATTTCTATTTTTTGATATTTTTTTCCATAAGAAAACATGCTAAAATTTGAGCAAATAAACGGATCTACTATATGATATATATACAAAGTTTAATCAAATAAACGGATCTACTTCATATATCTACACAGTTTAAACAAATAAACGGATCTACTACATGTACATATATGTACACACTTTAAACAAATAAACGGATCTACTACATATATCTACACAGTTTAAACAAATAAAAGGATCTACTACATATATCTACACAGTTTAAACAATTAAACAGATCTACTGGATATATCTACACAGTTTAAACAAATAAACGGATCTACTACATATATCTACACAGTTTAAACAAATATAAGGATCAACTACATATATCTACACAGTTTAAACAAATATAAGGATCAACTGCATATATCTACACAGTTGAAACAAATAAACGGATCTACTACATATATCTACACAGTTTAAACAAATAATTGTGGGTGACTCGCTGGAGTCAGGATAAATGGACCAGTAAGTACTAGTAACTTATTACGAAGGACACGCCATGATATAACTGAAAACAATGTTGAAGCGGCGTAAAACATTATACAAATAAATAAATTCATAATTCATCTGATGTTTGGGTGTCAAAATACTTTTCTGTTAAAGAAATACAATAGAGACCAATTAAAAACAGAAATATAGGTGTATACTTACATATGTCTTCTCCTGTCCATCCTACAATAATGGCATCATCATCTCATCACCAGTAATAGTCATCAATTGATTTAATTGCCTTGTATTCAAAGACAAAAGGGCCCATAGTGACCTAGGTATGTAGTAAACTTATCTTTCCCTTTACTATCTCTCTTATTATCCTCTAGAACCCTATATTGTGGGTTACTCAATAGTATATTCTCAGCGAGAAGAATCTTTTGAGTACCCACAATATAGGGTGTGGATGTCTCATTATGATGTCACTGTACCTCCTTATCTAGAACTCTAATAGTTTCTTCTCTCATCGTTATTCTGTATTGCAAAATTAGATATCCAAGACTGTCCTAGTGTTTGAGACATCCAAACAGGGCATTTTGACGATACTTTTGGTGCTTGTAAAAATAGTAGTTTCAAGCATTTGCAAATGCTCATAACAAAATGATATTTTTTTTTATAATGTGTGTTTAATTTAACACGATTTCCAAATAGATCCCATTTTCATTAACAGTTTACCTGATGTGGTTTATTAGTTAGGAAACACCCGTAGCATTTACACAATGAGAAGTTTACGTTAATTACCGAGTGAGATTTTCTTCTTTTCTCACATTATTTATTCAAATATTGGATGCAGCCGGAGAGTCAAATATCGTCTGTGTCACGAAAAGTGTTCGATGACAATATATCTATATCCGGATGGTTTTAATCCCACAAACATGTATCTACCAATGTGTCACAGTGTAGTTACCATATTTTGGACGTAAGTCGGCCAACAACACTATAGGCTTTTACTTCCTTGGTCATGGGTTAGTATCGGATATGAACCAATTGTGTTCCAATGACCACATAGCCACAACGTAAATTTAATTAGGCAGCATTTTCTTAACTGCATCTGTTTAACATTATTAAAAGCAGAACATCTGTGTGAATTAAAACACAGATAGAATGTTCACTGCACGGTTATGACATTTCCCGTCGATCATTGATGTAATTATTTATATGTTATTAATTCAATCAAACTAGATGACTTATTTTACATTAAAGGCGAACAATGACTATTCATCCCCAGTATATGTATATTTTCCTTCAGCCTTTTCCACATGTAGTAAACTTGTAGAAGACGAATTTGATAACATATCGGCAATATTAATAGATACAAGAGTAATCTCTTATAGCGTTGAAAACATTGTGGCAAAAGTAGAGGATAACCATTATGAGCAATTTCTCCTTTTGCGACAACGTTTTCCAAATTCGTCTGGTGTAGATGCGGTTGCATGTTGGGACATTTCCTAACACTCTCGTCATTACCTCACCTTACCTCACACTCTCATCATTGCCTTATCTTTCCTAACACTCTCATCATTGCCTTATCTTTCCTAACACTCTCATCATTGCCCTACCTTAACTAACACTCTCATCATTGCCCTACCTTACCTAACACTCTCATCATTGCCCTACCTTTCCTAACACTTTCACCATTGCCCTACCTTACCTAACACTCTCATCATTGCCCTACCTTACCTAACACTCTCATCATTGCCTTACCTTTCATAACACTCTCATCATTGCCTTACCTTTCATAACACTCTCATAATTACCTTACCGTTCCTAACACTCTCATCATTACCTTACCTTACCTAACACTCTCATCATTGCCTTACCTTTCCTACCACTCTCATCATTGCCCTACCTTATCTAACACTCTCATCATTGCCTTACCTTTCCTAACACTCTCATCATTACCTTACCTTTCATAACACTCTCATCATTACCTTATCGTTCCTAACACTCTCATCATTACCTTACCTTACCTAACACTTTCATCATTACCTTACCTTTCTTAACACTTTCATTATTACCTTACCTTTCGTAACACTCTCATCATTGCCTGTCTTTCCCAACAATCTAATCATTACCTTACCTCACACTCTAATCATCACCTTACCTTTCCTAACACTCTCATCATTGCCTTACCTTTCCTAACAGTCTCATCATTGCCTTACCTTTCCTAACACTCTCATCATTTCCTTACCTTTCCTAGCACTATTATCATTACCTTACCTTTCCTAACACTCTCATTATTACCTTACCTTTCTTCACACTCTCATCATTGCCTTACCTTTCATAACACTCTCATAATTACCTTACCTTTTCTAACACTCTCATCATTACCTTACCTTTCCTAACACTCTCATTATTACCTTACCTTTCTTCACACTCTCATCATTACCTTACCTCTCCTAACACTCTCATCATTACCTTACCTTTTCTAACACTCTCATCATTACCTTACCTTTCCTAACATCCTCATCATTACCTTACCTTTCCTAACACTCTCATCATTACCTTACCTTTTCTAACACTCTCATCATTACCTTACCTTTCCTAACACCCTCATCATTACCCTACCTTTCCTAACACTCTCATCATTGCGTTACCTTTCCTTACACTCTCATCATTGCCTTACCTTTCCTAACACCCTCATCATTACCTTACCTTTCCTAACACTCTCATCATTACCTTACCTTTCCGTACACTCTCATCATTACCTTACCTTTTCTAACACTCTCATCATTACCTTACCTTTCATAACACTCTCATCATTACCTTACCTTTCCTAACACTCTCATCATTGCCTTACCTTTCCTAACACTCTCATTATTACCTTACCTTACCTAACACTCTCATCATTGCTTTACCTTTCCTAACACTCTCATCATTGCCTTACCTTTCCTAACACTCTCATTATTGCCTTACCTTACCTAACACTCTCATCATTGCTTTACCTTTCCTAACACTCTCATCATTGCCTTACCTTTCCTAACACTCTCATTATTGCCTTACCTTACCTAACACTCTCATCATTGCCTTACCTTTCCTAACACTCTCATCATTGCCGTACCTTTCCTAACACTCTCATCATTGCCTTACCTTTCCTAACACTCTCATTATTGCCTTACCTTACCTAACACTCTCATCATTGCTTTACCTTTCCTAACACTCTCATCATTGCCTTACCTTACCCTAACACTCTCATCATTGCCTTACCTTACCTAACACTCTCATCATTGCTTTACCTTACCTAACACTTTCATCATTACCTTACCTTTCTTAACACTTTCATTATTACCTTACCTTTCGTAACACTCTCATCATTGCCTTTCTTTCCCAACAATCTAATCATTACCTTACCTCACACTCTAATCATCACCTTACCTTTCCTAACACTCTCATCATTGCCTTACCTTTCCTAACAGTCTCATCATTGCCTTACCTTTCCTAACACTCTCATCATTTCCTTACCTTTCCTAGCACTATTATCATTACCTTACCTTTCCTAACACTCTCATTATTACCTTACCTTTCTTCATACTCTCATCATTGCCTTACCTTTCCTAACACTCTCATCATTTCCTTACCTTTCCTAGCACTATTATCATTACCTTACCTTTCCTAACACTCTCATTATTACCTTACCTTTCTTCACACTCTCATCATTGCCTTACCTTTCATAACACTCTCATAATTGCCTTACCTTTTCTAACACTCTCATCATTACCTTACCTTTCCTAACACTCTCATTATTACCTTACCTTTCTTCACACTCTCATCATTGCCTTACCTTTCCTAACACTCTCATCATTGCCTTACCTTTCCTAACACTCTCATCATTGCCTTACCTTTCCTAACACTCTCATTATTACCTTACCTTTCTTCACACTCTCATCATTACCTTACCTCTCCTAACACTCTCATCATTACCTTACCTTTTCTAACACTCTCATCATTACCTTACCTTTCCTAACATCCTCATCATTACCTTACCTTTCCTAACACTCTCATCATTGCCTTACCCTTCCTCACACTCTAATCATTACCTTACCTTTCATCACACTCTCATCATTGCCTTACCTTTCCTAACACTCTCATCATTACCTTACCTTTCCGTACACTCTCATCATTACCTTACCTTTTCTAACACTCTCATCATTGCCTTACCCTTCCTCACACTCTAATCATTACCTTACCTTTCATCACACTCTCATCATTACCTTACCTTTCCTAACACTCTCATCATTACCTTACCTTTCCGTACACTCTCATCATTACCTTACCTTTTCTAACACTCTCATCATTGCCTTACCCTTCCTCACACTCTCATCATTGCCTTACCTTTCCTAACACTCTCATCATTGCCTTACCTTTCATCACACTCTCATCATTACCTTACCTTTCCTAACACTCTCATCATTACCTTACCTCTCCTAACACTCTCATCATTGCCTTACCTTTCATCACACTCTCATCATTACCTTACCTTTCCTAACACTCTCATCATTGCCTTACCTTTCATCACACTCTCATCATTACCTTACCTTTCCTAACACTCTCATCATTGCCTTACCTTTCATCACACTCTCATCATTATCTTACCTTTCCGTACACTCTCATCATTGCCTTACCTTTCATCACACTCTCATCATTGCCTTACCCTTCCTCACACTCTCATCATTACCTTACCTTTCCTAACACTCTCATCATTGCCTTACCTTTCATCACACTCTCATCATTGCCTTACCTTTCCTCACACTCTCATCATTGCCTTACCTTTCATCACACTCTCATCATTGCCTTACCCTTCCTCACACTCTCATCATTGCCTTACCTTTCATCACACTCTTATCATTGCCTTACCTTTCATCACACTCTCATCATTGCCTTACCTTTCATCACACTCTCATCATTGCCTTACCTTTCCTAACACTCTCATCATTGCCTTACCTTTCATCACACTCTCATCACTGCCTTACCTTTCATCACACTCTCATCATTGCCTTACCTTTCATCACACTCTCATCATTGCCTTACCGTTCCAAACACTCTCATCATTGCCCTACCTTTCCTAACACTGTCGTCATTGCATTACCTTTCCTAACACCCTCATCATTACCTTACCTTTCCTAACACTCTCATCATTGCCTTACCTTTCATCACACTCTCATCATTACCTTACCTTTCCTAACACTCTCATCATTGCCTTACCTTTCATCACACTCTCATCATTACCTTACCTTTCCTAACACTCTCATCATTGCCTTACCTTTCATCACACTCTCATCATTACCTTACCTTTCCTAACACTCTCATCATTGCCTTACCTTTCATCACACTCTCATCATTGCCTTACCCTTCCTCACACTCTCATCATTGCCTTACCTTTCATCACACTCTCATCATTGCCTTACCTTTCATCACACTCTCATCATTGCCTTACCTTTCATCACACTCTCATCATTGTCTTACCTTTCCTAACACTCTCATCATTGCCTTACCTTTCCGCACACTCTCATCATTGCCTTACCTTTTCGGGAATATGCTCTATAGTCCTAAATTGTTTTATGAGTACATGATGAAAAGTTAAGGCTGACCTAGTAACGCGCCGTTTGAATGTCAATTTAAGCTTTTCACATATAGAGACGCATCTGCAGCAGATTTGAAAAATGTGTCAAATGGAAAAATTTCCAGTTGTGCAATTTACCCCTTTTATAAGAATGTTTCAAAATCTGTTCAAATTCTATTTTGGGTTGATAGATATATCCAGATTTTAGCCTAGATGTGTTGCATGTGGGAAAGGGCAAACTTTCAAACCCGTAGAGTCAACTAGGCTCCGATATCTAGGCGAACCTCAATTATTTCAAAATATGTTTAGTAGACAGTAATCATACTACACGTACATGAATTGTTTTCAGTAGACTTGAGTTTTACTACAATTAATATTTTCAGTAGACATGAGTTTGACTACAGGTATTATATTCAGTAGATCGGAGTCCCACTACAAGTATTATTTTCAGCAGATGGGATTTTTACTATAAGTATTATTTTCTGTAGACAGGAGTTTGACTACAAGTTATATTTTCAGTAGACAGGAGTCTTACTACAAGTAGTATTTACAGTAAACAGAAGTTTTACTACAAGTAATATTTTCAATCGGGAGAAGTTTTACTACAAGTAATATTTTCAGTCGACAGGAGTTTTACTGCAAGTAATAATTTCAGTAGACGGGAGTTTTTCTACAAGAAATATTTTCAGTAGACAGAAGTCTGAATGCAAGTATTATCTACAGTAGACAGAAGTTTTACTACAAGTAATATTTTGAGTAGACAGGAGTCTTACTACAAGTAACATTTTCAGTTATTTTCAATAGACAGGAGTCTTACTACAAGTAATATTTTCAGTAGACAAGAGTTTTAGTACACGTAATATTTTCAGTAGACAGGAGTCTTACTTCAAGTAATATTTTCAGTTATTTTCAGTAGACAGGAGTCTTACTACAAGTCATATTTTCAGTATACAGGAGTCTTACTACAAGTAATATTTTCAGTCGACAGGAGTTTTACTACAAGTAATATTTTCAGTAGACGGGAGTTTTTCTACAAGAAATATTTTCAGTAGACAGAAGTCTTAATGCAAGTATTATTTACAGAAGACAGAAGTTTGACTTATAAAATTTCAGTTATTTTCAGTAGACAGGAGTCTTACTACAAGTAATATTTTCAGTAGACAAGAGTTTTAGTACAAGTAATATTTTCAGTAGACAGGAGTCTTACTACAAGTAATATTTTCAGTTATTTTCAGTAGACAGGAGTCTTACTACAAGTCATATTTTCAGTAGACAGGAGTCTTACTACAATTAATATTTTCAGTACACATGAGTCTTACTACAAGTAATATTTTCAGTAGACAGGAGTCTTACTACAAGTTATATCTTCAGTAGACAGGAATCTTACTACAAGAAATATTTTTAGTTATTTTCAGAAGACAGGAGTTTTACTACAAGTTATATTTTCAGTAGAAAGGAGTCTTACTACAAGTAATTTTTTCAGTAGACAGGAGTCTTACTACAAGTAATATTTTCAGTAGACAATAGTTTTAGTAGAGGTAATATTTTCATTAGACAGTAGTCTTTGACAAATAATATTTTCAGTAGGCAAGAATCTTACTACAAATAATATTTTAAGTAGACTTGAGTCTTACTAAAAGTATTATCTTCAGTAGACAGGCGTTTTATTACAAGTAATATTTTCAGTAGACCGGAGTTTTACTAAAAGTAATATTTTCAGTTATTTTCAGTAGACAAGAGTTTTACTACAATAACTATTTTCAGTAGACAGTAGTCTTACTACAAGTACTATTTTCAGTAGACAGTTGTTTTATTACAAGTAATATCTTCAGTTACTTTCAGTAGACAGGAGTCTTATTACAAATAATATTTTCAGAAGACAGGAGTCTTTCTACAGGTTTTATTTTCAGTAGACAGGCGTTTTATTACAAGTAATATTTTCAGTAGATGGGAGTTTTACTACAAGTAAGATTTTCAGTAGACATAAGACATACTACAAGTCTTATTTTCAGTAGACAGGAGTTTTACTACAAGAAATATTTTCAGTAGACAGGAGTCTTACTTCAAGTATACTTTTCAGTAGACAGGAGTTTTACTACAAGTAATATTTTCAGTAGACAGGAGTTTAATACATGTTATGTTTTCAGGAGACATGAGTCTTAATTTAAGTAATATTTTCAGTAGACTTGAGTTTTACTATAAGTAATATTTTCAGAAGACAGGAATTTTAATACAAGTTATATTTTCAGTAGACAGGCGTTTTACTACAAGAACTATTTTCAGTAGACAGGAGTCTTACTACAAGTAATATTTTCAGTAGACAGTAGTTTACTACATGTAATGTTTTCAGGAGACAGGAGTCTTAATTTAAGTAATATTTTCAGTAGACGTGAGTTTTACTACACGTAATATTTTCAGTAGACGTGAGTTTTACTACAAGTCATATTTTCAGTAGACAGGAGTTTACTACAAGTAATGTTTTCAGTAGACAGGAGTTTACTACATGTGATGTTTTCAGGAGACAGGAGTCTTACTTTAAGTAATATTTTTAGTTAATGTTATCTTACAGTAGCAATGTGTAACTGTATTTTGTTAATACAGCAGATGAAGAATAAAAGCTTCCTTAATATATTGTGCAAGATGTAACCCATGGAGAAACTTCCATGTTTTGACTACCTATATACCGACTTAATGGTAACAGTTCAGTCAACATGTAAATACAAAGCCTGTTCAGAAAGGTGATGAAAGGAATAAGCAATAGTGATGACGTGGTTGTGTGCCGTCAATCAGTGTGTCCTTTAGTCGTAACGTCGCTATGGTAGTCCCTGATTCATACACCGTGAATGTTTCCGGTTGTTTTTGTCTTCTTCCGTTCACATTTTAATAGAAAGACAAAAATATCTATATATATTTATAGTTATATCTAGCTGTGCTATGTATAAGACATTATATAAAGGAGAAACTCACGTCTCATGGAATTTCAATGCGTCGCATTATTTTGAAGACTTTGAATATTTTTGCTAAGGACCCGCATCAATTATGTAGATCTTTGAATACATACCGACAGAGATGTCGAGACGAGATGGAACGGCCATGGGAGCATAACCAACTTGTTGGCCAATTGTTGTATAACTAATTCCTTGTCATATTTGATCTGATTGTGTACATGCATAGAAGCATATCTATTTTTGCTAAGGGTTAATTGTGATAATGTTGCGTAAGCCAGTGCTTATGGCCATGACATGGTACCGTATTTAAATCCCAAAATACGAAATTGAATTCGTCTCGTCCTGATATATAAATTGTATAACTAACAACAATGTTCAAAGATTCAAAATAAATTGGTGTATTCACATGATAAATGTAAATATGATTACCATATAAAGGATGTGAAACGCTTTAAACGTAATCGTTATATGAGTCAGTGCATGAACAGAGGTTCAAATTGAATTGTGAGAACAATGTGTATTTAGATCAGCCTGTGCATCCAAACAGTTAAAAGATTATGTCAACTTGTTTATATTGGAAAGGTGGACAAGATGATATGAACCGCCAATGTTCAGGAATGCCAACGTATACATTATCCCATGCACTTACTCATATGATTTAGGTTGACCAAAACCTTTGTAATATTAGTCCAGGCCAGAAGCCTGGTGGTTAAGGAATCCGATTCGGAAGCAGTGGTAAGAACCTCAGGTGAGACCGCAGTGTTCATTCTGATACGACATGGCCTATATGACCAGATGAAGAACCAGCACCTTGTTAAATCATTTTACCAATGACTTGACTTGGCTGCTGTAAAAAATCCACCATTGTTGACCATTGTATTGCTGAATTTTTTAAATGGAATTTGATAGAATTCTTAGCAGATAAAGATTATGTAATTATATTGTTATAAGAACAATAGACATTACTCTCACATTGTCGTGAATATTTCTTCAGGCTGAAAAACGGTTTCGATAAATCTAAATGCTTTTATCAAAGAATAAATTACAAAAGGTCTAAGAATTTAACTGTATATAAATGCAAACCAGATGAACATTAAAATAATCTATTTACGTCTTTTCATCAAGCCCGATTCTCACTGTCCCGGTTCTGGTAACGGTATCTCCAGATATATCCCGGTGAAAAAGTAGCCGTTATACCGGAACGATCCGGGCTATTTTTGCAGAAAAATCAATTGCATTATCACATTCCAGTCGTTGTCTCGGAGTGCCCCCGGTTAAGAAGCCGGATGTCCCCGTTTGATCCCGGTTTACGCCGGTAAGTTCCCGGTTTCCCGATGTGGCGCGGTTCATTTACGGTGTCGCGCCGGCGTGTCCATACTAGTATGTATAACCCGGTGTGACACAGTCCAACCCGGTATAGCGCCGGTTATACGCCGGTAGATCTCAAGTGGCACATGGTCCCCGTTGGTCTACCGAGTGTGGAGTTGATCAAATATAATCGCATACAGTATGGTTATATATGTTGCTTGGTGCTATTTAATAGTAAGTAGTAAAGGGTTTCCACTCTGAACTAGTCTCGACAGTATTGTTAAATGAATGCCTCGCTGAAATAACAGATATATTTTCTACATGCATGCACTTGTTTATGCAAAGTTGGTATTGTTTAGACAATGATTAACTGTCAATCAATGTTACTATCGTGACAAATGCGTTATTGGTTACACACTGGGTTCCGGCCAGCAACCTGTCCTACCGATAGACGTTGCGAAAGGTGTATTACTTTTATTGATGCATTATAATACTTGACGCTTTGTAGTGTAGAAGGAATTGAAGGTTTTGGACAATTATGTAGATCAGCATGGGTACATTGATGCTTAATAAACGCATGATTAGAAGTTACTGAAGTGAGTGCTTAACGTTAAGAAGCAACGACAATAACTTGTATATTGTATACATTTATTCAATATATGATATAAACTCATCAACTAAATGGTTAACAAAATATATTAGCATAACAAGGAAGCAGTAACAAGTGTAAGTATTGCACGATTATAATTATCTATTTTAAAAGGCATCCATCTAAAAGTCTAATGTCTTTCGTCTGCTAATTTTTGAATGTGGTTTCTGACTTTCCCCCGCTGTCCATGACTTAAATCAGCACCGTGGTCTTCGTGTAGCATGGGCATTGGTTGACACATTTCGGAAGTCGTATGGTGTGAGTAGTAGAATGCCTGGATAACCGTTAAGAAGATATATATCGGGAAAGATTCAACTTTGGATAATGGTCTTTCTTCATAGATCTGTCCTGGGCTCTCGAGAATCGATACAATGAAATATTAAATGAAAATAAAGTATTGGGGAAATTTAATACACATTGAATCTAACGCGTAATTTCATTTAAATCCTCTTTTTTCTGTTCTTAATGTTATTTTTTTTTTTGACATGTAATATTAAATACTAGGATTTGTCGTTGGTCGACAGAAAGTCAGTTATTGGAGGGAGTCGCAAGTTTAAAAAATACTATTTGCACTTTGATCCTGAAGTATTATTTACGGCATAGTAAATATTATTGGAAACCGCCTTTCTTGAAAAAAATCCAAAAGAAAGGTCGCAGATAGGTATGGTCCTTAAAATGGATTTATTCAGAGTTTTGATGGGTGTATCAACAGTTTTTTACAAAATATTACATTAAATGTTGTTAATAGTTATTGATCACCAGTTGTGACGATAAAAATAACTATGTTTAAAGACATTCATCCCATTTTTAATAAGAACCACATGGTGTTCTATTTATAGAACGCGGGAACGTGGAGCGCGGTTCAAGTTTTTTTTTCCAGTTATTTTGACACTGTACGGTCTGGCTGTTACCCAGTAAATAATTGAAATATGACATTTGAGATTAAATATATGACATACAATAGAAGCATTTATTGTCTTATATTGCTTGGAAATGAGTTCAGTGCTTCGTTTTCAATTTGTATTGGTACTCGATTTGCATTAGTTTGTTCCTTTTTTAATCGGCATGCATTTTTAAAACACACACCCCTACCCTATGCAATTTGGTCACTTGAAAAAGGGTCAATACTAGCAAACTGGGGGTTTTCAAACAAGAACACAATTGATCAGTTCCGCAAAGTAAGCATTACAAAACAACTGATCACAATGTTTTTACGATTGTCTGTTTTCTTGCAATAGATAGAAAACTGTCATCAGCAAGAAGTGCAAGTAAGAGGAGGAGAGTGGTGAATTCGAAGTATACTGCCAATACAGAGTCTGTCAGTGTGCCTGCCGAAACAACTATCCCTGTGGCAACAGGCGCGGGGGTCCCCGAGAACGATTGTCTGGTTTGGTTGACAAGGTGGTGGATGCGGTCACTCCCAGATTGATCGAAACATTCTGGCTAACACAAGGGAGACAGTCACGGAGTCTGTAGACTTAGTTAATGAGGCTCAACCTTTTATTTTATTATTAAATTCTACCTTGGGAGCACACATTAGTGCAAAAATTCGTTTACAAATATTTAATGACGAGTACGTTGAATTTGGTAGTTTGTTACCTTCCCCAAAAACATGAGGAAGAGAGACGAATAGATATATTAGAAATGGGGAGATGATAATTCAAAAATACAAGAGTGTTCCCAAAGTACATGGCATAGAGCAATGGACAGATGCATTTATGATTTGTATGAGTATTTACACTTTAAACTATTCAGATGAAACTCAATATCTGTTGAAATATATGAGTGTTATTCGTCTAGGTGCCTACCGTTTTGGGGGCAGAGGATAGAGACAATATGATGATCAATTTAGATTTAGAAAATCAATAGATCGGTCAATTTCTTGGGGTACAGTTGATCAGGAGCTGTGGCTTCTGTATATGGTCAATACTGGAACCCAAGAACAGGCTGTTTCAAGCTCTAGGCCTCAATTAAAGAAATATTTTGACTACAATAATGGCTGGTGTGTCAAGTCAGCTTGTAGTTATAAGCACATTTGTTTGCGTTGTTCTGGAAATCACTCTGCGATTTCATGTTATGTCTCTAATCGTTAGTCTTCTGTTCCTTATGCTAGGTCTTTCATGCCCTCGGAACCCCGTTTCCCAACCCCATCATACAATCAACCCAGACAACCAAACCCAAGTAACAGTACCAGGTATTAAGCTCCGATAAGTCAATTCAGTTCAAGAACAAGATTCACATTTAATGGACCTAGGCATAACACCAATTAAAGTAGAACGTCTGGCCACTTTGTTATATGAATATCCTAATGGCTTGGTTAAAACTGAATTAATTGGTGGTTTTAATAATGGTTTTTCCTTGCATTATTTTGGCCCAAGGTTAAAACCAGATAGCCAAGATGGTTTAGACATGTAATATTAATATTAAATACTTACATTTTAGGTCCCCTTTCAGAAGAAAATTCACAATGAGAGATGGGAACACGTGGTTTGTCGGATGCTGTAATATTATGCAGTAAGCTGTTCACGTCATCTTTAGAGTAGAGATTTACAGCTCCATTGATGTGACCTCCTTCATACTTATCCGGGTATCTACTATCGACGATTGACTTGGTGACTGAGCTTTTCTTTGTATTCTCCCTTTATGACGTCAGTGAGAGTTTCTTGAGATATACACTCAGGGTCGCTGTGCTTTCCTTGAATTGTGGGTAAAGTGTAATCAGGTGATCCATCAGCAATGAGATATCTTTCTGTTGTCAACTTATCGACTGCATCTATGATGTCATTTGATGAATCCAGGAAGAACGAAAAGCAAAAACATTGTATATATTTTTAGCTCACCTGAGCTTTGCTCAAGGTGAGTTATTGTGATCGCCTTTTGTCCGGCGTCCGTCGTCCGTCGTCCGTCGTGCGTCAACTTCTTCTCCTCAGTAACCAGTGGGTCAATTTGGATGAAACTTCACAGAAAGCATCCTCTCAATGACCTCACCAGAATTCCTTCAAATTTTTGGGATCCATGCAAAATTCTGGTTTCCATGGCAACGAAACCGAAAAAACTTCAAAATTCTTCTTCTCCCAAACTGGTTGGCAGATTTTCAAATAATTTTGTAGAAATGTTCCTTAGATGACCCTCTATCAGATTCCTTCAAGCCATGTTGATTGGTCGAAAAACATGGCCGCCAGGGGGGGGCGGGGCTATTTTGCCTTATATGGCTATAGTGAAAACTTAAAAAATCTTCTCCTCCGAAAGTGTCAGGCCGATTTTCAAATAATTTTGTAGAAATGTTCCTTAGGTGACCCTCTATCAGATTCCTTCAAGCCATGTTGATTGGCCGAAAAACATGGCCGCCAGGGGGGGCGGGGCTATTTTGCCTTATATGGCTATAGTGCAAACTTAAAAAATCTTCTCCTCCAAAAGTGTCAGGCTGATTTTCAAATAATTTTGTAGAAATGTTCCTTGGGTGATCCTCTATCAGATTCCTTCAAGCCATGTTGATTGGTCTAAAAGCATGGCCGCCAGGGGGCGGGGCAATTTCGCCTTTTATGGCTATAGTGAAAACTTAAAAAATCTTCTCCTCCATAAGTGTCAGGCCGATTTTCAAATAATTTTGTAGAAATGTTCCTTGGGTGACCCTCTATCAGATTCCTTCAAGCCATGTTGATTGGTAGAAAAACATGGCCGCCAGGGGGCGGGGCTATTTTGCCTTATATGGCCAAAGTGAAAACTTAAAAAATCTTCTCCTCCGAAAGTGTCAGGCTGATTTTCAAATAATTTTGTAGAAATGTTCCTTGGATGACTCTCTATCAGATTCCTTCAAGCCAAGTTGATTGGTCGAAAAACATGGCCACCAGGGGGGGCGGGGCTATTTTGCCTTATATGGCTATAGTGAAAACTTAAAAAATCTTCTTTTCGGAAAGTGTCAGGCCGATTTTCAAATAATTTTGTAGAAATGTTCTTTGGATGACCCACTTTCAGATTCCTTCAAGCCATGTTGATTGGTAAAAAAACATGGCCGCCAGTGGGCAGGGCTATTTTGCATTATATGGCTATAGTGAAAACTTAAAAAATCTTCTCCTCCAAAAGTGTTTGGCCGATTTTCAAATAATTTTGTAGAAATGTTCCTAGGGTGACCCTCTATCAGATTCCTTCAAGCCAAGTTGATTGGTCGGAAACTATGGCTGCCAGGGGGCGGGGCTTATATAGCTAAAGTGAAAAAAAAATCAGGTGAGCGATTCCAGGGCCATCATGGCCCTCTTGTTTCTATTGGTAGATAATTTGGTGACATTGCGTGCTATTAGAGACCGCTTGTAAGTAGACGGCGAGCTACCAATACGGTCTGTTAACTTCAATGTCTATTTTATTACGATAAAAACTCGTACAGACGTGTCGAAAAAAAAAGCACATTAGTATATTGGAAAGCGGATATTAACGCGTGTCATTGAAAGATATATCAATACTAACGTATTGCCGGTCTGTATGATTTAACTTGTATAAATTAATTATAATAACCGTTCTAATTGCCGATTATTTAGGATAGTGATTTATTTTCTCCAATACATACCTTAGCCTCACTATATCTTTCTCTTTTACATGGTGGTAGAGTTTCGAAACAACTGTCATCAACATCAGCTGGATGCTTTTGCGTAAACAAACTTCTCTTAATACAAGAGTTGCATCTTAAACTGGTACGCTTACATGTCGGCATGTCGATCTGTAGAAAGAAAATAATGAAATACAGATTGTAAAGATATCTGAAAACCGCCAAATATTGCTTTGCGTTGCTGTTCCTGAAACCACTAGTTGATTAAAGGGAGGAAATAACCGCCATGTATTTACCCGACCATGTCGTGAAACCGTATAGCGTGCTCTCGATGCGTGAAAACTATTAGTTTCGTTTTAAATAAATTTTTTGAGTTGCGTTTTAGGAACACCGATGACCGAATGACCAATGCAATATGTGCATATCATGATCAAACTGCGCATTTGAGATGTCCAAGTTTTACTAGTAATGAGTTTCAGGAACTTAACCGATCATGACAATTAGTGTTCACTCGTCATTAACACCAGATCAGATCAACCTTCACATTTTATTTTGATAAAATCTAGATAAAAATATGAAAAGCCTGACAGTATATTGTATATTTGTGAAACAATTTTATATTGATACTTACAGAGAAATCAGCAGTCATATTTGAGTCACTGAACTTGCTACAAGGTGTGACAACTTGTAGGATCTCACTGTCGTTCACATCGGTTATACTCTGTCGCACTGGAGAATCAGTGGTATCGTCAAATAATCGTTTCATTCTGTAAAAGTAAAAGATTATAGTAATTTGAATGAAATGAAAGCCTGAACGTTAGGTTCACAAACAAGAATTCTGTTTTATTCTAAACACCAGAACAATAATTGTTCAGCGTAGACACATCACTTATGTAAATGCTTTAATCGTTAATATATATTTTCTGTTCAATTATTGTTATCCAAACGGTTCTTTTTTTCTTTGACTTTCATTATTTTCCCATATGCAAAATTGTTATTTAACTTTTTTAAAATGAATATAAAGTAAAATATGTATTAACCTCAAACCCATATTTACAAGTACCTGTGTCTGATTAAAATAGTTATTATTATATATCTATATGTGTACAGTGTGAGTGTGAAATCATTTATAACTGACCTAATATACAATACAATACAATATATTTTAATGCATAAAAACTACAAGTTTTATAGCAAATTATACAATTTAAACAAATTCCTTACATAACATAGACAATGTTAATTCGATCTTTATATTCCCCCAAAGTTCTCTTAATTAACTAGGATGTCATTATGTACCCCGGGACTTGAGACAATTAAGTCAGAGTAAAGCTGAATATGACCAGGATATTTTAACTGCATTCGGACACGTAGCGGACATCGCTCGGACTACTTATTATCTTTAATTAGGATAGTTTGTTTGGTTAACTGAATTGATACTATATTATGTGTATCTGTAAAATGTGTACGGGTCAATGAGTTAAGTGATTTATATTAATTTTGTATTGATTATATTTGACAACTTTATTGCGTGTATTAGCATTGTGCATTGTACTTATATTTTATATGTAATAAATATATCTTTAAAGACTTGAATTTATCATGTTAAGGAACAGTTTAATAATAGGGATACGAATAGACAGATGTATTTAAATACATGTAAGCAGAGTGTATAGCATTCAATACAGTTGTTGAGGACCTCAATGTGCTAAACAGCATAGATTCTGATCAGGCATCGACATTTAAAACATCAACTGATCTTGCATATTTGAATGCCACAAAGCTGGATACAACAGTCAATTTGTAACAGCAATTATTCGATTAAACGACTGGCTGTGTAAAATGAATATGACCTGGCAGCAAAGTGTGGTTTGAGGCAATTTAGTTATGTGTACTTTTTATGTTTCAAGTGACGTTACTTTTCTGCAGTATAGGTAATAAAAAAAGATGAAATACTTTTCCAAATACTCTTAAGTAATTTTGAATGGTATTCGATATTTATTGATTGCTGGTGATTTACGCCGCTTTTAACAATATTTTAGTTATATCACGGTGTTTCCTGGGTAAGTTACCAGCACTACATGTCCATTCATCCTGATACCAGCAGACAGTTGTATTATTAAGTCAAAGCCGGAAAGGACGACATCCATTACTTACATTTTTAAAATATTTGGTAAGATCCGTTCGGGGAACGAGCCCATTACCTCCCATACCCGGGGCGGATGCTATATCACCGATGCGGTCTATACGAAATGTAACGTCAACGGATATCTGAACAGTTTTCTAATTTTCTCAGAGCAACAGCAGTCTGCATTCAATCTAGCAATTAGACTGATGTTTTAAAATGACCATTACATCTTCCAGCGGGTAAGATACTCCTACTTTGAGGTTATTTTGCAAATATATAAAAAGAATACTTAAAACACGATGTTTAAATCCTTTGCTCTTCTTACTACAGACTAGAAATTGAATAACAATCATGAGTCGAATTTCATCATTATCCGTGATAAAGTTTATTTTCTCTTGAGAAGAGAGTAAAATACTGTGAGCAGAGATATGACTAGAGGCTCTGGACGTAGAGTAAAACATAGTTTGCCGCGTTATAACTATAATAGTGTTGAAAACAGAGTAAAACACATTTCGCCATGATATACCTGTATCTTTAAATCGGTTGAAAGCACAATGAAATAATGTGGTCGTTATATAACTAGAAAACTGTTGAAAGCAGAGTAAAACACCATGTGGTATTTACTACTGCTGAAAGCATAGCAAATCACAAAGACATTTAGATTGTTGAAACATAGTTCAACACAGTAAAACACGTTTTGTCTTGATTTAAACATAACTCTGTTGAAAGCAAAGTAAAAGATAATGTGTCTTGACATAACTATAGATATGTTGAAAGCAGTAAATAAAATGATGGGGCATGATATTACTTAAAGACTTTTGTAAAATACTGTTCGCCTTGATTCAAGCATACAACTGTTGAAAACATAGAAACACAGGTGATATTACTATAACTATTACTGTATCAAACGATATATTAAATAGTATTAATGATAATATAGATGGTGTTATAAGTATTGATGACTTAAATTTATTCCTCGTTTTATTTGCTGACGATGCATCTATATTTAGAAATAATACGGAGTCTCTTCAATTAATACTTAACGACCTAGAACAGGATTGCATCATATGGAACCTTAAATTAAATGTCAACAAGACAAAGATAATGATCTTTGAAAAAAGGCCAACCTTTTATGACTTCTTATCATATCACACTAAAATAGATATCGTACATTCATTTAAATAATGGAGTATACTTTCATTAAAAATGGAAACTGGAGTCGAACTCAAAAAACCATAGCACAACACGCTGGACACTCCCTTCATAATCCATCTATAATATAACAAAACAAATAGACCTACCCGTAAGTCAGAGGATGAACTTATTTGATTCTCTTGTGTTACCATTACTTACCCACGCAGCTGAGGTTTGGGGTAATTACTATAGTCATAATGTTGAAATGATTTTCTAAATTTTGCCGTCGAATATTGTGTGTCAAACAGTCTACCTATTAAATGCACTATACGGAGAATTAGATTACATATAAATTACAATTCTATTAAGCAAATGTTAACAGGTATTTACCAACAACACTAGTATCATGACTGAAATTAACAACTCAACACGACTTGAAACATATTTTTTGTTTAAATATCTTTTCGAACAGGAAACTATATTGAACGCGTTTTTAGAACTGCTTTTACAAACAAAATTTCGCACTTCGTCTGATGAATTAAACAATGAAAGTGGTCTTTATAACATTATTTGAAGAAATGAAAGATACTGTGTAAAATCTACCTTTAAATTATGTCAGTATGTATGTTATGCTCTTATGTAAATACACAGTCCCTTAATTATGTTATTATTTATGTTGCCACATCTGTTTAAGGTTTTTGAGTATACGTATCAATGCTTTACACATTTTAATTCTTACACACCGTTGAGAACATTGTGAGCATAGGTGATAAAGTAATACAATCTTTCGTCGCTTTATTTCTAAATCGGACTCTTCCATCTTATAAATATATTTTTCTTTTTCATTGTTTGTATATTTTGATGATGAATGAGAAGTATTAAGAGCGAAGTGCAGATGAAAATCAGTCTGTATATATATATATATATATAAGGGCTGATCTTGTGCTGCACGAATCGCATGTGACGTATGAAAGTCAGATTATTAAAAGCAAAGCAAATGAAAAATGTATGTGAAATTGCGTGAAAATGAAAATCTATAAATAGACTATACATGAATGGTACTGTCTTTTATTTTAGCTCTTAACTTGATTCGGGAACCAGAGTCGCTGCGTGGCCGCTTACGACATTTACACACTATACCAAATTGAGATCGGTTTAAAACGCGTTGGTGAATACGGATTAAATCTAAAACGTGGACTAAATATTAAGATTTAGATTTAGACAAATATCTAAATTGAAAAGTTTAGTGAATACGGGACGAGGCTTCTTCGTCTAATTACTGCGTAATATATCATAGCATGTAATTTTAAGGAACCAGACTACATTTACAAATTCATTAGAAGGGTTCTCTATTTTACTGTCTAGACTAGATACAGTATGAATTTCGCTTAAATAAAAATGTACATACATTCTCAATTAATATACTGGCCTTTGTCTTTTGTTTTTAATTTGTAAAACTCACACATGTATATAGAGTGTAAAAGGGATGTTTTAAAAGTCAGTACCTGAAATCAATGTACTTAGAAAGGACAAAGAGAAATCAAGATATGTGGTCACGCTGGCAGGTCTAAATATTCTCCTTGACCGAAAATTTAAAGCATCCCTACAGGAAGCCGCCTCCTGGCGGCTTCCAATTAAACTTATTTTTAATTGGGAAAACAATTTGTAATCGTGAAATGAAAAGTTGAATCGCGGATGAATATCTACTACAATACTTAGGCCACGCCTCTAGAAAGAATTATAATACGTAGATCCCGCACAATAGCATCATCAAATTAAATTTCCATTGCTTTATGGGAGAAAATAACAAAACAATCTTTATTTACAGGCTTTTATTAAATTTGACGCTAAGTTTTCGATACATTAAATAGAAACGATGTTCCTAAATAAAACAGGTTGTCTGCATATTTTACTACGTAGCGCATATTCAAAACGGGAACAGCTGAAGTAGTCCGCGCACTGTCTGACGTCACAATTCCGTATTTTCACTAGGTCGGATACGGAATTTTAATCTGTCGTGTCTGAACTGCGCATGACAATTTGCATGTATTTGTGCCCGAAAATGTACAAGTATATAATAAAACAGTGATATAACTATCACATTTGTCGTGATATAGCTTTATGTTTTGGGAAGCAGTATGAAACACGATGGGTCGTGATATAGCTTTATGTTTTGGGAAGCATGCCGTGGTATAACTGTAACACTATTGAAAACAGAACAAAGTATCTTGATATAATTATATTTCATTTTAATCAGATTAATTCGCATTGTGTTCTGATTTAACTATAGAAGTATATTTACCAAAACAATGACGATATTGTTTTGACATAAGACCTCCGGACAATTACAATTATGTTTTCATAATAATACATTTTCATGCAACACATCCTTCATCGTTTACCTGATATGATATTTAAGAGCTGTCTGTATTATAAACATTTGGGTACTTAAATGTGGTTTATATGAAAACAGGCACGTTGACAACATACTTGAACATATGATAGAAACTCATGCAATTCATCTTTTCCTTCTCGATTGAATACAGAGAATGGCACCTTCTGACGTGATTATACTATAAAACTGTTGAAAGCTGGATTAAACACATTGTTCTGTGATATAACTTCCCTACTGTTGAAAGCTGGATTAAACACATTGTTCTGTGATATAACTTCACAACTGTTGAAAGCTGAATAAATAACATGTTTCTGTGATATAACTTCACTATTGCTGAAAACTGAATAAAACATCGTGTTCTGTGATATAACTTCACTACTGCTGAAAGATGAATAAAACGCATTGTTCTGTGATATAACTTCACTATTGCTGAAAACTGAATAAAACACCGTGTTCTGTGATATAACTTCACTACTGCTGAAAGACGAATAAAACAAATTGTTATGTGAAATAACTTCACTACTGCTGAAAGATGAATAAAAACATCGTGTTCTGTGATATAAATTCATTACTGCTGAAAACTGAATAACACATCGTGTTCTGTGATATAAATTTATACTGCTGAAAGCTGAATATAACATCATGTTCTGTGATAAAACTTCACTACTGCTGAAAACTGAATAACACATCGTGTTCTGTGATATAACTTCACTACTGCTGAAAGCTGAACAAACATCGTATTCTCTGACATAACTTCACTACTGCTGAAAACTAAATAAAACATCGTGTTCTGTGATATAACTTCACTACTGCTGAAAGTTGAATAAAACATCGTATTCTGTGATTTAACTTCACTACTGCTGAAAGCTGAATATAACATCATGTTCTGTGATATAACTTTACTACTGCTGAAAGCGGAATAAAACATAGTGTTCTGTGATATAACTTCACAACTGCTGAAAGCTGAATAAAACATAGTGTTCTGTGATATAACTTCACAACTGCTGAAAGGTGCATAAAACATCGTGTTCTGTGAAATAACTTCATAACTGCTGAAAGGTGCATAAAACATCGTGTTCTGTGAAATAACTTCACAACTGCTTAAAGCTGAATAAAACATGATGTATTGTGAAATAACTTCAATACTGCTGTATGTTGGACAAAACGCATTGTTCTGTGAAATAACTTCACTACTGCTGAAAACTGAAAAAATCATCGTATTCTGTGAAATAACTTCACTAATGCTGAAAGCTGAATAAAACATCGTGTTCTGTGAAATAACTTCACAACTGCTGAAAGGTGCATAAAACATCGTGTTCTGTGAAATAACTTCACAACTGCTTAAAGATGAATAAAACATGATGTATTGTGAAATAACTTCAATACTGCTGAAAGTTGGACAAAACGCATTGTTCTGTGAAATAACTTCACTACTGCTGAAAACTGAATAAATCATCGTATTCTGTGAAATAACTTCACTCTTCCTGAAAGCTGAATAAAACATCGTGTTCTAATTGTTTTTGTATCGAACCTTGGCAGTAAGATCGTCGTATTGCTTCATGTTCCATGGTCAACTACGAAGTGATTACTATTTGACCCCATTACGGTGGGTAACTAAAACTACATACAAACTACATTCAAAGAATTTGACTATTTACGAACAATATATACCCAGATCAGCCAATGCATATGGCGAGTCTTATCTGGATGTGCTCTGAGAGCCAATTGTGCATAGAATGATTCAAGAAACTTCTGTATAACAGTATCAATTTGGATCCTTGGCATGAATACACACGAAACTCTTTTTGCACACGTCTCGTAACTACATTAGGCTGGTTTTGCATAGTTGGGTCCTTGAGGAGCCGAGGATGCATGTTCAACGAAACACATCCGTCTCGGTTGTGTTGTAATGAAAGTGTCAGCCACGAAAAGGGATGCTAGGGTTCGATCACTGGTGGAGTCATACCAAATTCTTTAAATTGGTTTAAGTAACTTCCCACTTGGCGCCCATGGCGGTTTGATTAGCATTACGACTGATGCGCCTGTGTCAGATTAAATTTACTAGTAGTATGGGTAATTTACCCAAAAACCGCCGGGATAATACTGGAAAAACAGTTGAAAGCAGCATAAACAATCCAACAAACAAACAAACAGACAAATAAACGTCCAATAGGAAATACTATGACCATCTTATTTCGGAGCGGTGGCTGCGTTAGGTTCTTCTCTGGACGCAAAGTCCCCCTAGTTAGGTGTGTATATAATGTGAATGTTTTTTCTATCGCCTTTACACCAACCTCTTACCACAAAGATAATCATTGTTATTAGTAAAGGCCAAAGGTTGCCTGTACACAAATTTAGTTTGTTTAAGTTTGTAAATATCGGTACAACAATTCGTCCCAAAATTATTAATTTTTATTATGGACGTAAATTGAATAAATGAATTAATCGTGAAATGATTAAAGATAATTTCAGGATAAAAATCGATTTTGTATAAACATTATTGGAAGCCGCCTGCTGTAGGGATGCTTAGAAATGTCGGACAAGGAGAATATTTAGACCTGCCCAGCGTAGATATCCGTTTGAGTTAAACCACGAATTCACCGCCTCGGTGATGTAGTGGTAGAGCGTCCGGATCGGGTGCAGGAGGTCTTGGGCTTGATTCTTGACCGGATCTTACTAAATACTTTAAAAATGGAAGCAATGGCGTCTCTCCTTTGCGCTCGTGATTACGGGGTAAGCATAACGACTGAATTGTGGTGACAGGATGAATGGACCAGTAGTACCAAGGAAACGCCGTGATTTAACTTAAACAATCTTGAAAGCGGCGTAAAATTTCCTTGTTCTGATGAATCTCTTTTTTATATTTGTTTACAATGAATGATGTAAAATGAAAGCCCGAAAGCAAAGAAAAGGGCAGTTATGCAATAATTATCAAAGAAAAATCATTTTTTTCAATACCATCCAAACCGAGGTTGTATGGCTGAATCGCCCAAGTGTTGTGCTATCGCGCAATTCATAGTAATATGTTTAGGTTTTACTGTTTCACATGTAAACAATGACCAAACGTTTTGTTAATGCATCTTTTGGGTCATTAAACAATCAAAGAAAAGTGCAAATACCTTCAAAAAAATATTATTATGGAAAAAAATGTAAAAGTGGCAATCAGTTACATCATTTGTCAGCAAAGTGACTGTTCCCTACCCCATAAGTGAACACAGAATGCTTCCATCTTTCTTTATATCATAAATGACGTCGCCGGGAGTGTAATAAAGCCATTGTATAAATTGCGTATTCAACTAGTGTAATAACAATGCTACGTAACGTCATAATGAAAAGCATTGAAAATGACCGCGCTATATAGCGACGTTATATATATTTTGCGCTAATAATCGTCGAATTGGAATAAATAGAATATAACATTCGTGGTCATTCAATACAACATTTTACTAAACTCGCCAAGGCTCGTTTTTATCAATTTTAGAAAACTCGTTAATGAATGAATGAATGGCCACTCATGTAATATCCTCTATTTATTGAACTATTTCTTCAACAGTCTTAAAGTTACATCAAGGTGCTTTCAACAGTTGTAAAGCGCACATGGTGTTTTTCCCCGCTTTCGACAGTATTTTAAATTATATCACGACATACGGTATTTCATTGTGTTTTCAATCGTTTTATAAACATATCACGGCAAATTGCGTCTTACTCTGCTTTCAACAATCTAATAGTTATTCGAGGCAAAATATGTTTAAACTACATGCAAAGTTGTTAAGTAAATTCTCTTCATGAAGTGTTTTACTCTGATTTCCACAAAATATTACTTATATCACGGATTATGATGAAAATTTGCTTAAACTTGCTATTCAAGTTCTTGTCTGTAGTAGGAAAAGCAAAATATTTAAACATGGCGTTTTAAGTGTTTTCAGTATTTGCCATACATGAACATCTTACCTTGCTCAACAGCCCATGTGATTAGGCTATGGTCAATTTAAAACAAATGTTGTATTGCTAGATTGAGAGTAATCATCTTTGCAGATTGATGTTGCTCCGAGAAAGTGCTAATATTGTTACTGTTTTATATCCCCACTAATTCACCTCGGTAGTGTAGTGGTAGAGCATCCGGATCGGTAATGGGATCGATCCACGACCGGATCTTACCAATTACTTTAGAAATGGAAGCAATGGTGGCTCTTAATTGCGCTTATTATCACGGGGTAAACATAACGACTGGCTGTTGGTGACAGGGTGAATGTACCAGTAGTGTTGGTAACTTACCCAGGAAACGCCGTGATATAACTTAAAATGTGTTGAAATAGGCGTAAAAAAACAACAACCAATACACAACGAATACAATTAAAAATGACGGGAGAGTATTTCAAAAAGCATTCCATCTATATGCATTACTTATAATCGAAAACAGTAACGTCAGAAACTTGGTCAAATTATTCAAGCTGTTAGAGTCAAGGGTTATCATATAACACATGAGAAAAACATAATTAAATTGCCCCATACCACGCTTTGCTGACGGGTGATCTTCAATGTTTTAATGATGTATGGCTGAATCAAGGTGTTTGAAATATTGATTTATTTTTGCACTTATTTAAGCAGAGAGTCACAGATATATTTATACAAAACTGGAACGCAGAATTAATAGACTCTAGTAGAGTAGAGCTAGAACATACGTGTTAATATCATCTTTCAAATTTCAATCTTACCTTATTGATGTTAATGTTGATAAATATAGAATTGCGTTATCTAGAATAAGAGTATCTGCACACAGATTACAGGTAGAGGCAGGTAGGTGGCATAAGCCAGTGGCTATTCCTTATACAGAAAGAAAATGTCTTCTATGTAATGTGCTTGAAGATGAGTTTCATTTTGTTCTTGAATGTACACTATATGCTGAGATTAGAAGAACATAATTATATAGATAAGATATATTATTTACGAGCAAATGTGGTACAATTTGTAGAATTGTTAACCTCTCATAATCCAAATGTCAATAGAAAATAAGCAATGTACGTATTTAAGGCTATAGATGTAAGAAAAACATACTACACTTATTATGGAAAATTATGTGAACTTTCGCACGCTTCAAATTCTATATGTATTGTATTTGAACTGATAATTACAATAACATGTATTAGTATTTGTATTAATTGATATTATGTATGATCTTTGACTATTGTAATATAAAGTGTTGTATTGCTTGTGTACGCATGGGCATATTGCCTAATGTATTTGAAATAAACTCTAAACTCTATAACATAACCATAAAAGTATAACTGTTGTATCCAGCTTGGTGGCATTCAAATATACAAGATAAGTTGATGTTTTAAATGTCGATGCCTGATCAGAATCAAAGCAGTTTAACACATTGAGATGCATGAGATTATTTGTTTATGTTTTTACTAAATACGCAGATGTACTATCTAAAATAGTCGGTCCTGGGTCTTCATTAACGTATATATCTAATAACCTTTTCACTAACTGTTAACAACATTATGTACTCGTTAAATTTACTCATGTGTATACACATTGGTTATTACATATAAGATATTCTAGGTACAATGCTAATACACGCAATAAAGTTGTCAAACATATTCAAAGCAAAATCAAAATAAATCACTTTACTAATTAGACACATACAAACTTCTCAGATACACAAAAGATAGTAATCACCAATTCAGTCAAACTAACACACTATCCTGAATAGAGATAATTAGTTATCTGAGCGATATCCGTTACGTGTCCGAAGGTAGTGATAATTACCTGAACATCTACAGTTTTACTCTGACTTAATTGTCTCAAGTCCCGGGGTGCATAATGACATCCTAGTTAATTAAGAGAACTTTTGGAGAATATAAAGATCGAATTCGTCTTAGGTCAGTTAGAAATTATTTCACACTCACACTGTACACATATAGACATCTAATAATAACTAATTTATTAGGACACTGGAACAAGTAAATATGGGTTTAAGGTTAGTACATATTCTTCTTTATATTCATTATATTAAAGGTTAAATTAGGATTTTAAATATCAGCACATAATTAAAGTCAACGAAAAACAAAACCGTTTAAAATAATGATTGCGCAGAAGATATATATTAACGCTTAATGTATTTTATAAGTGATTTCTTCACGCTAAAATGATTGTTCTGGAGTTTAAAATAAAACAGACTACATGTCTGTCAACCTGACGTAACGGCTTTCAGTTCTTTCACATTTCTATCATATTTTACTTTTACAGAATGAAGTTATTTGACGACACCATTGATTCTCCAGTCCGACAGGATACAACCGATGTGAACGACAGTGAGATCCTACAAGTTATCACACCTTATAGGAAGTTCACTGACTCAAACATGACGGCTGATTTCTCTGTAAGTATCAATATAAGGTGTTTCCCAAAAATGCAATGAACTGTCATGAGAAATCAAAGTCCCTTTTCGAATGTTTATCTAATTTTTATAAAACATAAGTTCAAGGTAAATCTGATGTAACGTCATATTCTTTATAGGCTGTTTCGGTGTCGACCTGTCATATTTATCAAATGAATGAACACCAAAGTAATGTGTTCACAATTGGTTAAGTTCTTTAAACTTATTAATAGTAAAACTTGGACATCTCAAATGCGCAGGTAGATCATGATCTACACGTATTGCATTAGTCCTTCGGTCATCGGTGTTCCTAAAACGCATCTCAAAAAGAATATACAGGATGGAACTTATCGAAACTGAGTCTACGATATAGCTGCCACGCATCGAGAGCGAGAGATACAAATATATGGGTTAACGACATGGTCGGGTAAGGAAATGACGGTTATTGCCTCCCTTTAATCATCTCCTTTTTTCAAGAAAAGCAAAGCAAGCAATATTTTACATTTTTAAGATATCTTTACAATCTTCAGATAATCACAAAACCACATATAAATGAAAATTTATTTGAATATTTTCTTTCTACAGATCGAGATGCCGACATGCAAGCGTACCAGTTCAAGATTCAACCGTGGTATCAAGAGAAGTTTGTTTACACCAAAGCGTCCAGCTGATGTTGAAGACAGTTGTTTCGATACTCTACAACCATGTAAAAGAGGAAGATATAGTGAGGCAAAGGTATGTATTGGCGAAAATTAAATCACTTTTCTTAATAATCGACAATGAGTTTCATATCCAGTATTTGTTGTGCATATCATAACCCTTTCCCACATACAGCATCTCATTACTACTTTGGACAGATTATTCACTTACAACATTTGTGTTTCCTGCTTTCGCGACAAAGGTGTTGCTGTAGATGCATCAACCAGCGTCTTGTTTAGCACATACAGTCCCTAAAAAACGTTTATTACACTTAACTTATAAAAGTTAAATCATATAGACCGGCGATGAGTTAGTATGGGTATATCATTCAAGGAAACGCGGTCAAATCCGATTTCTAATATTCTTGTATGTTTTTCCCGACCAGTCTGTACTTGCTTTTAACCATAGTAAAACTAATTATGCAAGCTAACAAAACGTGTAGATAGCTCCCAGTATACTCAAAACCAGTCTCTAATCTCACGCAATGTGATTAATCTATTGCTTTCGCAGAATATCATAGTATTTATCAATAGAAAAATATATTCAATGGTTTTTGCTTTTCTTTCTTCCAGGAATCATCAAATGACATCATAGATGCAGTCGATAAGTTGACAACAGAAAGAGATCTCATTGCTGATGGATCACGTGATTACACTTTACCCACAATTCAAGGAAAGCACAGCGACCTCAAGTCTATATCTCCAGAAACACTCGCTGACGTCATGACGGGAGAATACAAAGAAAAGCTGGGTGACATGACCATCGTCGATTGTAGATACCCGTATGAGTATGAAGGAGGTCACATCAATGGAGCCGCAAATCTCTACACTAAAGATGACGTGAACAGCTTACTTCAGAATATTTCACAATCCGACAAACCTCGTGTTCTCATCTTCCATTGTGAATTCTCTTCAGAAAGGGGACCTAAAATGTAAGTATTTAATCTAAACCATATTGTACTTACGGCCGATTGTCTTTCTGATTTTCAAAACAAATTGGCTCTAATGCATAGCTTTTCTAAATATGTGTATGCAAGCCAGGTTAAAGTAAACTGAAAATTCTTCATCTTTTAAAAAGATTATTTTGCATGAAGGAAAGAAAGAAGAGGATTTAAATGAAATTACGCGTTCAATGTGTATTAAATTTCCGTAATACTTTATTTTCATTTAATATTTCATTGTATACATTTGTTTCATTTATCATCATAGGTATCGATTCTTGAGAGCCCAGGACAGATCGATTAACAAAGACCATTACCCAAAGTTGAATTTCCCCGAGATATATCTTCTTGACGGTGGTTACAAGGCATTCTACTACTCACAACATACGACTTCCGAAATGTGTCAGCCAATGAGCTACATGCCCATGCTACACGAAAACCACGGTGCTGATTTACGTCACTTCCGGAAGAAATCTAAGTCCTGGACAGCAGGGGAAAGCCAGAAACCACAATCTAGATTCAGCAGACGAAAGTCATTAGACTTTTGAATTTATGCCATTAAGATGATATTTTAAATTGTGCAATACCTTTAATAATGTTAGTGCTTCTTTATCATGTTGATATATCTTTTGATATTCATTCTGTTGATGATTTTATGTTAGATATTTAATAAATATCTTTTGATATTCATTTTGTTAATGATTTTATGTTAGATATTTAATAAATATATTACTACATCCATGTCGTCATTGCTTTAAAATCCTAAGATCGTGAGAAAAGGAATCCACCGTGGACAAAAGATTTTCGTGGGTTTTGGATTCAATCGTCACGGATTAGATCTCTGTCGCGACGATGATGGTTCAGTGCCCTTTTTGCTAGTCACGTTTCCCAACATAATACTTTTTTGAATATCCAGGGAGTGTGCATAGGTGGGCAGTCGCCGCAAAACTTGAAAACATTTTTGAAATAAAATTAGTGCTGGGCTTACACCATAATAATTTGAGCGAATCTTATTATCGGTGATAAAACTGATTCTGTTGTGTAGTGGTAGAGCGTTCGTCTGCCTCTTGTGCGAAGAGGTTTCTCGTTCAATCCCCAGACGGGTTATATTAGATATTCTAAAAGGGGTAATAATGGCCTTTAATCCTTTGTGGCAGTGTCACTGTTAACTTTATCCGACAAGTAGCTAGCAGTTTGCGATTTAAAGGAAAGACAAAGCGTGCATCTTCCGCTACAAACGAATATCCAGCTAGCTAGAATATCGACATAGGTCGAACATAATGTAATGGGCCAATACCTACACAGCTAGCAAATGGTTATGCATGAAAAGCAAAAGCGATAATCTGCAGCTACGGATATCCAGCCTGCTAATAATCGGTAATAAAAGGGAGAGAGAGATAGAGCGAGGGAGACTACTTGCGTAGACCATGGAAAGAATGATCAAATAGATAGGCTAATCTGAGTCTACACTGTTCTGAAATGTAAAAGTGAACCTTTTCCCACAGACAGGCTTACTTAACGACTATGGGATTCCTTACGACTTTTCAAATAGTGTAGATACGTATTGGTCAGTTCCCGTGAGATAAAAGTACTTTTGGTTATCGCGCGGGAGTTACTTTACGACGTCCCGATCAAAGTTAAGTACTATTTGAGAAGGAACATTTCACAGTATAGTATTCTGACCATATTGTTAAATCAAAGGACTGAAGTGCTGACGGCCTGGGGGCTGCAGGAAGGTTGGAGAAGTAGGGAAAATGTTAAAGGGAATAACAATTGCATCTTATGTTTATGTATTTAGTGTTAAGTACTTGAAAGATCAAATCAAATAGTAAATATTATGAAACTGCCAAATTGAAAACAGGAGGACCTTGTTGTAACTATATCGTTCTCGTGAATAAAAGAGCTTACCAGTATACACAGTTAAGACATGATGAATCAAAGGAAAATTTGACAGCAGGTTTAGGCAGAATATTTTGAAGTTTTTGCCTTCTCATTTTGAGAAATATGTCAATATTAAATCAACTTCCATCAAGTAGAAATATTTCTCTATACCATGTACTAGACTGGGAGAAAGTGTTTGAACAATGCAAAACTCATCAAGACAATTATTCTGACAAAGATTCAAAATGCAAACTCCAGAGTGTTATCAAGATTTTCCTTCATTTGGCCTAGTGACCTATCGTTTAACTCGGCATGACCCATTTTCGAACTTGGCCTAGATATCATTAAGATAAACATTCTGACCAAATTTTAAAAAATGTGGCTTTTACAGTGTTGACAAGATTTTCCTTCAATTTGGCCTAGTGACCTAGGTTTTGAACAGACATGACATATATTCAAACTTTGCCTACATTTCATCAAAACAAACTTTCTGATAAAGTTTCAATATGCTCAAGTTAAAAAGTAGCTACCAGAGTGTTAACACGGTTTCCCTTCAATTTGACCTAGTGACCTAGTTTCTGACTCAATATGACCCATATTCGAATTTGACTTATATATCATTAAGAAAACCATTATTACGATAATGCTGTTTATACCTCCTCAGCGCTTGCGGGCACCTGCAAAGCGCGATCGGGTCGCCCGGTTGAGGGAGAGGTTGGCATATGCACGCTACCGCTACAAAAGAAATCGACAACTGATGGTCGAACTAGATATTCCAGATCGGCCTTCGGTTGGCTATATGAAATCGAAAACCGATGGCCGAGCTTGATATTCCAGGTCGACGTTTTGTTTGTTATATAAATTCGAACACCGATGACCGAGCTAGATATTCCAGGTCGGCGTTTTGATTTCCTTATAAAATCGAACACAGATGGCCGAGCTAGATATTCCAGGTCGGCGTTTTGATTTCTTTATAAAATCGAACACAAATGGCCGAGCTAGATATTCCAGGTCGGCGTTATGTTTACTTTATGGAATCGAACACTGATGGTCGATCTAAATATTCCAGGTCGGCGTTCGGTTTGTTATATAATTGATTGATTTGAGTTTAACGCCGTTTTTAACAGTTTCTCAGTAATATCACGGCGGCCAGTTCACCTACTCATATGTTTCCTGGTTTTCGCACAGCAGTACTCCACACAACAATCTTCCCAAGCAACTGGCCGCTTTTCCACATAGACTTAGCCCATTGGTGTTTGCTATATAAAATCGAGAATAAATAACCGAGCTAGATATTCCATGTCAGCGTTCGGTTTGCTGTATAGATGTATGCTTAAATTAATGCGATTTGGTTTTACTGTGTTACATCATGGTGATTTTCTCTGCTTTCAACAGTTGTAAAGCGCACATTGTGTTTATCACCGCTTTCAACAGTTATATAACGAGACATACGGTATTTTAATGTGTTTTCAATCGTTTTATAAACATATAACGGCGAATTGTGTCTTACTCTGTTTTCAATAATCTTATAGTTAGATCGAGGCAAAATATGTTTACACTACATGCAAAGTTGTTTAGTCATATCTCTGCACAGAGCGTTTTACCCTGATCACAACAGAATATTACTTATATGATGGATTATGATAAAATGGGTTTATACTTGCTAATCAATTTCTTGTCTCTAGTAGGAATAGCAAACTATTTAAACATCGCGGTCAAACTGTTCAACAGCCATGGGAAGAGGTTATGGTCATTTTAAAACAAAAGTGTCATTGATAGATTGAGAGTTATCACCTTTGCAGATTGATGTTGCTCCGAGAAAGTGCTAATACTGTTTATATATCCGTTTCCGTTACACCACGTATTCACCGCCTCGGTGATGTAGTGGTAGAGCATCCGGATCGGGTGCAGGACGTCTTGGGCTTGATTCTTGACCGTATATTACTTAATACTTTAAAAATGGAAGCAATGGCGTCTCTCCTTTGCGCTCGTGATTACGGGGTAAGCATAACGACTGAATTGTGGTGACAGGATGAATGGACCGGTAGTGCTGGTAACTTACCCAGGAAACGCCGTGATTAAACTTAAACAATCTTGAAAGCGGCGTAAAATGTCCTTGTTCTGTTGAATCTCTTTTTTATATTTGTTTACAAAGAATGATGTAAAATGAAAGCACGAAAGCAAATAATAGGGCAGTTAGGCAATAATTATAAAAGAAAAATAATTTCTTCAATACCATCCATTGTTACACATTGACTGTTGTATCCAGCTTGGTGGCATTCAAATATACAAGATCAGTTTATGTTTTAAATGTCGATGCCTGATCAGAATCAATGCAGTTTAACACATTGAGATCCTAAACAATTGTATTGAATGCTATACACTCTGCTTACATGTACGATATTATTCTCGAAATGTTTATAAAGTATGCTAACGGAAATTACTATTTAAATATATCTGTCTATTCATATCCCTATTTATACACTGTTCCTTAACTGTTCCTTAACATGATAAAACTAAGTTTTTAAATATATATTATTACATATAAGATATTCTAGGTACAATGCTAATACACGCAATAAAGTTGTCAAACATATTCAAAACAAAATCAAAATAAATCACTTTACTAATTAGACACATACAAACTTCTCAGATACACAAAAGATAGTAATCACCAATTCAGTCAAACTATCAATCAATCAATACAAGTTTATTGCATTAAACATTATACAATGTTCATAGCATAGAACTATACATACAATGAATACAATGAATGGAGAAATAACAAAGTTTTCTTTGGAGCAAATACATATAGATTGTTGTAGCGTCCTATTTTAAATATACAAAACATGTACATAATTAAACTTCCAATTCTTAGTAAATAAAATTATTGTTGTTTTTTGTTTGTTTGTGGGGTTGGTTGTTGTTGTTTTTTAGATTGTTGTTGTTGTTGTTGTTGTTTTTGTTTTTTTATTGCAACATGCTAGCATCTCTTATTTTATTTGCAAAGTATATAAATTTTGCCAAACTATAAAGTGTATGGTTTGCGTTACATGATAATATATATTCGAATTTATTCACTGTAGGCCAGCGGCAAAAATATGGTTTAAAGTATTTGCATCTTAATTCTCTATATTTTGGGCATACAAGGAGAAAATGATATTCCGACTCAACTTGATTCATATTGCATGAGACACATATTCTTTCATTTATTGCAGTATTTGTGTACCTGCCTGTCTCAATTGCTAGCTTATGTGCAGAAAGTCTAAATCTTGTAAGGGCGAAGCGGAATTTATTTTCATGAATAATATCTAAGTATTTTTCACTGTTAAAGGAATGTTTAAATAATGCATAAGTTCTCAACTTAGCTGAATTAGTCAAACTAACACACTATCCTGAATAGAGATAATTAGTTATCTGAGCGATATCCGTTACGTGTCCGAAGGTAGTGATAATTACCTGAACATCTACAGTTTTACTCTGACTTAATTGTCTCAAGTCCCGGGGTGCATAATGACATCCTAGTTAATTAAGAGAACTTTTGGAGAATATAAAGATCGAATTCGTCTTAGGTCAGTTAGAAATTATTTCACACTCACACTGTACACATATAGACATCTAATAATAACTAATTTATTAGGACACTGGAACAAGTAAATATGGGTTTAAGGTTAGTACATATTCTTCTTTATATTCATTATATTAAAGGTTAAATTAGGATTTTAAATATCAGCACATAATTAAAGTCAACGAAAAACAAAACCGTCTAAAATAATGATTGCGCAGAAGATATATATTAACGCTTAATGTATTTTATAAGTGATTTCTTCACGCTAAAATGATTGTTCTGGAGTTTAAAATAAAACAGACTACATGTCTGTCAACCTGACGTAACGGCTTTCAGTTCTTTCACATTTCTATCATATTTTACTTTTACAGAATGAAGTTATTTGACGACACCATTGATTCTCCAGTCCGACAGGATACAACCGATGTGAACGACAGTGAGATCCTACAAGTTATCACACCTTATAGGAAGTTCACTGACTCAAACATGACGGCTGATTTCTCTGTAAGTATCAATATAAGGTGTTTCCCAAAAATGCAATGAACTGTCATGAGAAATCAAAGTCCCTTTTCGAATGTTTATCTAATTTTTATAAAACATAAGTTCAAGGTAAATCTGATGTAACGTCATATTCTTTATAGGCTGTTTCGGTGTCGACCTGTCATATTTATCAAATGAATGAACACCAAAGTAATGTGTTCACAATTGGTTAAGTTCTTTAAACTTATTAATAGTAAAACTTGGACATCTCAAATGCGCAGGTAGATCATGATCTACACGTATTGCATTAGTCCTTCGGTCATCGGTGTTCCTAAAACGCATCTCATAAAGAATATACAGGATGGAACTTATCGAAACTGAGTCTACGATATAGCTGCCACGCATCGAGAGCGAGAGATACAAATCTATGGGTTAACGACATGGTCGGGTAAGGAAATGACGGTTATTGCCTCCCTTTAATCATCTCCTTTTTTCAAGAAAAGCAAAGCAAGCAATATTTTACATTTTTAAGATATCTTTACAATCTTCAGATAATCACAAAACCACATATTTTTTTTCTACAGATCGAGATGCCGACATGCAAGCGTACCAGTTCAAGATTCAACCCTGGTATCAAGAAAAGTTTGTTTACACCAAAGCGTCCAGCTGATGTTGAAGACAGTTGTTTCGATAATCTACAACCATGTAAAAGAGGAAGATATACTGAGGCAAAGGTATGTATTGGCGAAAATTAAATCACTTTTCTTAATAATCGGCAATGAGTTTCATATCCAGTATTTGTTGTGCATATCATAACCCTTTCCCACATACAGCATCTCATTACTACTTTGGACAGATTATTCACTTACAACATTTGTGTTTCCTGCTTTCGCGACAAAGGTGTTGCTGTAGATGCATCAACCAGCGTCTTGTTAAGCACATACAGTCCCTAAAAAACGTTTATTACACTTAACTTATAAAAGTTAAATCATATAGACCGGCGATGAGTTAGTATGGGTATATCATTCAAGGAAACGCGGTCAAATCCGATTTCTAATATTCTTGTATGTTTTTCCCGACCCGTCTGTACGTGCTTTTAACCATAGTAAAACTAATTATGCAAGCTAACAAAACGTGTAGATAGCTCCCAGTATACTCAAAACCAGTCTCTAATCTCACGCAATGTGATTAATCTATTGCTTTCGCAGAATATCATAGTATTTATCAATAGAAAAATATATTCAATGGTTTTTGCTTTTCTTTCTTCCAGGAATCATCAAATTACATCATAGATGCAGTCGATAAGTTGACAACAGAAAGAGATCTCATTGCTGATGGATCACGTGATTACACTTTACCCACAATTCAAGGAAAGCACAGCGACCTCAAGTCTATATCTCCAGAAACACTCGCTGACGTCATGACGGGAGAATACAAAGAAAAGCTGGGTGACATGACCATCGTCGATTGTAGATACCCGTATGAGTATGAAGGAGGTCACATCAATGGAGCCGCAAATCTCTACACTAAAGATGACGTGAACAGCTTACTTCAGAATATTTCACAATCCGACAAACCTCGTGTTCTCATCTTCCATTGTGAATTCTCTTCAGAAAGGGGACCTAAAATGTAAGTATTTAATCTTAACCATATTGTACTTACGGCCGATTGTCTTTCTGATTTTCAAAACAAATTGGCTCTAATGCATAGCTTTTCTAAATATGTGTATGCAAGCCAGGTTAAAGTAAACTGAAAATTCTTCATCTTTTAAAAAGATTATTTTGCATGAAGGAAAGAAAGAAGAGGATTTAAATGAAATTACGCGTTCAATGTGTATTAAATTTCCGTAATACTTTATTTTCATTTAATATTTCATTGTATACATTTGTTTCATTTATCATCATAGGTATCGATTCTTGAGAGCGCAGGACAGATCGATTAACAAAGACCATTACCCAAAGTTGAATTTCCCCGAGATATATCTTCTTGACGGTGGTTACAAGGCATTCTACTACTCACAACATACGACTTCCGAAATGTGTCAGCCAATGAGCTACATGCCCATGCTACACGAAAACCACGGTGCTGATTTACGTCACTTCCGGAAGAAATCTAAGTCCTGGACAGCAGGGGAAAGCCAGAAACCACAATCTAGATTCAGCAGACGAAAGTCATTAGACTTTTGAATTTATGCCATTAAGATGATATTTTAAATTGTGCAATACCTTTAATAATGTTAGTGCTTCTTTATCATGTTGATATATCTTTTGATATTCATTCTGTTGATGATTTTATGTTAGATATTTAATAAATATCTTTTGATATTCATTTTGTTAATGATTTTATGTTAGATATTTAATAAATATATTACTACATCCATGTCGTCATTGCTTTAAAATCCTAAGATCGTGAGAAAAGGAATCCACCGTGGACAAAAGATTTTCGTGGGTTTTGGATTCAATCGTCACGGATTAGATCTCTGTCGCGACGATGATGGTTCAGTGCCCTTTTTGCTAGTCACGTTTCCCAACATAATACTTTTTTGAATATCCAGGGAGTGTGCATAGGTGGGCAGTCGCCGCAAAACTTGAAAACATTTTTGAAATAAAATTAGTGCTGGGCTTACACCATAATAATTTGAGCGAATCTTATTATCGGTGATAAAACTGATTCTGTTGTGTAGTGGTAGAGCGTTCGTCTGCCTCTTGTGCGAAGAGGTTTCTCGTTCAATCCCCGGACGGGTTATATTAGATATTCTAAAAGGGGTAATAATGGTCTTTAATCCTTTGTGGCAGTGTCACTGTTAACTTTATCCGACAAGTAGCTAGCAGTTTGCGATTTAAAGGAAAGACAAAGCGTGAATCTTCCGCTACAAACGAATATCCAGCTAGCTAGAATATCGACATAGGTCGAACATAATGTAATGGGCCAATACCTACACAGCTAGCAAATGGTTATGCATGAAAAGCAAAAGCGATAATCTGCAGCTACGGATATCCAGCCTGCTAATAATCGGTCATTAAACCTTAAGCAATAGGGTGAACATACTGAGAGGGCGAGGGAGAGAGAGATAGAGCGAGGGAGACTACTTGCGTAGACCATGGAAATAATGATCAAATAGATAGGCTAATCTGAGTCTACACTGTTCTGAAATGTAAAAGTGAACCTTTTCCCACAGACAGGCTTACTTAACGACTATGGGATTCCTTACGACTTTTCAAATAGTGTAGATACGTATTGGTCAGTTCCCGTGAGATAAAAGTACTTTTGGTTATCGCGCGGGAGTTACTTTACGACGTCCCGATCAAAGTGAAGTACTATTTGAGAAGGAACATTTCACAGTATAGTATTCTGACCATATTGTTAAATCAAAGGACTGAAGTGCTGACGGCCTGGGGGCTGCAGGAAGGTTGGAGAAGTAGGGAAAATGTTAAAGGGAATAACAATTGCATCTTATGTTTATGTATTTAGTGTTAAGTACTTGAAAGATCAAATCAAATAGTAAATATTATGAAACTGCCAAATTGAAAACAGGAGGACCTTGTTGTCACTATATCGTTCTCGTGAATAAAAGAGCTTACCAGTATACACAGTTAAGACATGATGAATCAAAGGAAAATTTGACAGCAGGTTTAGGCAGAATATTTTGAAGTTTTTGCCTTCTCATTTTGAGAAATATGTCAATATTAAATCAACTTCCATCAAGTAGAAATATTTCTCTATACCATGTACTAGACTGGGAGAAAGTGTTTGAACAATGCAAAACTCATCAAGACAATTATTCTGACAAAGATTCAAAATGCAAACTCCAGAGTGTTATCAAGATTTTCCTTCATTTGGCCTAGTGACCTATCGTTTAACTCGGCATGACCCATTTTCGAACTTGGCCTAGATATCATTAAGATAAACATTCTGACCAAATTTTAAAAAATGTGGCTTTTACAGTGTTGACAAGATTTTCCTTCAATTTGGCCTAGTGACCTAGGTTTTGAACAGACATGACCTATATTCAAACTTTGCCTACATTTCATCAAAACAAACTTTCTGATAAAGTTTCAATATGCTCAAGTTAAAAAGTAGCTACCAGAGTGTTAACACGGTTTCCCTTCAATTTGACCTAGTGACCTAGTTTCTGACTCAATATGACCCATATTCGAATTTGACTTATATATCATTAAGAAAACCATTATTACGATAATGCTGTTTATACCTCCTCAGCGCTTGCGGGCACCTGCAAAGCGCGATCGGGTCGCCCGGTTGAGGGAGAGGTTGGCATATGCACGCTACCGCTACAAAAGAAATCGACAACTGATGGTCGAACTAGATATTCCAGATCGGCCTTCGGTTGGCTATATGAAATCGAAAACCGATGGCCGAGCTTGATATTCCAGGTCGACGTTTTGTTTGTTATATAAATTCGAACACCGATGACCGAGCTAGATATTCCAGGTCGGCGTTTTGATTTCCTTATAAAATCGAACACAGATGGCCGAGCTAGATATTCCAAGTCGGCGTTTTGATTTCTTTATAAAATCGAACACAGATGGCCGAGCTAGATATTCCAGGTCGGCGTAATGTTTACTTTATGGAATCGAACACTGATGGTCGAGCTAAATATTCCAGGTCGGCGTTCGGTTTGTTATATAATTGATTGATTTGAGTTTAACGCCGTTTTTAACAGTTTCTCAGTAATATCACGGCGGCCAGTTCACCTACTCATATGTTTCCTGGTTTTTGCACACCAGTACTCCACACAACAATCTTCCCAAGCAACTGGCCGCTTTTCCACATAGACTTAGCCCATTGGTGTTTGCTATATAAAATCGAGAATAAATAACCGAGCTAGATATTCCATGTCAGCGTTCGGTTTGCTGTATAGATGTATGCTTAAATTAATGCGATTTGGTTTTACTGTGTTACATCATGGTGATTTTCTCTGCTTTCAACAGTTGTAAAGCGCACATTGTGTTTATCACCGCTTTCAACAGTTATATAACGAGACATACGGTATTTTAATGTGTTTTCAATCGTTTTATAAACATATAACGGCGAATTGTGTCTTACTCTGTTTTCAACAATCTTATAGTTAGATCGAGGCAAAATATGTTTACACTACATGCAAAGTTGTTTAGTCATATCTCTGCACAGAGCGTTTTACCCTGATCACAACAGAATATTACTTATATGATGGATTATGATAAAATGGGTTTATACTTGCTAATCAATTTCTTGTCTCTAGTAGGAATAGCAAACTATTTAAACATCGCGGTCAAACTGTTCAACAGCCATGGGAAGAGGTTATGGTCATTTTAAAGTAAGTAAGTAAGTAAAGTAAGTAAATATTTTATTATAGTGACATGTGTATATACAACAACAAAACAATGGTACAAAATGTAATAAATAACACCCGGCCCCATGGGCCTATAAGTCACTTTCAAAAGAAAAATAATTAAGAAAACCAAAAAAAAAAAAATAAAAAAAAAAAAAAAAAACATACAAAAAAAGCAAAAAATGGAAAACGTGTTGTGTTGGTATCGTTCTACTTCATAACGACAATATCAAAATAGACAGATATGGGCAGTACCATTCGAAAACATCCATTCCAGAAACTTCATCTCCAAAAGAAAAATAAGGTAGATATAAAAAGTCAATATAAGTACGTATAATTATGATTGAGATCACTTCTGGGGAAAAACAAAAGAAATGAAAACGTTAATTGAAACATTTTCACACTGTCTAAAGAATAAATTTACAATATGAGTGTTTTTGTTTAACAGCTAGGCTATGCTCTTTTAAGAAAAAGAGCGGAAGTTTTGCTGTCCACCAAATCACATAACAATAAAGTTATCGTAATGTTAAGTAATAATATATAACTAAAAGTCCTTTACATAAACGAAATGTAAAGAAAATGTAGTCATATGTATAATCAAACACAGTTAAAAACAATCACAAGCAAAGACACTAACGAATGATTGTGTGTGTGAGTGAGTGAGTCAGTGCATGTGTGAGTGAATAAATGTTTAAAAGTGAGATAGTTGTGTCTATACGGTCCTAATGAAAAATACATAAACGTACACATATACATTATGAACATAATAATACATCATCTACAATTTGAAGACTTTTCCAAAAGAGAAAACTGTTATAGTCAAAAGCATTATGCGAGAATAAGAACATGCACATTACGAGCAATTTTTACTCCCCATAAAATGCCCTGAAAATATGCCCACCATAATCGATTCAAAAAGTCGCCTGTATATCAAAAAGAAACAATAATCAGTTCTGCGGATATAATGCTCTCCGTCTTACAACATAGGCTTTAACTATAAATTTTGCTAATTTTCGCACATGATTCATCATTAAATAACCCAATTTATTATTAAGCGATAATTGTACAAATGCCCCTGTATAAAATAGTTCACCGAATATGTCAGATCTTATTCTTGTATAAAAGTCGCATGTAACCACAAAATGCGTTTCCGACTCTATTTGTGAGCTATCACAAAATAAACATAAGCGATCATTGATTTTTTCGCCAATGTATCGGCCTGTCTCAATTCTCAAAGGCAAAATCCCGCACAAGATGCTTTTCAACTCACTACACCAACTATTTTTACAAACATTGTAATCTATATTAAATACAGTTTTGATAAGTCTATTTTCTTCGGTCGTGATAAGTCTATTCCAGAATCGTATTATAGACAACCATTGTCTATACACACACGGCAGCCACCCAGTGTCCCCATTGAGTGCGGTCACAGGTGCAAATAGGTGTACCCCAAGATAGTATCTCATGCTTCTGTTATGTATGTTATCTAAACATTTATAAGTTTTAAACCCCCATGTAGATGACCCGTATTCAAGAATCGGAACTACGCAATTGTAATAAAGCTTTTCATATGTCTTGAAACCAAAGTCTTTCATGTGGCAGAATTTTGAAATAATTCCTCCCAAAGCTCTCCCGGCGCCCTTCGATATCGCCTCACAATGTGTAGTATAGTCCAAGTGTTCATCAAAAATCACCCCTAAATATTTATAACACTTAACGGTATCTAGCACGTGTTGACCTATTGTAAAATTGTATTCCGTTCTAAGATGTCGCTGTGGGCGAAAATGAACACATTTTGATTTAGAAGTATTAATTAAAACACGCCACTTTTTACACCATCCAGAAAGAGTATCTAACATTACTTGAAGATCATTTTCCGAAGTTGCTGTAAAAACTATGTCGTCTGCATATAAAAGTAATGACACTTTTCTGTCACCAACTTGGACTCCAATGTCAAGGTCATTTATTTCTTTAACAAGATCATTAATAAATATTGCGAACAAAGTAGGAGAGCTGCTGTCGCCTTGTTTGGCACCCTTTGAACTGGAGAACCAGTCTGTAAGTCTATTATTTATTCGTATACACGATTCTGAATTCGCAAGGATAGACTTAAAAGAGTTGTAGACATTTCCGTCGATTCCATTGAGTAGTAATTTGTGCAAGAGCAGTTCCCTGTCGACAAAATCAAATGCTTTTTGTAGATCTATGAATGCGGTGAAAACACTTTTCTGATTACGTATTATACTGTTCAATGTAAATATGTGATCTTCGCAGGATCTTTTGGACCTAAACCCGTTTTGTTCGTCTGCTAGTAAGTCATTTGATTCTAAGTGTTTCATAGTTCTTTTGTTTAAGATTGCACTGTAAAGTTTACTTGCACATGACAATAGGCTTATACCACGATAGTTCAATGGCACGCGTTTATCAGAATTCGGGTCTTTCAATAACGGGAAAATAATTGACTTTCTCCATGGGGTTGGGATAATGCTAGTGTCAAAAATCAGTTGAAATAGGTTGTGTAATACAGCGATTACTGGCGGAAACTTCAGTGCCGCGTAAGGTACGTTGTCTATTCCCGATGCAGACTTAGATTTAGCGGACATAATCACACTTGTCACTTCTCCTATAGAAATGGGTCTATTTAACTGTTCATTTGCAGTATTTCCTTCGTTATATAGGTTAGAAAACTCTGATCTCCACGTATCATATATGCAGTGATCTTCATTTGAAATGCCGCCATTTTCGTCAACTACTTCCATTGGTATTGAAGACACCTTTCTTGGGCCTAATTCGTTGATTTTCGACCAAAATTCATTAGGGTTATTTGTTGATAACTGTTCAATATCCATTGCTTTTGAGTATCTATATTTGCGTTCAAAATATCGAAGATTTTTATCGAAAGTGTCTCTTGCACATTTATAGTCATGGCGTTTTTTCGCTCGAATGTTGTTGGTACCCTTACACTTTAAAAACGCTTTTTCTTTATCACGCAAGGCTATCCATAACTGTGAAAGTGTCTCATTCCAGTAAGGTTTATTCTTTTTGTACCGTTTATTTGTCACTTTAGTTGAGCTGTATTTTGGAACAGTAGTTTCCATTTCTTGTAATAAAGTGTCACAAAATGTTGAGTAAACTGTGTCTATTTCATTCTGGGTTTCCCGACAGAGTTCGATAGATCTTATCAATTCCTGTAATGCACGTGAGGCGATTTCGCTAGACATAAAATCACTCGGAATCTGACGGAGTTTAAATCTAGTATTTGCACATGGCAAACTGTTTACAGGATCATCAGTACGCTCCGAAATCAAGTCACTAACGGTCAACTGAGTCATTAAAATAGCATGATCTGGTATTCGTGATCCTATTCCAATCATCCCATGTAGATCAAATTCATCAATAATCGAACTAATTTGGAGCACTTTAAATCTACAACAGTGTTTGAATGCATCATGCGGCACACAGAAATAATCCACCACGGATTTTCCTTTCGTTGAAACTGACGTAAAATCATCATTTATGGACCTGCCGTTCAGAATACAGAATCGAGATTCGTTGAGAAATTCCATAAATTCATACCCATGTTGATTTTTCACTACATCTAAAATGTTTCTTGTGGGGATAGAATCAATATTTGATGAAATATCTTGAAGATTACCGATTCGAGAGTTTAAATCGCCTGATATCAACATATAATCACAGTCAATGTGCGTATATATCAGTGATAACAGATGAGCGAAGAAGCTTTGTGCGTCACGACCCCATGGTGAATTTTCTGGTGCTAAATAACATGAGAAAAGCAGAATCGTATGTTCAGTTGAATGGCTGGTTAATTTCAGAGCTAAAATTCCATCATAACACTTGTCCACAATTTCTATGTTATACTCACAGTTTATCCACGATTTAATTAAAAATCCCACGCCACCAGAGCCTTTTCGAGCACGCACGTGTAATTCCTGTCTGTTGTAACCGTACCAATTATAACCGTCGATATGGATGCTATTCTGATCAATTAAATGGCTTTCACTTATTGAGATGATGTCAGTATTTATTCCATGAATAATTCCTTGACGCAATTTATGATTCTTAATTGTCCAACCACAAACGTTTAAGTGAGCAATAGTTATCGTTCGTTGAGACCGGGTGGGTTCCTAAAGCTGAGTACTAGATCGTCCATTGCTGTTCCTACTTGACTTTTCTTTTATTCTGCCGTTCGCATCTACAATCAGATTGTGTCCCTTTGGGAGAGTCTTAAGAACCGCTCTTGCGTTAAGCTCAATAAGTCTTTCTGTATGTGACTTGCTGCTTTTGAGATGAACGTTACTATATATTGTGGAATTCTTCAGGACCGATTTATTTCTCAAAACAAGTATTTTCTCTGATGTATTTGTTAGGGAAATTTTCACTAACCCAGGTTTGTTTTCTAGACGACTAGGGAGTCTGCATGCATCTGTAATGTGGACATTGAGAGACACTTCATTACCAAGAGCGTGAATCAAAGACTGTGCGTTTTCCAAAATAGATTCTGTCTGTGAAAAGGGAATACCGTTCGCTATTATGGTGAGGTCAGGGTCATTTAATGGGTCACTGCCAGTAGTTGTTATAACGGGATCTCGGCTCTCGATACCGTCCATTCGGGAATGAAGTTCGTGAACACTTTTAACTAAATTGTCAATTCTTCCACTTTCTCTGCTCAGTTCCATTGACATTTCATCCCTCAAACTCCTTACTCTCGTATCGATATCTGCCATAAGATCAGACCGCAGTTTATCCATTTTCTTTTCCAATGATTTGCGTAAGCCGTCCTGATTTTTCTTGATATCTTCCACTGCCGACAAAACCAAGTCCAGTTTTATATTAATTGCATTTTCATTATGATTACTCGTTGCTGCCATATTGGATCGGGTTTGTGCAGTACCCGCCATTTTCACACTGTTTTGGCTTTGTATATTGGCTGTTATATTCAACAGTTGTGGAGTAACAGTATGATCAACATCACCACGAAAAACACTATTTAAGTCCAGAGGTTTCTCTTTTTCGTATAAAATAGAGTTTGTTTCTGCTAGAATCTGACTAACACTCACCTCATCGTCACAAGAACTTAATACTGAGTAACGTCCTACTTTTTTCGCGCCACCGCCATGATCACTGTTCAAGCTATCGTCACTGATTGTTCGCTTTTTATGCTTTTTTCTCCCCATAAGGCATATATAAAGTACACAATTTCCACAAAGACACTTGTGCTTATCTTACAAACAAACTATATCCTATTGAGTGGTTTTAAATATCATATATCCTATTTTTCGAAATTTTAATTCATGAGCGATGAAAAACACGTCTTCTCATTCCTTGTCACGTGATGGAGATCAACTGATGGTCGAACTAGATATTCCAGATCGGCCTTCGGTTGGCTATATGAAACCGAAAACCGATGGCCGAGCTTGATATTCCAGGTCGACGTTTTGTTTGTTATATAAATTCGAACACCGATGACCGAGCTAGATATTCCAGGTCGGCGTTTTGATTTCCTTATAAAATCGAACACAGATGGCCGAGCTAGATATACCAGGTCGGCGTTTTGATTTCTTTATAAAATCGAACACAGATGGCCGAGCTAGATATTCCAGGTCGGCGTTATGTTTACTTTATGGAATCGAACACTGATGGTCGAGCTAAATATTCCAGGTCGGCGTTCGGTTTGTTATATAATTGATTGATTTGAGTTTAACGCCGTTTTTAACAGTTTCTCAGTAATATCACGGCGGCCAGTTCACCTACTCATATGTTTCCTGGTTTTTGCACACCAGTACTCCACACAACAATCTTCCCAAGCAACTGGCCGCTTTTCCACATAGACTTAGCCCATTGGTGTTTGCTATATAAAATCGAGAATAAATAACCGAGCTAGATATTCCATGTCAGCGTTCGGTTTGCTGTATAGATGTATGCTTAAATTAATGCGATTTGGTTTTACTGTGTTACATCATGGTGATTTTCTCTGCTTTCAACAGTTGTAAAGCGCACATTGTGTTTATCACCGCTTTCAACAGTTATATAACGAGACATACGGTATTTTAATGTGTTTTCAATCGTTTTATAAACATATAACGGCGAATTGTGTCTTACTCTGTTTTCAACAATCTTATAGTTAGATCGAGGCAAAATATGTTTACACTACATGCAAAGTTGTTTAGTCATATCTCTGCACAGAGCGTTTAACCCTGATCACAACAGAATATTACTTATATGATGGATTATGATAAAATGGGTTTATACTTGCTAATCAATTTCTTGTCTCTAGTAGGAATAGCAAACTATTTAAACATCGCGGTCAAACTGTTCAACAGCCATGGGAAGAGGTTATGGTCATTTTAAAACAAAAGTGTCATTGGTAGATTGAGAGTTATCACCTTTGCAGATTGATGTTGCTCCGAGAAAGTGCTAATACTGTTTATATATCCGTTTCCGTTACACCACGTATTCACCGCCTCGGTGATGTAGTGGTAGAGCATCCGGATCGGGTGCAGGACGTCTTGGGCTTGATTCTTGACCGTATATTACTTAATACTTTAAAAATGGAAGCAATGGCGTCTCTCCTTTGCGCTCGTGATTACGGGGTAAGCATAACGACTGAATTGTGGTGACAGGATGAATGGACCGGTAGTGCTGGTAACTTACCCAGGAAACGCCGTGATTAAACTTAAACAATCTTGAAAGCGGCGTAAAATGTCCTTGTTCTGTTGAATCTCTTTTTTATATTTGTTTACAAAGAATGATGTAAAATGAAAGCACGAAAGCAAATAATAGGGCAGTTAGGCAATAATTATCAAAGAAAAATAATTTCTTCAATACCATCCATTGTTACACATTGACTGTTGTATCCAGCTTGGTGGCATTCAAATATACAAGATCAGTTTATGTTTTAAATGTCGATGCCTGATCAGAATCAATGCAGTTTAACACATTGAGATCCTAAACAATTGTATTGAATGCTATACACTCTGCTTACATGTACGATATTATTCTCGAAATGTTGATAAAGTATGCTAACGGAAATTACTATTTAAATATATCTGTCTATTCATATCCCTATTTATACACTGTTCCTTAACTGTTCCTTAACATGATAAAACTAAGTTTTTAAATATATATTATTACATATAAGATATTCTAGGTACAATGCTAATACACGCAATAAAGTTGTCAAACATATTCAAAACAAAATCAAAATAAATCACTTTACTAATTAGACACATACAAACTTCTCAGATACACAAAAGATAGTAATCACCAATTCAGTCAAACTAACACACTATCCTGATTAGAGATAATTAATTATCTGAGCGATATCCGTTACGTGTCCGAAGGTAGTGATAATTACCTGAACATCTACAGTTTTACTCTGACTTAATTGTCTCAAGTCCCGGGGTGCATAATGACATCCTAGTTAATTAAGAGAACTTTTGGAGAATATAAAGATCGAATTCGTCCTAGGTCAGTTAGAAATTATTTCACACTCACACTGTACACATATACATCTAATAATAACTAATTTATTAGGACACTGGAACAAGTAAATATGGGTTTAAGGTTAGTACATATTCTTCTTTATATTCATTATATTAAAGGTTAAATTAGGATTTTAAATATCAGCACATAATTAAAGTCAACGAAAAACAAAACCGTTTAAAATAATGATTGCGCAGAAGATATATATTAACGCTTAATGTATTTTATAAGTGATTTCTTCACGCTAAAATGATTGTTCTGGAGTTTAAAATAAAACAGACTACATGTCTGTCAACCTGACGTAACGGCTTTCAGTTCTTTCACATTTCTATCATATTTTACTTTTACAGAATGAAGTTATTTGACGACACCATTGATTCTCCAGTCCGACAGGATACAACCGATGTGAACGACAGTGAGATCCTACAAGTTATCACACCTTATAGGAAGTTCACTGACTCAAACATGACGGCTGATTTCTCTGTAAGTATCAATATAAGGTGTTTCCCAAAAATGCAATGAACTGTCATGAGAAATCAAAGTCCCTTTTCGAATGTTTATCTAATTTTTATAAAACATAAGTTCAAGGTAAATCTGATGTAACGTCATATTCTTTATAGGCTGTTTCGGTGTCGACCTGTCATATTTATCAAATGAATGAACACCAAAGTAATGTGTTCACAATTGGTTAAGTTCTTTAAACTTATTAATAGTAAAACTTGGACATCTCAAATGCGCAGGTAGATCATGATCTACACGTATTGCATTAGTCCTTCGGTCATCGGTGTTCCTAAAACGCATCTCAAAAAGAATATACAGGATGGAACTTATCGAAACTGAGTCTACGATATAGCTGCCACGCATCGAGAGCGAGAGATACAAATCTATGGGTTAACGACATGGTCGGGTAAGGATATGACGGTTATTGCCTCCCTTTAATCATCTCCTTTTTTCAAGAAAAGCAAAGCAAGCAATATTTTACATTTTTAAGATATCTTTACAATCTTCAGATAATCACAAAACCACATATAAATGAAAATTTATTTGAATATTTTTTTTCTACAGATCGAGATGCCGACATGCAAGCGTACCAGTTCAAGATTCAACCCTGGTATCAAGAAAAGTTTGTTTACACCAAAGCGTCCAGCTGATGTTGAAGACAGTTGTTTCGATAATCTACAACCATGTAAAAGAGGAAGATATACTGAGGCAAAGGTATGTATTGGCGAAAATTAAATCACTTTTCTTAATAATCGGCAATGAGTTTCATATCCAGTATTTGTTGTGCATATCATAACCCTTTCCCACATACAGCATCTCATTACTACTTTGGACAGATTATTCACTTACAACATTTGTGGTTCCTGCTTTCGCGACAAAGGTGTTGCTGTAGATGCATCAACCAGCGTATTGTTAAGCACATACAGTCCCTAAAAAACGTTTATTACACTTAACTTATAAAAGTTAAATCATATAGACCGGCGATGAGTTAGTATGGGTATATCATTCAAGGAAACGCGGTCAAATCCGATTTCTAATATTCTTGTATGTTTTTCCCGACCCGTCTGTACGTGCTTTTAACCATAGTAAAACTAATTATGCAAGCTAACAAAACGTGTAGATAGCTCCCAGTATACTCAAAACCAGTCTCTAATCTCACGCAATGTGATTAATCTATTGCTTTCGGAGAATATCATAGTATTTATCAATAGAAAAATATATTCAATGGTTTTTGCTTTTCTTTCTTCCAGGAATCATCAAATGACATCATAGATGCAGTCGATAAGTTGACAACAGAAAGAGATCTCATTGCTGATGGATCACGTGATTACACTTTACCCACAATTCAAGGAAAGCACAGCGACCTCAAGTCTATATCTCCAGAAACACTCGCTGACGTCATGACGGGAGAATACAAAGAAAAGCTGGGTGACGTGACCATCGTCGATTGTAGATACCCGTATGAGTATGAAGGAGGTCACATCAATGGAGCCGCAAATCTCTACACTAAAGATGACGTGAACAGCTTACTTCAGAATATTTCACAATCCGACAAACCACGTGTTCTCATCTTCCATTGTGAATTCTCTTCAGAAAGGGGACCTAAAATGTAAGTATTTAATCTAAACCATCTTGTACTTACGGCCGATTGTCTTTCTCATTTTCAAAACAAATTGGCTCTAATGCATAGCTTTTCTAAATATGTGTATGCAAGCCAGGTTAAAGTAAACTGAAAATTCTTTATCTTTTAAAAAGATTATTTTGCATGAAGGAAAGAAAGAAGAGGATTTAAATGAAATTACGCGTTCAATGTGTATTAAATTTCCGTAATACTTTATTTTCATTTAATATTTCATTGTATACATTTGTTTCATTTATCATCATAGGTATCGATTCTTGAGAGCCCAGGACAGATCGATTAACAAAGACCATTACCCAAAGTTGAATTTCCCCGAGATATATCTTCTTGACGGTGGTTACAAGGCATTCTACTACTCACAACATACGACTTCCGAAATGTGTCAGCCAATGAGCTACATGCCCATGCTACACGAAAACCACGGTGCTGATTTACGTCACTTCCGGAAGAAATCTAAGTCCTGGACAGCAGGGGAAAGCCAGAAACCACAATCTAGATTCAGCAGACGAAAGTCATTAGACTTTTGAATTTATGCCATTAAGATGATATTTTAAATTGTGCAATACCTTTAATAATGTTAGTGCTTCTTTATCATGTTGATATATCTTTTGATATTCATTCTGTTGATGATTTTATGTTAGATATTTAATAAATATCTTTTGATATTCATTTTGTTAATGATTTTATGTTAGATATTTAATAAAATATATTACTACATCCATGTCGTCATTGCTTTAAAATCCTAAGATCGTGAGAAAAGGAATCCACCGAGGACAAAAGATTTTCGTGGGTTTTGGATTCAATCGTCACGGATTAGATCTCTGTCGCGACGATGATGGTTCAGTGCCCTTTTTGCTAGTCACGTTTCCCAACATAATACTTTTTTGAATATCCAGGGAGTGTGCATAGGTGGGCAGTCGCCGCAAAACTTGAAAACATTTTTGAAATAAAATTAGTGCTGGGCTTACACCATAATAATTTGAGCGAATCTTATTATCGGTGATAAAACTGATTCTGTTGTGTAGTGGTAGAGCGTTAGTCTGCCTCTTGTGCGAAGAGGTTTCTCGTTCGATCCCCGGACGGGTTATATTAGATATTCTAAAAGGGGTAATAATGGCCTTTAATCCTTTGTGGCAGTGTCACTGTTAACTTTATCCGACAAGTAGCTAGCAGTTTGCGATTTAAAGGAAAGACAAAGCGTGAATCTTCCGCTACAAACGAATATCCAGCTAGCTAGAATATCGACATAGGTCGAACATAATGTAATGGGCCAATACCTACACAGCTAGCAAATAGTAATGCATGAAAAGCAAAAGCGATAATCTGCAGCTACGGATATCCAGCCTGCTAATAATCGGTCATTAAACCTTAAGCAATAGGGTGAACATACTGAGAGGGCGAGGGAGAGAGAGATAGAGCGAGGGAGACTACTTGCGTAGACCATGGAAAGAATGATCAAATAGATAGGCTAATCTGAGTCTACACTGTTCTGAAATGTAAAAGTGAACCTTTTCCCACAGACAGGCTTACTTAACGACTATGGGATTCCTTACGACTTTTCAAATAGTGTAGATACGTATTGGTCAGTTCCCGTGAGATAAAAGTACTTTTGGTTATCGCGCGGGAGTTACTTTACGACGTCCCGATCAAAGTGAAGTACTATTTGAGAAGGAACATTTCACAGTATAGTATTCTGACCATATTGTTAAATCAAAGCACTGAAGTGCTGACGGCCTGGGGGCTGCAGGAAGGTTGGAGAAGTAGGGAAAAATGTGAAATGAAATAACAATTGCATCTTATGTTTATGTATTTAGTGTTAAGTACTTGAAAGATCAAATCAAAAATAGTAAATATTATGAAACTGCCAAATTGAAAACAGGAGGACCTTGTTGTCACTATATCGTTCTCCTGAATAAATAGAGAATATTACGTCCTTGACTTCCGATATCAACTTTATCTGACGAGGTTGGGAGAACTGATAATTGTCGAGCCTTGGCGAGACAATTATCAGTTCTCACAGCCGAGTCAGATAAAGTTGATATCGGAAGTCAACGACGTAATATTCTATTTATCTTGTAACCTCCTCTTTTAATTCTCAGTCAGTGCGTCGAAAATTACTGGGCCACAATCTTAGGTGACACGGATTTCTAGGTTTTCCAAAATTACATCACGCGCTGCGCGTATTAATACATAAAGCCAAAGGACATACCTATATATAAATAAAGAATAACACTATAGTTCTGTTCTCTTACATATGTTGCTAGTTTAATAGCTTTGCTATTGATATTTTTTGTACACAAATATAATTAAAACATGAATTAAAACAATAAAATCTTGTCATATAAACTACATATCATCCATATCAACCGTCGCTTCATCCGAGTTCGAAAGACGCAATATAGCGTGGTAGCCCAAACATGTTAAGGAAAGCACTCCAGACTCGGGACAATTTTTCAATTTGAAAGATGATCAATTATTTGGATTAAACGGTGACTGAGATGAATAAACATTTAATGTGCCGATATTTAGAACAGCTCCATAAAATAGTGGTGTTACTGCAGTATTGTTCGTTGTTGACATGTTCAGATTGGAAATGTTATGTGCAGGAACAGTGGGTGGGGTAGAAATGCCTACAGAAGGAACAACGACATTATGATGCGGATTGCCATTATTCAGGCTCTCTAAATTGCTAGGACAGGGATTGATATCCAGACGTTTTCCACCTTCCTGGTAAGCCTCTTCATTCTTGCTACATGTAAAGTTTCTTGCTAAAATATTCGAACATTTTTTTTGATTTGCGTGGGAAATGGTAGAATAATTCATGACTGATTGAATATTTTTATGGCCTGTTATTTGCATTATATCTGTGGGTGGAACGTTGTTATCCCTCAGTTTCTGTACCAGGTGTTTCCGGGCAGAGTGATTGGTTAGTCTTTTTCCAGCTAGCCCTGCTTTTTCACACATGTCTTTCATAAGTGCAGATAATTTCCTCACACCAATTCTCTGCCGCAGAAACCACTGGTCAGAATCTGAGGAAACAGACACTGTCCTTGGGGCTAAATAAAAGGGGGAATCCGGGGAGCTGAAATGTGATGGCCTCTTTGAGGCATACAGTTTATATGCTGCAATTGGGTCTCTGTCTGAATTTGGTAAAGAGTATATCTTGGGTTTTGCTTTCCTCACATCCGATGTATTTTCCCCAGTTCTAGTTTTTGTCTGTCTTTCATTCAGCAATAAGTAATCCTCTTCACCATAATGTGTCAGAACCACATCTCCCCACCTGGAATCATGGAGATAATGTGAACAACACTTTTGTTGAATAATTGATTTTTTTTATTGAGCCTTACCCTGATACAGATGAAAACAAAAACAGGGTAAAGTTGATAACAAAAATCCTCTTCCCATGCATTTAAGTCATTTCGTAATTCGGTAATCTCGTCACCTCTATATTTTTAGTTATTTTGTAACCTTATGCAAGTCATTTCGTAACTGTTTGTTTTTTTAGCCATTCTGGTTTAGATAGATTGGTAGAAATAATATACATCATTAATAAATTATCTGAATAACAATTCACTGTGCATATATTTCTTTTATGGAATAAAAAGTGATCAATCTGATAAAATATGGACTACATATTTGTTGCAAATATTTTTGTTCTGTTGCATGTTTGAAGTGTGATAATCCAACATAATTCGGAAATCATGCTCGAATTAAATAGTTAAAGTGGTTAAATTTTCTAATAACAGTTTTTAAACAACCTGAATATGTTATCGGAATGTCTGAAATACATTTTATAAAGATATTTCATACATTGTATATGATTAATATGAATTTATCTGAAACAGAATGATGGGTAGTTCACGAACGATTACATAGAAATTTACGAAATTACTGGCTACCCTTCCCACACGTCTCGACCAATATTACACTTTCAATTGTCAACGTTTTATGGGTACTTTCAAAGCAGACAAGAAATTTCGATAATGAAGATTTTTGGCATGTATGAAATTAAAAAATAATTTTTATACACAATTTTACTTGTACTTTTTTGTCTAATTTCAGGTAGAACCATAGAACTACAAATCTATTTCTACTCCACCAGAATATGCTAATACAGAATACATCGGGTACCTATGTTTGATGACAGATAACCAGTATGTTACATCATTCGCCTGCCAGTCATCTTTCCATTATTGGGCAATATCAAGTTTAAATTGAAGTTTCGGATCATTTCCAGCAGTTTATTACAAACAGGTCGGAATTACTTGTAGTTTGGTGCAACAGAAAGGACAAAGGAGGCTTACCGTAACTCATAATGCTCTGTTATGCCTCTCATTCCAAAATGAAGACAGTTATTTAACCAAAGTGTGTTAATCAATGAAGCAGGTGTTGATGTCCCCAGTAGTTTTTTTTCATACAAGACATTTATGTCATCATCAGAGAGAGCCTCAGCTTCTTTTGGTCGGTTTCCTTTACCGTTCTTCTTCAGCAACTTTAGCTTGGCCTACACTCCGGAATAATGAAAAGAAAATATTGAAAATAAACTCTAAATATATTCATATTTAATACTGTGGATTTTTGCGACTACAGTTCTAAGTTTTTATAAGTATACAGCAGATAAAAAAGTGTTTTATTCAAAAGTAATCAGGAATATTTGTTGCAGGGTATGTAATCATTAAATGATTATGATCAGAGTCTATCAATAAACATGTTAACCCTTTCCCTCATACAACAAATCTGCAGCAGACGACTTTGAACATATTTTGTCAAAAAATGGAAAATCTGTATAACTAGATGGATTACCTATGACTAAAAGTGGAAAACATAGTGGAAAAAGGAAAAAATGCACGTTTTGTGCAATTTCTTCTTTTGTCACTATGTTTTCAAAAAGCCATCTGCTGCAGAGGCGTCAGAAAGCGTCTATATGAGGGAAAGGGTTAAACTGTCTCCAAGATAAAACTGTGATAACTCACTTTTGATGCAGATGCCTAATATAATAATTGCAGAAAAATTTAGAAATTTCTCAAAACAAGATATCTCTCTATTTTTCTACTCGGTATCAAAAAACAATTCAAATGCTTCAATTTTTCTTTTCCTAAAAGGATTTCAAGCAAATTACTCTTAATTAGTACAGGGTCACAGTTTGAAAATTGGTTCCGCTTTTAAAATCATATATCCTTTTAATAGCATTTTCACACTTACAGATAGATTTCCAGCAGAGATCTTGGAAAATATTGTGGCATAATCAGAAGTTGTTTATTTTGGCTCTTGTCAATAGTTAACATTTCTTTAACCCTTTCCAGCATACAAATGCTTTTTAACGCCTCTATAGCAGACGACTTTTGAATACATTGTGACAAAAGGAGAACTTGCTTATAATGAGCAATTTCTCCGTTTGCCACTGTCTTTTCAACTCCATTCAATAGTTATTCTTTCATAGATACAGAAATTAATCATTTTTTGTCGACATGTTTTCAAAGTTGTCGGCTGCATATTTGTTGTATGTGGGAAAGGGTTAAAGAGATTTGTAATATTTCTGAAAAGATGTTTCAAATTGTTTGTATGTTAAAAAGAGCTAAAAGGACATTAATTGTATTATTATTGTAACCCAGTTATGCAGTATTGTGGTTACTCAATGGAATCCTCTTACAATATTTTGTAAGATTTAACATTTCCCACATAAAGACGATTTCTGAGGCCTCTGCAGCAGATGACTTTTGAAAACATTGTGGCAAAAGAAAAATTTCTGCAGATTTGTTGTATGTGGGGAAAGGGTTAACTTACCTTAAGGGTTTCTCTTGTCAGATTAAAAGCATTTGTTGTAGTAGAGATGATTCTGTATGCATATCCCTGTCGACCAAGCTTTCTGTCAAAGCTGGAAATCATGTTCCTTATGGAAGTGGGTTCATAATCTTCTCCATCAGGCTTTTTTATAGTCATAATGAAAGATGCAATGTGCTGGTCAAGTTCTTCCATTGGAATGGTGTGTAATTTTCTCTTCTCACCTCTTTCTGCCATGAATTTATCCAACTTCTTGATATCAGACAATGTTTTTTTCATAGTGTTTTTATTTTCTTGGTCGTTTATAAATTGTTGAACATCGTCGCGGCCAGGTAAAGATTGAACATGTTCAGAAATGATCTTGGTGTCAGTGGTTGAGGGAGTTGGAATCTGTATTTTAGGCTGAGGTGTTTCCATTTCCTCGTCAAACATTGACGTATCTATGTTTAAATCAACATACCCGTCGCAATTTTCCTTTGTTTCGTCTAAAACGTCTAAACTGAGGAAATCCGGGAGGGACAGATTGAAATTTCCGAACGATGACATTATTTATTATTGACAAAATGTATCGTCTGCTAAAAGTGGTAAACAGTCGAAGGGTGTGAAGCATAAAAAACACAATACTTTCTGTGAAATATAATTCTTTTAATTGTTTTAATGGACTAATTTGTAATGTTGTATATCATTTTGTATATATTTTAATTAAAATATCATATCGTGATTTTATTTGCATTTGTTTATTAATCATTGTTGCGATTCCCGATTTGTTTACAAAAACAACTTTACTATCAACATATCTATATTTAGAAAAGTAGTTCCGGCGATCAGGTCATTTCTAAAAATAACTGATGTGTAAACATTTAGTTTATTCAACACCCGTTACATATCCGATACTGTGCTCATTGCAAGATAAAAGAGCTTACCAGTATACACAGTTAAGACATGATGAATCAAAGGAAAATTTGACTGCAGATTTAGGCAGAATATTTTGAAGTTTCTGCCTTCTCATTTTGAGAAATATGTCAATATTAAATCAACTTCCATCAAGTAGAAATATTTCTCTATACCATGTACTTGACTGGCAGAAAGTGTTTGAACAATGCAAAACTCATCAAGACAATTATTCTGACAAAGATTCAAAATGCAAACTCCAGAGTGTTATCAAGATTTTCCTTCATTTGGCCTAGTGACCTATCGTTTAACTCGGCATGACCCATTTCCGAACTTGGCCTAGATATCATTAAGGTAAACATTCTGACCAAATTTTTAAAAATGTGGCTTTTACAGTGTTGACAAGATTTTCCTTCAATTTGGCCTAGTGACCTAGCTTTTGAACAGACATCTATATTCAAACTGTGCCTACAGTTTCATCAAAACAAACATTCTGATAAAGTTTCAATATGCTCAAGTTAAAAAGTAGCTACCAGAGTGTTAACACGGTTTCCCTTCAATTTGACCTATTTACCTAGTTTCTGACTCAATATGACCCATATTTGAATTTGACTTATATATCATTAAGAAAAGCATTATTACGAGAATGCTGTTTATACCTCCTCAGCGCTTGCGGGCACCTGCAAAGCGCGATCGGGTCGCCCGGTTGAGGGAGAGGTTGGCATATGCACGCTACCGCTACAAAAAAAAACGACAACTGATGGTCGAACTAGATATTCCAGATCGGCCTTCGGTTGGCTATATGAAATCGAAAACCGATGGCCGAGCTTGATATTCCGGGTCGACGTTTTGTTTGTTATATAAATTCGAACACCGATGACCGAGCTAGATATTCCAGGTCGGCGTTTTGATTGCTATATAAAATCGAACACAGATGGCCGAGCTAGATATTCCAGGTCGGCGTTTTGATTTCTTTATAAAATCGAACACAGATGGCCGAGCTAGATATTCCAGGAAAAAAGGACTTCCGGTTCAGGTTCATGGCTAGACGTATTTTGCATCAGCTCTCGGAAATATGTATCTGTGTATGTTAAAATGGATCTAGGATTGATATGTTTTGTCTTAAAAGATCAGATAAGTACAACGTGTTGAAAACTGACTTTTTTGTACAATTTAACTTTTGATTTTGTGCGTTTTATGACTTGGTTTAATTTTCCATTGTCTAAAAAATGTCTATAAATAGATGAAAATCGCAAATACTTTATGTGTGAACATTTTGTGAACAGTCTTTAGGATAATTGCTTCGTGTACATTGCCTAAAGATTATTCGTGACAACATGGCAAGTAACAATAGTACTGACAACATAACGGAATTTGAGCCCGTTATGCTATGCGATAACACAGAGGTAAAATTACCGATAGATATTGGTCACATGACTGAATGCACGGAGAATGAAGAAACTGTTTTATGTTGTAGTATTTCTTCTGAGTTAGAGTGTGGACAGAGGAGTGACACCCAATCCAACGACAATGTCTTCCATAACCATAACGCTGAGGGTTTGAATACTACAGAAAATGGGCCATCTATTGTGGTGTTAAGTGATATTATTTCAAGTCCCTGTATACAGGCACCCGATGTAGACACCGACGGGGTGGATCATTCTAATCTGACTATGTATCATAATCTGCGTGACCTATATTGTAGGGTCCCTTCTGATATGTTTATCAACGAGGTCCTTTCCATGCATTCGGAAAGCGAGGTTGACTTGGAAGCAACGATATTATCTTTGTTTGAAACCATAAAATCAAGTGAAGATTTTCCATATGGTGAACATTTTGAGTTAAAAAGAAGAGTTAACTCATGTTCTGGTGACCGTGTTTCGGTCAAACTGTCACGTGACATTTATTCCCTGATGTCAGTGGTTGAAGGAGCTGAATACTCCGTATTAAAAGATGTTATGAGTGTGTGTAAGGGTAAAACTAGGAAAAAGTCGATGGCAGTGATGACAAGTCATAAAAGTGATAATGTTGATGTACATAAATGTTCTTGTAAATCAGATATGGAACTGATGAAAAGTAGTATGAGTGCCTTACAAGCTGACGTTTTAATGATAAAACAAAGATTTGTTGCAGTAGAACAGTCAAGATCAGAACAAATTAACACTATAAAAGACACGTTGAAAAAAACACAATCAAGTGTATCAAATGTACAGACTGATCTCACTCGATACTGTAGTGAAATTAAAGTAACACTGTTCTCAGTAAAGCAGTCTAATGTATCAGACTGTCCTGAAGTCAGCAGATTAAGTAGTAGTATGACATTTATTACTGAAAATATCAATTTGTTACAGGTTCAATTGGTACAAGTTGTTAAAAAGTTGGGAATTGGATGGGACTGTGAGTCTGATCTGAATACAAAATCTGTTCCTCTTCCTGAATCAGAGTTGTCATCTCAAAATGATGTGGAAAATGCGGACCCTAGTCAGAATTCCGGTATGGATGTTGACAATGATCTCCATTTTTCGGATGCACTCCCCGTAATCAATAGCTCTGGTAATAGTAAGGAAGAAGGTAGTGGCATGCCGATTTCAGTTATATTGACCGGAATCAGACCAAGTAAAGGTGAAAACATTGTTAAAAAGGATGATAAATTCCCGTCTTATAGCAGTGTTGTAAAACGTAAACAAACTGGTAAAGAAAATACCAGTACCAGTACCAGTAATTCTCTGTTGGGTGATAACTTTCAGCGTGACGGTCACGATAACTTTCAGCATGACAGTTATCGTGACTCTCAGCATGCCAGTTATGATAACCCTCAGCATGAGACTCAAAATGATGATGACTTTATGTTACATGTCAAAAAGCGCAGTAAAAGGTTTTATCTCGGAGGATTTAGGTCCACTATTACTGAAAACAGAATTACAGAATACGTATCAAAACGAGGCCCAACAGTATCGCATGTTAAAATCTTTCAGAATAAGAGAAATGGGTCAGTTTTTGTTAGACTAAATGCGTATGACGATGACAAGGCATTGATGCTTAGTACTCCATATTTTTGGCCGGAGGAAATTACATGCAGACCATGGGTATCACAAGTTGAGTATAAAAGAAGGTATATGCAACGTAATTCCCACCAGTTTACACGTCGGAAATCATATGAAGGGAAAAGGGCTGAACTGTATGCTGACCACGAGTCCCGCAAACCGACCTTTGAACATGCCAACAGGTACTCTCATTTGAGTAGTAATGTCGATTAAATAAACAGTATAATGGCATTGAACGTGTGTACCTGGAATGCGACTGGAATTATGTCCAGTAGTACATACCTGTGTGATACGTTGAATAGGTATAATATAGATGTATGTGGAATATCTGAACATTGGCTATATGAACAAGATTTAATGTCCATAGTTGATAGGAATTTGCGATGTGAACCCCATATTGAAAACATGGTGTAAATGGATGAAATTATTGTAGGAAGATGAGAAATAAGAAAAACTTCCATCTTTGTAACAACATTTTCAAAAAGACCATTATTATATTTAATAGCCTTGTACATCAATGATAGTATACTAGATGAAGTTTATCGGTACAAAACACATATAACTCATGCTATAGGCTTACACACAAAGTGCAAACAAACACACCTTGAATGCAATACAACATAGGAAGGCAACGTGGTGAAACTGACAGAGCATGTACTCAACATTAGCCGGCATCTGATGACACAATTTAGACCATAGTATTCAGACATTCATGTAAATTTCATAGCGAAGCTTGAAAAGTGAGCACCCCCGCAATATTGAATAAATGCTTCTGCTGCCACAACAAATTTAAAAACTGCCCATCACAGAAATGACACTTCAGAGAAAAATACATGTATTATATACATAATAGTATCTTATTTGTATATAATCTAGTTGTAGACATATATATATATATTGGATTTAAGTCCACATTGCATGAAGACATGAACGCAGTTCATATACGTACTTGCCCGTGGATTCTTCACATACAGAATTGTTTAAGTTAGACAGAATATATAAAACTTTACGTTCTGGTGTTTCAATCATAAAATCCAGGTATTTGACAGTGCCATACATTAGAAATAACGCTTTAAATAAACGTTCACTATGTTTAAGATTCCTAACACAAAAGAACATAACATGTATTACTAAATGGTTAGTGTACATATCACACTTTTTACATGTAACTGGAATACTGTTAAACACAAAACTGATCATTTGAATAATCGACTTACACTGCGGCATTACATTTCTGTTTGACTTAGAAAACACCCATATGTTGGAAGGGACAATTTCATTAAACGTTGGATGTAACTTTGGGAAAAGACTTACTGAACAATTTTCTGTTATATTTCGATATATTGTAGTACTAAAATACAAGTATAATTGTTTATTTATGGTATTTTTCCACATTGTTTTGGTAGGAAATATTCCGTCTGCGATATATGAGCTGATGAAATTGGTAAGGTTATATTTACCGACAAGTTTGAAACAATCGGCAATGAAACCTCTTACACCTACTGGGTTATTGGTATATTCTATTAAACGTCTTGTAAAAACAGATTTAACTAAGAAACTTGGATCTATCCTACAAAGTTGGCCAAATAGCTTTAGTTTCCTTAAATCAATTTCAGCCGCAATAGGTAACATCCCAATTAAAGATAAAGCAATGTCGGAGTTAGTATATTTAGAGATCGCTTGCATCTGCTTTATACAATATCTATGACTACGTTCAATTAACAGAGTTTGATCATCACTGAGAGCATCCCATAGTTCACACCCGTATAAAGCTTTGGGTAGGACTATACTTTTATACACTATTTTTGCGGACAGAGGATGAATACCATTTTCGAAGAGGCCGCAATGGACAAGAGTTAAAAAGGTCGATCTTAACTTTTGGCAACATTCCTCAACATTTATAGATCTGTTGCAATATTTGCTAAGCGTAATGCCGAGATGTTTATAAGTATTTAACTCAGAGACAGTGTCATTACCTAATGACCATGAACGTGTTGCAGATCTATATTCATTAGGTCTTTCGTTCATAACGATAACAGCTGATTTTCCTGCATTGTAAAGATACTTGTTATGCATACCGTAGTTATAACAAATGTTCATAAGCCGGTCTAAGCCATGTTTCGATAGGGACATTAATACCATGTCGTCTGCTGACGTCGGACATACACACGTAAATCCATACAGTTGATATCCTACTGGTGACTCAGTTAATTGGTCCATTAGGTCATTAATAAAGATTAGGTATAAAAATGGACTGAGAACCCCTCCCTGTCTGGTTCCCTGCAATACTGGGAACCAGTCAGATAGAAAACCGTTACTTTTAATACAACTTGACATGCCTTTATACAGGTTTTGAATTGACATGAAAATGTATGGGTCGATTCCTTTTTTGTAAAGTTTGATGAAAAGCGACTCATGCCAGACACAATCAAAAGCACTTTTTACATCTAAAAAACACATATATAGCTTACTTAGATGTTCAATCGCAAAATTAACACTTTCGTGTACAATATAGGAAGTCATAATACACCCCAATCCTTTTCTAAACCCGCCTTGCTGATTATTTATGATACCAGAAGAACTTTTATTATCTATACGAGACAGAAGAACAGACTCATACATTTTCAATAATACTGAAGAGAGGGTAATAGCCCTATCATTTTTAGGTTCGTTTTTAGGTTTATTGTGGCCCTTGTGTAAGACGGTAATTACACCCTTTTTCATGACATTGGGTGTATATGATAGTTTTAACATACTGTTGAAAAGATTGGTAAGTAATTGCCTTATAACATAACCACTGTAAACAAAGTGCTCATAATACAGCCCATCGATCCCACTACTTTTATTCTTTTTCACACTTTTAATAACTTGATTTATTTCTGTAAAAGTAATTTCAGTAAATGTAGAGGAAGGAATAGTTTGATTGAGGGAGTAATTTATATCCTATAATTCTTTAGTGACTTTCTGATTTAAGTCTGTATCGCAATTGGAGTTTTCTGAGGGTGTGTACATATTGCGAAAATATTCGAACCATTGTTCATTGATATATTTTGGATCACGATATATAATTTCATTAAACGTTATCTCTGAACCAGTGGCTGACTTTTGTTTTCTTTTCCTATTCACTAGTTTCCAAAACGAGTTGCTGTCACTTTCCGCATATTTGTCGATATCGGCATATATTTTATCTATGTACTGTTTACATTTAGTCCGATGCTGTTTTCTAAATCCTCGCTTTGAATTCTTATAATTTCGATATGTGATATCATCAGGATCTCTATTTCGGCCATTTTCCAGCCAACTACGTCTAGCTGTTAGCATATCAGCGTGATCTGTTTTCAACTCAGAATCCCAATAAGGTTTAAGATGTTTCTTAAATTTGCGTTTAGGAAAACATATATTTGCTGCCTTGTTAATATTTTCAGTAAATGTTTCACAGAAACTGTCAATGTTATTTGTCGTAGAGATATTATGCTCAATTAATGCCTGGAAAGTTTCATCATAATTAGTAAAGTCATTAAACAATTGAACATGCTCAGAAGTTACTTTTTGCCAGTTTATACCATTACATGTGTACTTAGGCTCATAATTGTTGTTTACTTCATCACTTTTTATTGAGAAAATTATTGGAAGATGACTGGAAAAGTTTAATGCATTATCATCAGGTATATGACAAAAACTGACTAAATCAACCTGTTCTAATGGTAAAAGGCTATAATCAATCATGGTATGTGAGCCAGCACTATAGCTGTAGTTTGTATATTTTAGACCCGTACAAGATTGTAGAGCATTTATTGCCACATAGTTCTGTCTCAAAATGAGATCATTTAAACTGTTTGCACGACTACTAGCTTTTTTTGAAAAAGTACTAACAATTTCAGTATTAAAATCACCCATAATTATTACAGTTCCCATTTGCCTGTATGTATTGATAATATTGTCTAGAGATTCGATGTACTCTTTGTAGACTGACAGAGAATGATTTGTACAAGGGAGATAAACTTGAAATATAAAAACAATGTTGGTTTGGCTAAGCATAATTTGAATTCCAAGAATTCTGTCATCATCTAGAAATATTGGCGAAACAAAATTGTCAAATCTTTTATGCCATAAAAGACAGACGCCTCCCTTTCCAACTTTTCTACTACATGGAACACGCAAATCAGAATCTGATATAGCAACACTATTGTACATGTTGTCAATTGAATTAAGAAAACACAGTTATATACTCCTCTGTCATTTTGTCTGTCCTGTTTTTCTTACTTTTTCAATTTCATGTACATTCTGTAGAAAGTTGATTATTGTGTTTGTATTATATTGTGTTGTATGTTTACAATGTATCTTCTGCAAAGGAGGATTAATAAAATATATATGTTTATACCTCCTCAGCGCTTGCGGGCACCTGCAAAGCGCGATCGGGTCGCCCGGTTGAGGGAGAGGTTGGCATATGCACGCTACCGCTACAAAAAAAACGACAACTGATGGTCGAACTAGATATTCCAGATCGGCCTTCGGTTGGCTATATGAAATCGAAAACCGATGGCCGAGCTTGATATTCCGGGTCGACGTTTTGTTTGTTATATAAATTCGAACACCGATGACCGAGATAGATATTCCAGGTCGGCGTTTTGTTTGCTATATAAAATCGAACACAGATGGCCGAGCTAGATATTCCAGGTCGGCGTTTTGATTTCTTTATAAAATCGAACACAGATGGCCGAGCTAGATATTCCAGGTCGGCGTTTTGATTTCTTTATAAAATCGAACACAGATGGCCGAGCTAGATATTCCAGGTCGGCGTTTTGTTTTCTTTATTAAACCGAAAACTGACGGTCGAGCTAGATATTCCAGGTCGGTGCTCGGTTTGCTATATAATTGATTGATTTGGGTTTAACGCCGTTTTTAACAATTTCTCAGTCATATCACGGCGGCCAGTTCACCTACACATATGTTTCCTGGTTTTCGCACACCAGTACTCCACACAACAATCTTCCCAAGCAACTGGCTGCATTTCCACATAGACTTAGCCCATTGGTGTTTGCTATATAACATCGAGAATAAATAACCGAGCTAGATATTCCATGTCGGCGTTCGGTTTGCTGTATAGATGTATGCTTAAATTAATGCTAATTAGGTTTTAGTATGTTACATCATGGTGTTTTTCTCTGCTTTCAACAGTTGTAAAGCGCACATTGTGTCTATCACCGCTTTCAACAGTTGTAAAGCGCACATTGTGTTTTTCACCGCTTTCAACAGTTGTGAAGCGCACATTGTGTTTTTCACCGCTTTCAACAGTTGTAAAGCGCACATTGTGTTTTTCACCGCTTTCAACAGTTGTAAAGCGCACATTGTGTTTTTCACCGCTTTCAACAGTTATATAACGAGACATACGGTATTTTATTGTGTTTTCAATCGTTTTATAAACATATCACGGCGAATTGTGTCTTACTCTGCTTTCAATAATCATATAGTTAGATCGAGGCAAAATATGTTTAAACTACATGCAAAGTTGTTTAGTCATATCTCTGCACAGAGCGTTTTACCTTGATCTCAACAGAATATTACTTATATCATGGATTATGATACAATGGGCTTATACTTGCTAATCAATTTCTTGTCTGTAGTAGGAATAGCAAACTATTTAAACACCGCGGTCAAACTGTTCAACAGCCATGGGAAGAGGTTATGGTCATTTTAAAACAAAAGTGTCATTGTTAGATTGAGAGTTATCACCTTTGCAGATTGATGTTGCTCCGAGAAAGTGCTGATACTGTTTAGATATCCGTTTCCGTTACACCACGTATTCACCGCCTCGGTGATGTAGTGGTAGAGCGTCCGGATCGGGTGCAGGAGGTCTTGGGCTTGATTCTTGACCGTATCTTACTTAATACTTTAAAAATGGAAGCAATGGCGTCTCTCCTTTGCGCTCGTGATTACGGGGTAAGCATAACGACTGAATTATGGTGACAGGATGAATGGACCGGTAGTGCTGGTAACTTACCCAGGAAACGCCTTGATTAAACTTAAACAATCTTGAAAGCGGCGTAAAATGTCCTTGTTCTGTTGAATCTCATTTTCATATTTGTTACAAAGAATGATGTAAAATGAAAGCACGAAAGCAAATAATAGGGCAGTTAGGCAATAATTATCAAAGTAAAATCATTTCTTCAATACCATCCATTGTTACAAATTGACTGTTGTATCCAGCTTGGTGGCATTCAACTATACAAGATCAGTTGATGTTTTAAATGTCGATGCCTGATCAGAATCAATGCAGTTTAACACATTGGCATCCTAAACAATTGTATTGAATGCTATACACTCTGCTTACATGTACGATATTATTGTCGAAATGTTAATAAATTATGCTAACGGAAATTACTATTTAAATATATCTGTCTATTCATATCCCTATTTATACACTGTTCCTTAACTGTTCCTTAACATGATAAAACTAAGTTTTTAAATATATATTATTACATATAAGATATTCTAGGTACAATGCTAATACACGCAATAAAGTTGTCAAACATATTCAAAATAAATCACTTTACTAATTAGACACATACAAACTTCTCAGATACACAAAAGATAGTAATCACCAATTCAGTCAAACTAACAAACTATCCGGATTAGAGATAATTAGTTATCTGAGCGATATCCGTTACGTGTCCGAAGGCAGTGATAATTATCTGAACATCTACAGTTTTACTCTGACTTAATTGTCTCAATTCCCGGGGTGCATAATGACATCCTAGTTAATTAAGAGAATTTTTGGAGAATATAAAGATCGAATTCGTCTTAGGTCAGTTAGAAATTATTTCACACTCACACTGTACACATATAGATATCTAATAATAACTATTTTATTAAGACACGCGAACAAGTAAATATGGGTTTAAGGTTAGTACATATTCTTCTTTATATTCATTATATTAAAGGTTAAATTAGGATTTTAAATATCAGCACATAATTAAAGTCAACGAAAAACAAAACCGTTTAAAATAATGATTGCGCAGAAGATATATATTAACGCTTAATTTTTTTTTATAAGTGATTTCTCCACGCTAAAATGATTGTTCTGGAGTTTAAAATGAAACAGAATACATGTCTGTCAAACTGACGTAACGGCTTTCAGTTCTTTCACATTTCTATCATATTTTACTTTTACAGAATGAAGTTATTTGACGACACCATTGATTCTCCAGTCCGACAGGATACAACCGATGTGAACGACAGTGAGATCCTACAAGTTATCACACCTTATAGGAAGTTCACTGACTCAAACATGACTGCTGATTTCTCTGTAAGTAAGTATCAATATAAGTTGTTTCCCAAAAATGCAATGAACTGTCATGAGAAATCAAAGTCCCTTTTCGAATGTTGATCTAATTTTTATAAAACATAAGTTCAAGGTAAATCTGATGTAACGTCATATTTTTTATAGTCTGTTTCGGTGTCGACCTGTCATATTTATCAAATGAATGAACACCAAAGTAATGTGTTCACAATGGGTTAAGTTCTTTAAACTTATTAATAGTAAAACTTGGACATTTCAAATGCGCAGTTAGATCATGATCTACACATATTGCATTAGTCCTTCGGTCATCGGTGTTCCTAAACGCATCTCAAAAATAATATACAGAACGGAACTTACAAATGTATCGAAACTGACTCTATGATATAGCTGCCACGCATCGAGAGCGAGAGATATGGGTTAACGACATGGTAGGGTAAGCAAATGACGGTTATTGCCTCCCTTTAATCATCTCCTTTTTTCAAGAAAAGCAAAGCAAGCAATATTTTCTATTTTTAAGATATCTTTACAATCTCAGATAATCACAAAACCACATATAAATGAAAATTTATTTGAATATTTTCTTTCTACAGATCGAGATGCCGACATGTAAGCGTACCAGTTCAAGATTCAACCCTGGTATCAAGAAAAGTTTGTTTACACCAAAGCGTCCAGCTGATGTTGAAGACAGTTGTTTCGATAATCTACAACCATGTGAAAGAGGAAGATATAGTGAGGCAAAGGTATGTAATGTCGAAAATTAAATATCTTTTCTTAATAATCGGCAATGAGTTTCATATCCAGTATTTGTTGTGCATACCATAACCCCTTCCCACATACAGCATCGCATTACTACTTTGGACAAATTATTCAATTACACCATTTGTGTTTTCTGCTTTCGCGACAAAGGTGCTGCTGTAGATACATCAACCAGCGTATTGTTTAGCACATTCAGTCCCTAAAAAACATTTATTACACTAAACTTATAACAGTTAAATCATATAGACCGGCAATGAGTTAGTATGGGTATATCATTCAACGAAACGCGGTCAAATCCGATTTCTAATATTCTTTTATGTTTTTATCGACACGTGTGTACGTGCTTTTAACCTTAGTAAAACTAATTATTCAAGCTAACAAAACGTGTAGATAGCCCCCAGTATACTCAAAACCAGTCTCTAATCTCACGGAATGTGATTAATCTATTGCTTTCGGAGAATATCATACTATTTATCAATAGAAAAATATATTCAATGGTTTTTGCTTTTCTTTCTTCCAGGAATCATCAAATGACATTATAGATGCAGTCGATAACTTGACAACAGAAAGAGATCTCATTGCTGATGGATCACGTGATTACACTTTACCCACAATTCAAGGAAAGCACAGCGACCTCAAGTCTATATCTCCGGAAACACTCGCTGACGTCATGAAGGGAGAATACAAAGAAAAGTTTGGTCACGTGACCATCGTCGATTGTAGATACCCGTATGAGTACGAAGGAGGTCACATCAATGGAGCCGAAAATCTCTACACTAAAGATGACGTGAACACCTTACTTCAGAATATTTCACAATCAGACAAACCACGTGTCCTCATCTTCCATTGTGAATTCTCTTCAGAAAGGGGACCTAAAATGTAAGTATTTAATCTAAACCATCTTGTACTTAAGGTCGATTTTTTTTCTGATATTCAAAACAAATTGGCTCTAATGCATATATAAGCCAGGTTAAAGTAAACTGAAAATTCTTTATCTTTTAAAAAGATTATTTTTCATGAAGGAAAGAAAGAAGAGGATTTAAATGAAATTACGCGTTCAATGTGTATTAAATTTCCGTAATACTTTATTTTCATTTAATATTTCATTGTATACATGTGTTTCATTTATCATCATAGGTATCGATTCTTGAGAGCCCAGGACAGATCGATTAACAAAGACCATTACCCAAAGTTGAATTTCCCCGAGATATATCTTCTTGACGGTGGTTACAAGGCATTCTACTACTCACAACATACGACTTCCGAAATGTGTCAGCCAATGAGCTACATGCCCATGCTACACGAAAACCACGGTGCTGATTTACGTCACTTCCGAAAGAAATCTAAGTCCCGGACAGCAGGGGAAAGCCAGAAACCACAATCTAGATTCAGCAGACGAAAGTCATTAGACTTTTGAATTTATGCCATTAAGATGATATTTAAAATTGTGCAATACATTTAATAATGTTAGTGCTTCTTTATCATGTTGATATATCTTTTGATATTCATTCTGTTGAAGATTTTATGTTAGATATTTAATAAATATATTACTACATCCATGTCGTCATTGCTTTAAAATCCTAAGATCGTGAGAAAAGGAATCCACCGTGGACAAGAGATTTTCGTGGGTTTTGGATTCAATCGTCACGGATTAGGTCTCTGTCGCGACGATGATGGTTCAGTGCCCTTTTTGATAGTCACGTTTCCCAACATAATACTTTTTTGAATATCCAGGGAGTGTGCATAGGTGGGCAGTCGCAGCAAAAAGAGGTAATAATGGCATTTTATCCTTTGTGGCAGTGTCACTGTTAACTTTATCCGACAAGTAGCTAGCAGTTTGCGATTTAAAGGAAAGACAAAGCGTGAATCTTCCGCAACAAACGAATATCCAGCTAGCTAGAATATGAACATAGGACGAACATAATGTCATAGGCCTATACCTACACAGCTAGCAAATGGTTATGCATAAAAAGCAAAAGCGAGAATCTGCATCTACGGATATCCAGCCTGCTAGTAATCGGTCATTAAACCTTTAGCAATATGGCGAACATACTGAGAGAGCGAGCGAGAGAGAGAGAGAGAGAGAGAGAGAGAGAGAGAGAGAGAGAGAGAGAGAGAGAGAGAGAGAGAGAGAGAGAGAGAGAGAGAGAGAGAGACAGAGAGAGAGAGAGACAGAGAGAGAGAGACAGAGAGAGAGAGAGAGAGAGAGACAGAGAGAGAGAGACAGAGAGAGAGACAGACAGACAGACACAGAGAGAGACAGACATACATACACAGAGAGAGAGAGAGAGAGAGAGAGAGAGAGAGAGAGAGAGAGAGAGAGAGAGAGAGAGGGAGACTACTTGTGTAGACCATGTAAAGAAGGATCAAATAGATAGGCTAATCTGAGACTACACTGTTCAGAAATGTAAAAGTGAAACTTTTCCCTAGGACAGGCTTACTTAACGACCATGGGATTCCTTACGACTTTTCAAATGTGTAGATACGTATTGGTCAGTTCCCATGAAAGGAAATAACAATTGCATCTTATGTTTATGTATTTAGTGTTAAGTACTTGAAAGATCGAATCAAAAAAAGTAAATATTATGAAACTGCCAATTGAAAACAGGAGGACCTTGTTGTCCTGAGTTAACGAGCTTACCAGTATACACATTTAAGACATGATGAATCAAAGGAAAATTTGATAGCAGGTTTAGGCAGAATATATTGAAGTTTCTGTCTTCGCATTTTGAGAAATATGTCAATATTAAATCAACTTCCATCAAGTAGAAATATTTCTCTATACCATGTACTAGACTGGGAGAAAGTGTTTGAACAATGCAAAACTCATCAAGACAATTATTCTGACCAAGATTCAAAATGCAACCTCCAGAGTGTTATCAAGATTTTCTTTCATTTGGCCTAGTGACGTATCGTTTAACTCGGCATGACCCATTTTCGAACTTGGCCTAGATATCATTAAGATAAACATTCTGACCAAATTTTAAAAAATGTGGCTTTTACAGTGTTGACAAGATTTTCCTTCTATTTGGTCTAGTGACCTAGCTTTTGAACAGACTATATTCAAACTTTGCCTACATTTCATCAAAACAAACTTTCTGATAAAGTTTCAATATGCTCAAGTTAAAAAGTACCCACAATGTGTTAACCGTGTTAACACGGTTTCCCTTCAATTTGACCTAGTGACCTAGTTTCTGACTCAATATGACCCATATTCGAACTTGACTTATATATCATTAAGAAACCCATTATTACGAGAATGTTGTTTATACCTCCTCAGCGCTTGCGGGCACCTGCAGAGCGCGATCCAGACGCCCGGTTGAGAGAAAGGTTTGCATATGCACGCTACCGCTACAAAAAAAAATCGACAACTGATGGTCGAACTAGATATTCCAGATCGGCCTTCGGTTGGCTATATGAAATCGAACACAGATGGCCGAGCTTGATATTCCAGGTCGACGTTTTGTTTGTTATATAAATTCGAACACCGATGGCCGAGCTAGATATTCCAGGTCGGCGTTTTGTTTGCTATATAAAATCGAACACAGATGGCCGAGCTAGATATTCCAGGTCGGCGTTTTGTTTTCTTTATAAAATCGAACACAGATGGCCGAGCTAGATATTCCAGGTCGGCACTTGGTTTGCTATATAATTGATTGATTTGGGTTTAACGCCGTTTTTAACAATTTCTCAGTCATATCACGGCGGCCAGTTCACCTACTCATATGTTTCCTGGTTTTCGCACACCAGTACTCCACACAATAATCTTCCAAAGCAACTGGCTGCTTTTTCACTTAGACTTAGCCCATTGGTGTTTGCTATATAGAACCGAGAATAAATAACCAAGCTAGATATTCCATGCCGGCGTTCGGTTTGCTGTATAGATGTATGCTTAAATAATGCGAATTGAGTTTTACTGTGTTACATCATGGTGATTTTCTCTGCTTTCAACAGTTATATAACGAGACATACGATATTTTATTGTGTTTTCAATCGTTTTATAAACATATCACGGCGAATTGTGTCTTACTCTGCTTTCAACAATCATATAGTTAGATCGAGGCAAAATATGTTTACACTACATGCAAAGTTGTTTAGTCATATCTCTGCACATAGCGTTTTACCTTGATCTCAACAGAATATTACTTATATCATGGATTATGATAAAACGGGCTTATACTTGCTCATCAATTTCTTGTCTCTAGTAGGAATAGCAAACTATTTAAACATCGCGGTCTAACTGTTCAACAGCCATGGGAAGAGGTTATGGTCATTTTAAAACAAAAGTGTCATTGATAGATTGAGAGTAATCACCTTTGCAGATTGATGTTGCTCCGAGAATGTGCTAATACTGTTTAGATATCCGTTTCCGTTACACCACGTATTCACCGCCTCGGTGATGTAGTGGTAGAGCGTCCGGATCGGGTGCAGGAGATCTTGGGCTTGATTCATGACCGGATCTTACTAAATACCTTAAAAATGGAAGCAATGGCGTCTCTCCTTTGCGCTCGTGATTTATAATATTCTTGTATGTTTTTCTCGACACGTGTGTACGTGCTTTTAACCTTAGTAAAACTAATTATGCAAGCTAACAAAACGTGTAGATAGCTCCCAGTATACTCAAAACCAGTCTCTAATCTCACGGAATGTGATTAATCTATTGCTTTCGGAGAATATCATACTATTTATCAATAGAAAAATATATATTCAATGGTTTTTGCTTTTCGTTCTTCCAGGAATCATCAAATGACATTATAGATGCAGTCGATAAGCTGACAACAGAAAGAGATCTCATTGCTGATGGATCACGTGATTACACTTTACCCACAATTCAAGGAAAGCACAGCGACCTCAAGTCTATATCTCCAGAAACACTCTCTGACGTCATGAAGGGAGAATACAAAAAAAAGCTGGGTCACGTGCCCATCGTCGATTGTAGATACCCGTATGAGTATGAAGGAGGTCACATCAATGGAGCCGCAAATCTCTACACTAAAGATGACGTGAACAGCTTACTTCAGAATATTTCACAATCAGACAAACCACGTGTTCTCATCTTCCATTGTGAATTCTCTTCAGAAAGGGGACCTAAAATGTAAGTATTTAATCTAAACCATCTTGTACTTAAGGCGGATTTTCTTTCTGATATTCAAAACAAATTGGCTCTAATGCATAGCTTTTCTAAATAAGTGTATGCAAGCCAGGTTAAAGTAAACTGAACATTCTTTTATCTTTTAAAAAGATTATTTTGCATGAAGGAAAGAAAGAAGTGGATTTAAATGAAATTACGCGTTCAATGTGTATTAAATTTCCGTAATACTTTATTTTCATTTAATATTTTATTGTATACATGTGTTTCATTTATCATCATAGGTATCGATTCTTGAGAGCCCAGGACAGATCGATTAACAAAGACCATTACCCAAAGTTGAATTTCCCCGAGATATATCTTCTTGACGATGGTTACAAGGCATTCTACTACTCACAACATACTACCTCCGAAATGTGTCAGCCAATGAGCTACATGCCCATGCTACACGAAAACCACGGTGCTGATTTACGTCACTTCCGACACAAATCTAAGTCCTGGACAGCAGGAGAAAGCCAGAAACCACATTCTAGATTCAGCAGACGAAAGTCATTAGACTTTTAAATTGATGCCATTAACATGATATTTTAAATTGTGCAATACCTTTAATAATGTTAGTGCTTCTTTATCATGTTGCTATATCTTTTGATATTCATTTTGTTGATGATTTTATGTTAGATATTTAATAAATATATTACTACATCCATGTCGTCATTGCTTAAAAATCCTAAGATCGTGAGAAAAGGAATCCACCGTGTACAAGAGATGTTCGTGGGTTTTGGATTCAATCGTTACGGATTAGGTCTCTGTCGCGACGATGACGGTTCAGTGCCCTTTTTGCTAGTCACGTTTCCCAACATAATACTTTTTTGAATATCCAGGGAGTGTGCATAGGTGGGCAGTCGCCGCAAAACTTGAAAACATTTTTGAAATAAAATTAGTGCTGGGCTTACACCATAATAATTTGAGCGAATCTTTTGATCGGTGATAAAACTGATCCTATTGTGTATTGGTAGAGCGTTCGTCTGCCTCTTGTGCGAAGAGGTTTCTCGTTCGACCTCCGGACGGGTTATACTAAATATTTTAAAAGGGGTAATAATGGCCTTTAATCCTTTGTGGCAGTGTCACTGTTAACTTTATCCGACAAGTAACGAGCAGTTTACGATTTAAAGGAAAGACAAAACGTGAATCTTCCGCTACAAACGAATATCCAGCTAGCTAGAATATGGACATAGGACGAACATAATATCATGGGCCAATACCTACACAGCTAGCAAATGGTTATGCATGAAAAGCAAAAGCGAGAAATCTGCAGCTACGGATATCCAGCCTGCTAGTAATCGGTCATTAAACCTTAAGCAATATGGTGAACATACTGAGAGGGCGAGGGAGAGAGAGATGAGATAGAGAGCGAGGGAGACTACTTTGTGTAGACCATGGAAATAATGATCAAATAGATAGGCTAATCTGAGTCTACACTGTTCTGAAATGTAAAAGTGAACCTTTTCCCACGGACAGGCTTACTTAACGACCATGGGATTCCTTACGACTTTTCAAATAGTGTAGATACGTATTGGTCAGTTCCCGTGAGATAAAAGTACTTTTGGTTAGCGCGCGGGAGTTACTTTACGACGTCCCGATCAAAGTGAAGTACTATTTGAGAAGGAACATTTCACAGTATAGTATTCTGACCATATTGTTAAATCAAAGGACTGAAGTGCTGACGGCCTGGGGGCTGCAGGAAGGTTGGAGAAGTATGGAAAATGTGAAAGGGAATAACAATTGCATCTTATGTTTATGTATTTAGTGTTAAGTAATTGAAAATATAAAATCAAATAGTACATATTATGAAACTGCCAAATTGAAAATAGGAGGACCTTATTGTCACTATATCGTTCTCCTGAATAAAAGAGCTTACCAGTATACACAGTTAAGACATGATGAATCAAAGGAAAATTTGACAGCAGGTTTAGGCAGAATATTTTGTAGTTTTTGCCTTCTCATTTTGAGAAATATGTCAATATTAAATCAACTTCCATCAAGTAGAAATATTTCTCTATACCATGTACTAGACTGGGAGAAAGTGTTTGAACAATGCAAAACTCATCAAGACAATTATTCTGACAAAGATTCAAAATGCAAACTCCAGAGTGTTATCAAGATTTTCCTTCATTTGGCCTAGTGACATATCGTTTAACTCGGCATGACCCATTTTCGAACTTGGCCTAGATATCATTAAGATAAACATTCTGACCAAATTTTAAAAAATGTGGCTTTTACAGTGTTGACAAGATTTTCCTTCAATTTGGCCTAGTGACCTAGGTTTTGAACAGACATGACCTATATTCAAACTTTGCCTACATTTCATCATAACAAACTTTCTGATAAAGTTTCAATATGCTCAATTTAAAAAGTAGCCACCAGAGTGTTAACACGGTTTCCCCTCCATTTGACCTATTGACCTAGTTTCTGACTCAGTTTGACCCATACTTTTTAAATTGAGCGTACTGCCAAATGGGCGAAATGGAAGATGAATTCCATTTTATCCTACAATGTCCATACTATTTAGATATTAGATTCAAATTTGTAAAAAAGAAATATTGGAAAAACCCAAATATGTTAAAGTTAATTGAGCTTTTAAAAACCAATAATAAAGGTGACCTTATCAACCTTTGTAAATTTATTACCTTTTCCTTTCATAAACGCAACAATGATGTGCTTTGATATATATGTATTGTATGTATGTTGATATGTTTAATTTCCTTTCTAAACCAAACTATACACGATGAAATATAGAAACGTATGTAAATGGCATACTTTAGTTTCTGTACGTCTTTGACATTGTTTGGATATGATAATACGATATGTGGCAGCATGCATATGTGTATGTAAATAAAGTGATATGATATGCCATATGTCTTTTACTACATATTCATCTGCATGGTATAGTTGGCTATTACCTTTTTAAAGCTTCTAATATGACAAAGTAGTTTGTCCTCCAAAACTATATTGAGACCATTCTTTCCTTAATACACACATATATAATTTTTTCTTGTATATTTGTAAATGACCATAAACTTTGTAAAGTTTGAGTCAATAAAATATTCTGATTCTTCTGATTCTTTATAAGTTAAGTGTAATAAACGTTTTTTAGGAACTCGCGAAAGCAGAAAACACAAATGATGTAAGTGAATAATTTGTCCAAAGTAGTAATGAGATGCTGTATGTGGGAAAGGGTTATGATATGCACAGCAAATACATTATATGAAACTCATTTCCGATTATTAAGAAAAGAGATTTAATTTTCGCCAATACATACCTTTGCCTCAGTATATCTTCCTCTTTTACATGGTTGTAGATTATCGAAACAACTGTCTTCAACATCAGCTGGACGCTTTGGTGTAAACAAACTTTTCTTGATACCAGGATTGAATCTTGAACTGGTACGCTTACATGTCGGCATCTCGATCTGTAGAAAGAAAATATTCAAATAAATTTCATTTATATGTGGTTTTGTGATTATCTGAAGATTGTAAAGATATCTTAAAAATGGAAAATATTGCTTGCTTTGCTTTTCTTGAAAAAAGGAGATGATTAAAGTGAGGCAATAACCGTCATTTCCTTACCCGACCATGTCGTTAACCCATATCTCTCGCTCTCGATGCGTGGCAGCTATATCGGTGAGTCAGTTTCGATAAGTTCCGTTCTGTATATTCTTTTTGAGATGCGTTTTAGGAACACCGATGACCGAAGGACTAATGCAATATGTGTAGATCATGATCTACCTGCGCATTTGAGATGTCAAAGTTTTACTATTAATAAGTTTAAAGAACTTAACCAATTGTGAACACATTACTTTGGTGTTCATTCATTTGATAAATATGACATGTCGACACTGAAACAGCCTATAAAGAATATGACGTTACATCAGATTTACCTTGAACTTATGTTTTATAAAAATTAGATCAACATTCGAAAAGGGACTTTGATTTCTCATGACAGTTCATTGCATTTTTGGGAAACAACTTATATTGATACTTACAGAGAAATCAGCAGTCATGTTTGAGTCAGTGAACTTCCTATAAGGTGTGATAACTTGTAGGATCTCACTGTCGTTCACATCGGTTGTATCCTGTCGGACTGGAGAATCAATGGTGTCGTCAAATAACTTCATTCTGTAAAAGAAAAATATGATAGAAATGTGAAAGAACTGAAAGCCGTTACGTCAGGTTGACAGACATGTATTCTGTTTTATTTTAAACTCCAGAACAATCATTTTAGCGTGGAGAAATCACTTATAAAATACATTAAGCGTTCATATATATCTTCTGCGCAATCATTATTTTAAACGGTTTTGTTTTTCGTTGACTTTAATTATGTGCTGATATTTAAAATTCTAATTTAACCTTTAATATAATGAATATAAAGAAGAATACATGTATGTACTAACCTTAAACCCATATTTACTTGTTCCAGTGTCTTAATGAATTAGTTATTATTAGATGTATATGTGTACAGTGTGAGTGTGAAATAATTTCTAACTGACCTGAGACGAATTCGATCTTTATATTCTCCAAAAGTTTTCTTAATTAACTAGGATGTCATTATGCACCCCGAGAATTGAGACAATTAAGTCAGAGTAAAACGATAGATGTTCAGGTAATTATCACTGCCTTCGGACACATAACTAATATCGCTCAGATAACTAATTATCCCTAATCAGGATAGTTTGTTAGTTTGACTGAATTGGTGATTACTATATTTTGTGTATCTGAGAAGTTTGTATGTGTCTAATTAGTAAAGTGATTTATTTTGATTTTGTTTTGAATATGTTTGACAACTTTATTGCGTGTATTATCATTGTACCTAGATACATTATTATTATATTATATTATATATTATTATATGTAATAATATATATTTAAAAACTTAGTTTTATCATGTTAAGGAACAGTTAATGAACAGTGTATAAATGTATAAATAGTGATATGAATAGACAGATATATTTAAATAGAAATTTCCGTTAGCATACTTTATAAACATTTCGACAATAATATCGTACATGTAAGCAGAGTGTATAGCATTCAATACAATTGTTTAGGATGTCAATGTGTTAAACTGCATTGATTCTGATCAGGCATCGACATTTAAAACATCAACTGATCTTGTATATGTGAATGCTACCAAGCTGGATGCAACAGTCAATTTGTAACAATGGATGGTATTGAAGAAATTATATTTCTTTGATAATTATTGCTTAACTGCCCTATTATTTGCTTTCGTGCTTTCATTTTACATCATTCTTTGTAAACAAATATAAAAAAGAGATTCAACAAAACAAGTACATTTTACGCCGCTTTCAAGATTGTTTAAGTTTAATCACGGCGTTTCCTGGGTAAGTTACCAGCACTACCGGTCCATTCATCCTGTCACCACAATTCAGTCGTTATGCTTACCCCGTAATCACGAGCGCAAAGGAGAGACGCCATTGCTTCCATTTTTAAAGTATTAAGTAAGATACGGTCAAGAATCAAGCCCAAGACCTCCTGCACCCGATCCGGACGCTCTACCACTACATCACCGAGGCGGTGAATACGTGGTGTAACGGAAACGGATATCTAAACAGTATTAGCACTTTCTCGGAGCAACATCAATCTGCAAAGGTGATAACTCTCAATCTATCAATGACACTTTTGTTTTAAAATGACCATAACCTCTTCCCGTGGCTGTTGAACAGTTAGACCGCGATGTTTAAATAGTTTGCTATTCCTACTACAGACAAGAAATTGATGAGCAAGTATAAGCCCATTTTATCATAATCCATGATATAAGTAATATTCTGTTGAGATCAAGGTTAAATGCTCTGTGCAGAGATATGACTAAACAACTTTGCATGTAGTTTAAACATATTTTGCCTCGATCTAACTATATGATTATTGAAAGCAGAGTAAGACACAGTTCGCCATGATATGTTTATAAAACGATTGAAAACACAATAAAATACCGTATGTCTCGTTATATAACTGTTGAACGCGGTGAAAAACACAATGTGCGCTTTACAACTGTTGAAAGCGGTGAAAAACACAATGTGCGCTTTACAATTGTTGAAAGCGGTGAAAAACACAATGTGCGCTTTACAACTGTTGAAAGCGGTGAAAAACACAATGTGCGCTTCACAACTGTTTAAAGCGGTGAAAAACACAATGTGCGCTTTACAACTGTTGAAAGCGGTGATCGACACAATGTGCGCTTTACAACTGTTGAAAGCAGAGAAAAACACCATGATGTAACACACTAAAACCCAATTAGCATTAATTTAAGCATACATCTATACAACAAACCGAACGCCGACATGGAAATCTAGCTCGGTTATTTATTCTCGATGTTATATAGCAAACACCAATGGGCTATGTCTATGTGGAAAAGCAGCCAGTTGCTTGGGAAGATTGTTGTGTGGAGTACTGGTGTGCGAAAACCAGGAAACATATGAGTATGTGAACTGGCCGCCGTAATATGACTGAGAAATTGTTAAAAACGGCGTTAAACCCAAATCAATGAATTATATAGCAAACCGAGCACCGACCTGGAATATCTAGCTCGACCGTCAGTGTTCGGTTTTATAAAGAAAACAAAACGCCGACCTGGAATATCTAGCCGGCCATCTGTGTTCGATTTTATAAAGAAATCAAAACGCCGACCTGGAATATTTAGCTCGGCCATCTGTGTTCGATTTTATATAGCAAACAAAACGCCGACCTGGAATATCTAGCTCGGTCATCGGTGTTCGAATTTATATAACAAACAAAACGTCGACCCGGAATATCAAGCTCGGCCATCGGTTTTCGATTTCATATAGCCAACCGAAGGCCGATCTGGAATATCTAGTTCGACCATCAGTTGTCGTTTTTTTTGTAGCGGTAGCGTGCATATGCCAACCTCTCCCTCAGCTGGGCGACCCGATCGCGCTTTGCAGGTGCCCGCAAGCGCTGAGGAGGTATAAACAGCATTCTCGCAATAATGCTTTTCTTAATGATATATAAGTCAAATTCAAATATGGGTCATATTGAGTCAGAAACTAGGTCAATAGGTCAAATTGAAGGGAAACCATGTTAACACTCTGGTGGCTACTTTTTAACTTGAGCATATTGAAACTTTATCCGAAAGTTTGTTTTGATGAAATGTAGGCAAAGTTTGAATATAGATGTCTGTTCAAAAGCTAGGTCACTAGGCCAAATTGAAGGAAGATCTTGTTAACACTGTAAAAGCCATATTTTTAAAAATTTGGTCATAATGTTTATCTTAATGATATCTAGGCCAAGTTCGAAAATGGGTCATGCCGAGTTAAACGATAGGTTACTAGGCCAAATGAAGGAAAATCTTGATAACACTCTGGAGTTTGCATTTTGAATCTTTGTCAGAATAATTGTCTTGATGAGTTGTGCATTGTTCAAACACTTTCTCCCAGTCTAGTACATGGTATAGAGAAATATTTCTAATTGATGGAAGTTGATTTAATATTGACATATTTCTCAAAATGAGAAGGCAGAAACTTCAAAATATTCTGCCTAAACCTGCTGTTAAATTTTCCTTTGATTCATCATGTCTTAACTGTGTATACTGGTAAGCTGTTTTATTCAGGAGAACGATATAGTGACAACAAGGTCCTCCTGTTTTCAATTTGGCAGTTTCATAATATTTACTATTTTTTTATTTGATCTTTTAAGTACTTAACACTAAATACATAAACATAAGATGCAATTGTTATTTCATTTCACATTTTCCCTACTTCTTCAATCTTCCTGCAGCCCCCAGGCCGTCAGCAATTCAGTGCTTTGATTTAACAATATGGTCAGAATACTATACTGTGAAATGTTCCTTCTCAAATAGTACTTCACTTTGATCGGGACGTCGTAAAGTAACTCCCGCGCGCTAATCAAAAGTACTTTTATCTCACGGGAACTGTCCAATACGTATCTACACTATTTGAAAAGTCGTAAGGAATCCCATGGTCGTTAAGTAAGCCTGTCTGTGGGAAAAGGTTCACTTTCACATTTCAGAACAGTGTAGACTCAGATTAGCCTATCTATTTGATCATTATTTCCATGGTCTACACAAAGTAGTCTCCCTCGCTCTTTATCTCTATCTCTCTCTCCCTCGCCCTCTCAGTATGTTCACCCTATTGCTTAAGGTTTAATGACCGATTACTAGCAGGCTGGATATCCGTAGCTGCAGATTTTCGGTTTTGCTTTTCATGCATAACCATTTGCTAGCTGTGTAGGTATTGGCCCATGATATTATGTTCGTTCTATGTCCATATTCTAGCTAGCTGGATATTCGTTTGTAGCGGAAGATTCACGTTTTGTCTTTCCTTTAAATCGCAAACTGCTCGCTACTTGTCGGATAAAGTTAACAATGACACTGCCACAAAGGATTAAAGGCCATTATTACCCCTTTTAGAATATCTAGTATAACCCGTCCGGGGATCGAACGAGAAACCTCTTCGCACAAGAGGCAGACGAACGCTCTACCACTAAACAACATAATCAGTTTTATCACCGATAATAAGATTCGCTCAAATTATTATGGTGTAAGCCCAGCACTAATTTTATTTCCAAAATGTTTTCAAGTTTTGCAGCGACTGCCCACCTATGCACACTCCCTGGATATTCAAAAAAGTATTATGTTGGGAAACGTGACTAGCAAAAAGGGCACTGAACCATCATCGTCGCGACAGAGATCTAATCCGTGACGATTGAATCCAAAACCCACGAAAATCTTTTGTCCACGGTGGATTCCTTTTCTAACGATCTTAGGATTTTTAAGCAATGACGACATGGATGTAGTAATATATTTATTAAATATCTAACATAAAATCATCAACAAAATGAATATCAAAAGATATAGCAACATGATAAAGAAGCACTAACATTATTAAAGGTATTGCACAATTTAAAATATCATGTTAATGGCATCAATTTAAAAGTCTAATGACTTTCGTCTGCTGAATCTAGAATGTGGTTTCTGGCTTTCCTCTGCTGTCCAGGACTTAGATTTTTGTCGGAAGTGACGTAAAATCAGCACCGTGGTTTTCGTGTAGCATGGGCATGTAGCTCATTGGCTGACACATTTCGGAAGTCGTATGTTGTGAGTAGTAGAATGCCTTGTAACCACCGTCAAGAAGATATATCTCGGGGAAATTCAACTTTGGGTAATGGTCTTTGTTAATTGATCTATCCTGGGCTCTCAAGAATCGATGCCTATGATGATAAATGAAACACATGTATACAATGAAATATTAAATGAAAATAAAGTATTACGGAAATTTAATACACATTGAACGCGTAATTTCGTTTAAATCCTCTTCTTTCTTTCCTTCATGCAAACTAATCTTTTTAAAAGATAAAGAATTTTCAGCTTACTTTAACCTGGCTTGCATACCCTTATTAAGAAACGCTATGCATTAGAGCCAATTTGTTTTGAATATCAGAAAGAAAATCCGCCTTAAGTACAAGATGGTTTAGATTAAATACTTACATTTTAGGTCCCCTTTCTGAAGAGAATTCACAATGGAAGATGAGAACACGTGGTTTGTCTGATTGTGAAATATTCTGAAGTAAGCTGTTCACGTCATCTTTAGTGTAGAGATTTGCGGCTCCATTGATGTGACCTCCTTCATACTCATACGGGTATCTACAATCGACGATGGTCACGTGACCCAGCTTTTCTTTGTATTCTCCCTTCATGACGTCAGTGAGTGTTTCTGGAGATATAGACTTGATGTCGCTGTGCTTTCTTTGAATTGTGGGTAAAGTGTAATCACGTGATCCATCAGCAATGAGATCTCTTTCTGTTGTCAACTTATCGACTGCATCTATGATGTCATTTGATGATTCCTGGAAGAACGAAAAGCAAAAACCATTGAATATATTTTTCTATTGATAAATACTATGATATTCTCCGAAAGCAATAGATTAATGACATTGCGTGATATTAGAGACTGGTTTTGAGTATACTGGGAGCTATGCATAATTAGTTTTACTATGGTTAAAAGCACGTACAGACGTGTCGCGAAAAACATACAAGAATATTGGAAATCGGATTTGACCGCGTTTCGTTGAATGATATACCCATACTAACTCATTGCCGGTCTATATGATTTAACTTTTATAAGTTAAGTGTAATAAACGTTTTTTAGGAACTGTAACAAGACGATGGTTGATGCATCTACAGCAACACCTTTGTCGCGAAAGCAGAAAACACAAATGATGTAAGTGAATACTTTGTCCAAAGTAGTAATGAGATGCTGTATGTGGGAAAGGGTTATGATATGCAGAACAAATACTGGATATGAAACTCATTACCGATTATTAAGAAAAGAGATTTAATTTTCGCCAATACATACCTTTGCCTCAGTATATCTTCCTCTTTTACATGGTTGTAGATTATCGAAACAACTGTCTTCAACATCAGCTGGACGCTTTGGTGTAAACAAACTTTTCTTGATACCAGGGTTGAATCTTGAACTGGTACGCTTACATGTCGGCATCTCGATCTGTAGAAAGAAAATATTCAAATAAATTTTCATTTATATGTGGTTTTGTGATTATCTGAAGATTGTAAAGATATCTTAAAAATGGAAAATATTGCTTGCTTTGCTTTTCTTGAAAAAAGGAGATGATTAAAGTGAGGCAATAACCGTCATTTCCTTACCCGACCATGTCGTTAACCCATATCTCTCGCTCTCGATGCGCGGCAGCTATATCGGTGAGTCAGTTTCGATAAGTTCCGTTCTGTATATTCTTTTTGAGATGCGTTTTAGGAACACCGATGACCGAAGGACTAATGCAATATGTGTAGATCATGATCTACCTGCGCATTTGAGATGTCCAAGTTTTACTATTAATAAGTTTAAAGAACTTAACCAATTGTGAATACATTACTTTGGTGTTCATTCATTTGATAAATATGACAGGTCGACACCGAAACAGCCTATAAAGAATATGACGTTACATCAGATTTACCTTGAACTTATGTTTTATAAAAAATAGATCAACATTCGAAAAGGGACTTTGATTTCTCATGACAGTTCATTGCATTTTTGGGAAACAACTTATATTGATACTTACAGAGAAATCAGCAGTCATGTTTGAGTCAGTGAACTTCCTATAAGGTGTGATAACTTGTAGGATCTCACTGTCGTTCACATCGGTTGTATCCTGTCGGACTGGAGAATCAATGGTGTCGTCAAATAACTTCATTCTGTAAAAGTAAAATATGATAGAAATGTGAAAGAACTGAAAGCCGTTACGTCAGGTTGACAGACATGTATTCTGTTTTATTTTAAACTCCAGAACAATCAGTTTAGCGTGGAGAAATCACTTATAAAATACATTAAGCGTTCATATATATCTTCTGCGCAATCATTATTTTAAACGGTTTTGTTTTTCGTTGACTTTAATTATGTGCTGATATCTAAAATTCTAATTTAACCTTTAATATAATGAATATAAAGAAGAATATGTACTAACCTTAAACCCATATTTACTTGTTCAAGTGTCTTAATGAATTAGTTATTCTTAGATATCAATATGTGTACAGTGTGAGTGTGAAATAATTTCTAACTGACCTAAGACGAATTCGATCTTTATATTCTCCAAAAGTTTTCTTAATTAACTAGGATGTCATTATGCACCCCGAGAATTGAGACAATTAAGTCAGAGTAAAACGGTAGATGTTCAGGAAATTATCACTGCCTTCGGACACGTAACTGATATCGCTCAGATAACTAATTATCCCTAATCAGGATAGTTTGTTAGTTTGACTGAATTGGTGATTACTATCTTTTGTGTATCTGAGAAGTTTGTATGTGTCTAATTAGTAAAGTGATTTATTTTGATTTTGTTTTGAATATGTTTAACATCTTTATTGCGTGTATTATCATTGTACCTAGAATATCTTATATGTAATAATATATATTTAAAAACTTAGTTTTATCATGTTAAGAAACAGTTAAGGAACAGTGTATAAATAGGGATATGAATAGACAGATATATTTAAATAGTAATTTCCGTAAGCATACTTTATAAACATTTCGACAATAATATCGTACATGTAAGCAGAGTGTATAGCATTCAATACAATTGTTTAGGATCTCAATGTGTTAAACTGCATTGATTCTGATGAGGCATCGACATTTAAAACATCAACTGATCTTGTATATGTGAATGCTACCAAGCTGGATGCAACAGTCAATTTGTAACAATGGATGGTATTGAAGAAATTATATTTCTTTGATAATTATTGCTTAACTGCCCTATTATTTGCTTTCGTGCTTTCATTTTACATCATTCTTTGTAAACAAATATAAAAAAGAGATTCAACAGAACAAGTACATTTTACGCCGCTTTCAAGATTGTTTAAGTTTAATCACGGCGTTTCCTGGGTAAGTTACCAGCACTACTGGTCCATTCATCCTGTCACCACAATTCAGTCGTTATGCTTACCCCGTAATCACGAGCGCAAAGGAGAGACGCCATTGCTTCCATTAAAGCGTTAATATATATCTTCTGCGCAATCATTATTTTAAACGGTTTTGTTTTTCGTTGACTTTAATTATGTGCTGATATTTAAAATTCTAATTTAACCTTTAATATAATGAATATAAAGAAGAATATGTACTAACTTTAAACCCATATTTACTTATTCCAGTGTCTTAATAAAATAGTTATTATTAGATATCTATATGTGTACAGTGTGAGTGTGAAATAATTTCTAACTGACCTAAGACGAATTCGATCTTTATATTCTCCCAAAGTTCTCTTAATTACCTAGGATGTCATTATGCACCCCGGGAATTGAGACAATTAAGTCAGAGTAAAACTGTAGATGTTCAGGTAATTATCACTGCCTTCGAACACGTAACGGATATCGCTCAGATAACTAATTATCTCTAATCAGGATAGTTTGTTAGTTTGACTGAATTGGTGATTACTATCTTTTGTGTATCTGAGAAGTTTGTATGTGTCTAATTAGTAAAGTGATTTATTTTGATTTTATTTTGAATATGTTTGACAACTTTATTGCGTGTATTAGCACGTATTAGCATTGTACCTAGAATGTCTTATATGTAATAAATATATATTTAAAAACTTAGTTTTATCATGTTAAGGAACAGTGTATAAATAGGGATATGAATAGACAGATATATTTAAATAGTAATTTCCGTTAGCATACTTTATTAATATTTCGACAATAATATCGTACATGTAAGCAGAGTGTATAGCATTTGATACAATTGTTTAGGATGCCAATGTGTTAAACTGCATTGATTCTGATTAGGCATCGATATTTAAAACATCGACTGATCTTGTATATTTGAATGCCACCAAGCTGGATACAACAGTCAATTTGTAACAATACTTATCGTATTAAATTACTGGTTATGTTATATGAAGATCACCCGTCAGCAAATCGTGGTATGGGGCAATTTAATTATGTTTTTCTCATGTGTTATATGATAACCCTTGACTCTAACAGCTTGAATAATTTGACCAAGTTTCTGACGTTACTGTTTTCGATTATAAGTAATGCATATAGATGGAATGCTTTTTGAAATACTCTCCCGTCATTTTTAATTGTATTCGTTGTGTATTGGTTGTTGTTTCTTTACGCCTATTTCAACACATTTTAAGTTATATCACGGCGTTTCCTGGGTAAGTTACCAACACTACTGGTACATTCATCCTGTCACCAACAGCCATTCGTTATGCCTTAACACAAAGAGCAGTGAAACACGTGTAGTAAAGATCCCACATCGCTAGACACGGCTCTTACGAACTTAACACAAAGAGCAGTGAAACACGTGTAGTATAGATCACACATCGCTAGACACGGCTATTACGAACTTAACACAAAGAGCAGTGAAACACGTGTAGTATAGATCCCACATCGCTAGACACGGCTCTTACGAACTTAACACAAAGAGCAGTGAAACACGTGTATTATAGATCCCACATCGCTAGACACGGCTCATACGAACTTAACACAAAGAGCAGTGAAACACGTGTAGTATAGATCCCACATCGCTAGACAAGGCTCATACGAACTTAACACAAAGAGCAGTGAAACACGTGTAGTATAGATCCCACATCGCTAGACACGGCTCATACGAACTGAACATAAAGAGCAGTGAAACACGTGTAGTATAGATCCCACATCTCTAGACACGGCTCTTACGAACTTAACACAAAGAGCAGTGAAACACGTGTATTATAGATCCCATATCGCTAGACACGGCTCTTACGAACTTAACACAAAGAGCAGTGAAACACGTGTAGTATAGATCCCACATCGCTAGACACGGCTCATACGAACTTAACACAAAGAGCAGTGAAACACGTGTAGTAAAGATCCCACATCGCTAGACATGGTTCTTACGAACTTAACACAAAGAGCAGTGAAACACGTGTAGTATAGATCCCACATCTCTAGACACGGCTCATACGAACTTAACACAACGAGCAGTGAAACACGTGTATTATATATCCCACATCGCTAGACACGGCTCTTACGAACTTAACACATAGAGCAATGGAACACGTGTATTATAGATCCCACATCGCTAGACATGACTCTTACGAACTTAACACAAAGAGCAGTGAAACACGTGTATTATAGATCCCACATCGCTAGACACGGCTCATACGAACTTAACACCAAGAGCAGTGAAACACGTGTAGTAAAGATCCCACATCGCTAGACATGGTTCTTACGAACTTAACACAAAGAGCAGTGAAACACGTGTAGTATAGATCCCACATCGCTAGACACGGCTCTTACGAACTTAACACCAAGAGCAGTGAAACACGTGTATTATAGATCCCACATCGCTAGACACGGCTCTTACGAACTTAACACAAAGAGCAGTGAAACACGTGTAGTATAGATCCCACATCGCTAGACACGGACACCAAGAGCAGTGAAACACGTGTATTATGTTTCAGCGACAGCTCGAGAGAAATTATTTACTTCGATAGATTGCACGACACGGGTTACAATCGACTGGAATAGGGAAAATTGTATTTCCAGCGTTGTATTTCAACTCGTATGAACATGTATGATGGGTATTTCAAAATAAAGTTTGTTCCTGATATCGTTCCTGATATATTGTCTGATATATAATTAATATATATATACACGTTTCACTTCTGAGGCTACATACAGCCAGCAACTTGATAACGTTTACTGTAGACGACATGGCTATTCAACTTGCAATCTCTTCCGTTCTTCCATTGTCTAACTTATGTATTTGATAAACATATTTAACAGTTTTACACATACTTTTCAATATGTAATATAGATAAGCATTTAGGTTCACATAACTGGCTTAACCCAAACTGCCTCAAGTTAAACATTTACCTCTACAGCAGACGCTTTGGATAACAACGCCTTGAAATAATTTGGGAAAGATATTATGAATGGAAGTATAACTATTGAATACAATTGAAAACAAGGTGGCCCATTTGGTCACAGTGTGTTCGAAAGTCGATTGCTGCAGTGCGATAAGATGAGTTTAGGGCTAATCTGGTCATATCTCACGAGCTACGACCTTAGCAAGTTTTGAAGTTGAATTCGCATCGGAATACAAATGTTAACTACTTCTTTGGACCATTATACGTTTACGTTGAATACACTTAAATAGTATAAGGCGAATCGAATTCGTTGACCAGACCGCCCTGTGATGCAAACTTATCTGGATGATGATCATGCATTTGAATACCCAAATGTGAACTGTCCTTTGTTTGTTTGTCTGGAGTTTAACGCCGCTTTCAACAGCTTTGCTCATATCACTGGGGTCAGTGCACCTACCCATGTTTTCCTGGCTTTCCTACACCAGTACTTACACAACATTCTTTCGAAGCCACTGACTACTTTCTCACGTAGATCAGAGGTGAGAGGCGATGAAAAATCGCCCGAAAGAATGTCGCCGCAAACGGCGGCCAGTTCACTTAACGCGTTTACCATGGCTTTCCCGAACTAGAACTCCACACAACATTATTCCGAGGTAACTGGTTAAGGAGAATGACGCTAGTCACAGTGACTGCAATGTTTATACCTGTACATTTAAGAGAATGTTTCACCATTTGGGGTCACAGCTTTCATATAACGAAAGGTTTTTAAATAAAAAACTAAGTGAAATAATAACGTGAATATTCTTCGTTAGGCCTAGTGGTATTTGTCCGGCTTCGTCTTATTGTACAGCTGAAGGATTCTACGTTAGACATAGTGGTATTTATGCGGTTACGTCATTTTGTTTGTTTTATTTGTTTTATCGGGTTTTTTAACATTATTTCAGTTATATTACGGTGACAGTACACATAATAATGATCCCTGTGTAAACAAACCAGTACTTGGCTGTAAATATACCATGACCGTAGTGCCCCGACTGGTGACGCCCGGTTTCAGATCCCTGATAATAATCAATCGACCACGGCGGATTCCTACGTCATTTTGTACAGCTGAAATGTTTTCTAATATTTACCGTAGTTTATCCGTCCCTGCATTAGTTTTTCACTGTTTTGTTTATATGACAAAGTCTCCTAACAGGATTGGAGACGTGCTCCAGGAAAACCTGTCTGTTAATCCGGATCCACAAGGATAAGGGGTAGAGTTAATCCGGATCCACAAGGATACCGCTTTACAGACGCATTTTGAAATATTCTCTGACAGGTAAACGAACCGTGCAGAACCAGCTGAATACCGGTTTACATACGTCTTTTAGACAGGTAAACGAACAGCGCAGAACCAGCTGAATACCGGTTTACAGACGTTTTTGAAATATTCTATTACAGATAAACGAACAGTGCAGAACCAGCTGAATACCGGTTTACAGACGTTTTTTTGGACAGGTTAGCGAACACTGCAGAACAAGATGAATATCGGTTTACATACGTTTTTTGGAATATTCTATGACAGGTAAACGAATAGTGCAGAACCAGCTGAATACCGGTTTACAGACGTTTTTTGAAATATTCTATGACAGGTAAGAGAACACTGCAGAACCAGATGAAAATCGGTTTACAGACGTTTTTTTAAATATTCTATGACAGGTAAACGAACAGTGCAGAATCAGCTGAATACCGGTTTACAGACGTTTCTGAAATATTCTTTGACAGGTAAGCAAACAGTGCAGAACCAGATGAATACCGGTTTACAGACGTTTTTTTTTAATATTCTATGACAGGTAAGCAAACAGTGTAGAACAAGCTGAATACCGGTTTACATACGTCTTTCAGACAGGTAAGCGAACAGTGCAGAACAAGCTGAATACCGGTTTACAGACTTTTTTTTGAAATATTCTATGATATATAAGCAAACAGTGCAGAACTAGATGAATACCGGTTTACAGACGTTTTACTGGAATATTCTATGACAGGTAAGCAAACAGTGCAGATCCAGCAGAATAACGGTTTATAGATGTATTTAGACAGGTAAACGAACCGTGCAGAACCAGCTGAATACCGGTGTAGATACGTTTTTAGACAGGTAAACGAACCGTGCATAACCGGCTGAATACCGGTTTACAGACGTGTTTTAGACAGGTAAACGAACAGTACAGAACCAGCTGAATACTGATTTAGAGACTTGTTTTGAAATATTCTATGACAGGTTAACGAACCGTGCAGAGCCAGCTGAATATAGGTTCATAAAAGTTTGTTAGACAGGTAAACGATCAGTGCAAAACCAGCTGATTACCGGTTAACAGACGTTTTTGAGACAGGTAAACGAACAGTGCAGAACCAGCTAAATACTGCTTTACAGACATTTTTAAAATATTTAATGACAGGTAAGCGAACAGTGCATTACCAGCTGAATACCGGTTTACAGACGTTTTATGTACAGGGAAGCAAACAGTGCAGAACCAGCTGAATACCGATTTAAAGACTTTTTTAAAATATCCTATGACAGGTAATCGAACAGTGCAAAACCATCTGAATACCGATTTAAAGACTTTTTTAAAATGTTCTATGACAGCTAATCGAGCAGTGCAGAATTTATTTATTTATTTATAGGTTTTTTACGCCGATTTCAACATTATTTCAGTTATATCACGGCGACAGTTCACTTATTCATGATCCCTGGGTAGAACTGTGCAGAACCAGCTGAATACCGGTTTACAGACATTTTTTAGACAGGTAAGCGAACAGTGCAGAACCAGCTGAATACCGGTTTACAGACGTTTTTTAGGGAGGTAAACGAACAGTGTAGAACCAGCTAAATACCGATTTACAGACTTTTTTGAAACATTCTATGACAGGTAAGCGAACAGTGCATAACCAGCTCAAAACCGGTTTACAGACGTTTTTCTGACGGATAAACGAACAGTGCAGAATACCGGTGTACAGACTTTTTTAAAAAATATTCTATGACAGGTTCAGCGAACAGTGCAGTACCAGCTGAATACTGGTTTACAGACGTTTTTGGACAGGTAAGCGAACAATGCAGGACCAGCTGAATACGGATTTACAGACGTTTTTTAGACATGTACACAAACAGTGCAGACCAGCTGAATACCGATTTACAGACTTCTTTAAAATATTCTATGACAGGTAATCAAACATTGCAGAACCAGCTGAATACCGCTTTACATACATTTTTAGACAGGTAAACGAACAGTGCAGAACCAACTGAATACCGGTTTACAGACGTTTTTTAGACAGGTAAATGAACAGTGCAGAACCAGCTGAATACCGATTTTCAGAATTTTCTTTTTAAATAATCTATTTCAGGTAAGCGAAGAGTTCAGCACCAGCTGAATACCGGTTTATAGACGGTTTTTAACGGGTAAACGCTGAATACCGGTTTACAGACTTTTTTGGGACAGTTAAAAGAACATTGCATAACCAGCTAAATACCGGTTTACAGACGTTTCATAGACAGGTAAGCAAACAGTGCAGAACCAGCTGATTACCGGTTTGCAGACATTTTTAGACAAGTAAACGAAAACAATGCAGAACCTGCCAAATACCGTTTTACAGACTTTTTTGAATTATTCTATGACAGGTAAGCGAACAGTGCAGAACCAGCTGAATACGGGTTTACAGACGTTTTTTAGACCTGTACACGAACAGTGCAGACCAGCTGAATACCGATTTACAGACTTCTTTAAAATGTTCTATGACAGGTAATCAAACAGTGCAGAACCAGCTGAATACCGCTTTACATACATTTTTAGACAGGTAAACGAACAGTGCAGATCCAGCTGAATACCGGTTTACAGACTTTTTTAGACAGGTAAACGAACAGTGCAGAACCAGCTGAATATAGATTTTCAGAATGTGTTCTTTAAATATTCTATTTCAGGTAAGCGAAGAGTGCAGCACCAGCTGAATACCGGTTTACAGACGGTTTTTAACGGGTAAACGAACAGTGCAGAACCAGCTGAATATCGGTTTACATACTTTTTTGGGACAGTTAAAAGAACAGTGCATAACCAGCTAAATACCGGTTTACAGACGTTTTATAGACAGGTAAGCAAACAGTGCAGAACCAGCTGATTACCGGTTTGCAGACATTTTTAGACAAGTAAACGAAAATAATGCAGAACCGGCCAAATACCGCTTTACAGATTTTTTTGAATTATTCTATGACAGGTAAGCGAACAGTGCAGAACCAGCTGAATACGGGTTTACAGACGTTTTTTGGACAGGTGAGCGAACAGTGCAGAACCAGCTAAATACCGGCAGCAGGCAGGTCAAATAGCAAAACAATTTTCCCGTTCTGTTGATTAGCAATATGGAAGAATATCAAAGCCAAATCTCAAAGCTTGCTAAATGACAAAACTAGGCTCCCGTTGTTTTTGGTTAGCAATATGACAGAATAGTAAGGAGAGCAAGCAGGTAAAATATCATAAAGAATTTCTCGACCTGCTTGAATGAAAAGGATTGAATAGCTTAGAACACAATCTCATTCAACCGTTTTGTCAATTTAAAACCAGTGTAACGTGTCGAGCGGATTAGTATAGTGAATTTTACTTTAGCTATAAAATGTACAGCTTTCTGATTAATCCAATGATTGAAAATTGTTGAATAAAGGAGTATTGTCTACCTGACAATGAATTAATCAAACCTGATCATGTAATGAGGCAAAACACATAGAAATCAAACAAATAAATACAATCGGTCTCCATTTTCGGAAGCCAACAACTCGTCAAAGACGGAATCGTCAGAAAATTGGATTAGCACATGCTTAAATATTTGAACCGCGTCTTATTGACTCTTCGTAACACGATCATGTACATAGGTTAATTGTCGTAAAACCATGGGGCTACAGTTCTAGTTCATTGTCAACAGAATCATCTAGGACTAAATGACACCAGCAAAAGAAACATCGATATCTGTCGTTCTCCAGTTGTGTTAATCAATCAGGTAGACAGAAGTGCATGCTTCTTCATCTTTAATACTTGTATTAATCATAAGCGTCTACAGACCAGTGTTTGCGCCTCTGTAGCAGACCGCATTAGGATGCGAACACAACGAAGAATTGTCGTTTCCCCAAAAACCGTAGTTCTACCCTTTCCGCATAATCGTATATGTTCGTACAATAATTGTTTTCCCATTTGAAAAAAAAAAAAGTGATTACCGTAATCATGTCATGGATTTGAGACGCGACAGGTAAAAGGGTTCTGGTTTCATTTTAGTTTCTCGGAATCAGTAATCTATTTCTCACATGCAGACGATTTCTGAAACCATTACTGATTTGTTTGTGATATGAATGTGTATCGAAGAACGTAACAAGGACCATTAAATAACTTCCAGCTTTGTTATTCATTCATACTTCAATATTTATTGTAAAAGAAAAGACATATACGTTTTTATAAAATATTTAGGCCAGCGGCCCACAATACAGCAAAGATATTTACAATTATGAATATCTAAAGAGTGACAACAAAAGTGAAGAGTTTACGTTAATGAAATGCCTTTATTGGGTATTTTTAATTGCATTCTTAAATCAAAGCACAGAAAGTGCTAACGGCCTGGGGGCTGCAGAAAGGTTGGAGAAGTAGGGAAAATGTAAAGTAAATAACAATTGCAGCTTACGTTTATGTATCTATTGTTAAGAAGTTGAAAGATGAAACTGGCAATTGGAAAACAGGAGGACATTGTTTGCCCCATATCGCTCACAAGTATACAAATTTAAGACATGAAGAATCAAAGGAAAATTTGACAGCAGGTTTAGGCAGAAACATTTTGAAGTTTCTGCCTTCTTATATTGAGAAATATGTCAATGTTAAATCAACTTCCATCAAGTAGTTTCTGTGTGTTGTAAAAACTGAACCCACTCGAGCAAACTTGGTGGATGTTCCGAGAGGTTCAGTTAAGGAATATTTCAGAGAAATTAATTTGAAATCCGGCTGTGCCAGAAGTTTCTGACAAGAAGAATTTAATAGTTTTTCTTTTTTGTCGCCAGGGCAACAAGTTGTGCACTGAATGGAATTATATGAACAACTATCAAAGTGGGGCCATACAAGGAAAATCCATGCCAATTGTTATCAACTTGCAGGCAGTGGCTTTGATGAGAGTTACAGACAGTGAGTGAGTCCAATAGATCATCAAGAGCCTTTGGCTCAGGTGATCTAAAAAGAACTTAGGTTTCAGGACCAAAAAAACACTAGTATATAAAATACATACTTTCTTGTTTAAGGATGATCACACTTGTGATCGAAACTGATAACTGTTAATTAGCGTAGTATTGGGTAAACAAGAAACATTTAAGCACTTTCATTTACAACTATGTACAGCACAAGGTCAATGGATGAATACTAAAAAATGCATTACTACTTGAAAGTGATATTAACCCTTTGCTCCACAATACTGCATTTCCCTGCAGTCAATCTAGAGCAGGCATTTGAAAACAGTGTAAGAAGAGTTTAGATTGCTCGTATTGAGCAATCTGAAATCTTCCGTAAATGTTAGTGTAATTCATGCATTACTTATAAGTGGGGAATAAATACTTTCAATTTGGAAGAGTCCAAGACAATGCTTATGTAGTAAAGAGTTAAACACATGATCCACAAGCATTTTCCTACACCTATACATTCAAAGAATTAAGTGACATTCATTCATCAGGTATCCGTTATGGGTGAATTGGGCCACCATTTACAGTGTGGGAAACAGTGCATGGAGTGATCATATGGCTCATTATGAGCATTCTGAACTCTGCCTTTCCCGTTTTTTAATGACTTTCTGTTTTGTGTGCATGAAATGTGTATTTTTGGAACAAAGTTTTCAATATTAGACATGCACTATATGGCTTTATGCACTATATGACTGACCGAAGACAAGATCTACCATTACTATTATGTGTGCAAGTGACCTTCCTTTGACACATTTGACAAATATTTAACCCTTTGCTCCATAAGCATTTTCTTGGACACATCCAAATTGAAAGCAGTGATTCACCACTTATCAGTGTAACTGATACATAATTCAGACTAAACAATTATTCTGCATATTCATTATCACTTTCAATATAAAAAAATGATATAAGTCCATCCATCAAATCCTGAACACCCTTCGTCATCACTTGTGTCAACAATTTCAATAGGAAAACATGATTATGTGTTCGTCCATTGAAACAGGTACAAATTGCTTTTTGGAAACAGTGCTGATACAGATCGGCCTGCTTATCTGCACAGTCTGATCAATATCTCCACTGTTCTCATTATCTTTCCATACGCTTGTTAGAATCTTCTGTCAACTTGTTAAGACTTTAATAAGACGGAGCAGATGTGTACAATCTGATCTGGGCCTACATCGTTTGGAAAGATAACTTGTATATTTTCCTATGCACTGGCTCATATATCCATCTGTTATCACAGGTTGGTGCAAAAAGTCAGTCAGTACATCCATCTGTTATCATAGATTGGTGCATATAGTCAGTCAGTGTATTTATCTGTTATCATATATTAGTGCATATAGTCAGTCAGTGTATTCATGTGTTATCATATATTAGTGCATAAAGTCAGTCAGTGTATCCCTCCGTTATCATAAATTAGTGCAAAAAGTCAGTCAGTGTATCCGTCTGTTATCATATATTGGTGCATAAAGACAGTCAGTGTATCCGTCTGTTATCATAAATTGGTTCATAAAGTCAGTCTGTGTATCCATCTGTTAGTATAGATTGGTGCATATGGTCAGTGCATCCATCTGTTATCATAGATTGGGGCATAACATCAGTCAATGTATCCGTCAGTTATCATATATTGGTGTATAAAGTCAGTCAGTGTATCCATCTGTTATCATAAATTGCTGCATAAAGTCAGTAAGTGTATCAATCTATTATCATAGAGTGGTGCATATAATCAGTCAGTGTATACATCTGTTATCATAGATTAATGCATATAATCAGTCAGTGTATTCATCTGTTATCAACTTATCATAGATTGGTGCATATAGTCAGTCAGTGTATCCGTCTGTTATCATATATTGGTGCATATAGTCAGTCAGTGTATCCGTCTGTTATCATATATTGGTGCATATAGTCAGTCAGCGTATCCGTCTGTTATCATAGATTGGTGTATAACGTCAATCAGTGTGTTGCATAAAGTCAGTTAGTGTATCCATATGTTATCATAGATTGTTGCACAAAGTCAGTCAGTGTACCCATCTGTTATCATACAGTGTTGCATAAAGTCAGTCAGAGTATCCATCTGTTATCATAGATTGTTGCATAAAGTCAGTCAGTGTACCCATCTGTTATCATACAGTGTTGCATGAAGTCAATCAGAGTATCCATCTGTTATCATAGATTGTTGCATAAAGTCCGTCAGTGTATCCATCTGTTATCATAGATTGGTGCATAAAGTCAGTCAGAGTATCCATCTGTTATCATAGATTGTTGCATAAAGTCAGTCAGTGTACCCATCTGTTATCATACAGTGTTGCATAAAGTCAGTCAGAGTATCCGTCTGTTATCATAGATTGTTGCATACAGTCAGTCAGTGTACCCATCTGTTATCATACAGTGTTGCATAAAGTCAGTCAGAGTATCCATTATTATGACTTGACATTTATAAACCTGATCTCGGACATTCAGCAAAAAGTAAATTAATATGAAGTATGTAATCGCATCTACACAGTACATTCAACAAGAAGTAAATTGATATAAAGTATATAATCGCATCTACACAGTACATTCAGCAAAACGTAAATTAATATAAAGTATGTAATCCCATCTACACAGTACATTCAGCAAAAAGTAAGTTAATATGAAGTATGTTATCGCATCTACACAGTACATTCAGCAAAAAGTAAATTAATATGAAGTGTGTAATCGCATCTACACAGTACATTCAGCAAAATGTAAATGGATATAAAATATGTAATCGCATCTACACAGTACATTTAGCAAAAAGTAAATTAATATGAAGTATGTAATCGCATCTACACAGTACATTCAGCAAAAAGTAAATTAATATGAAGTATGTAATCGCATCTACACAGTACATTCAGCAAAAAGTAAATTGATATAAAGTATGTAATCGCATCTACACAGTACATTCAGCAAAAAGTAAATTGATATAAAGTATGTCATCGCATCTACACAGTACATTCAACAAAAAGTAAATTGATATAAAGTATGTAATCGCATCTACACAGTGTCAAGATCTTCCCTGTTCATATTTTACTTACAAAAGCGCGTTAAAAGCGTCTCTCAACTTCTGTAGATTCTGATAAACCTTCACAGATGAACAGGGTTGCCTGAACCTAAAATGTTCCAGAAATGTATTTTTCTCATGCACTGGCTCATATATTTCCATCAAATTGTGCACATATATACATATACTCTTGCTTATACAGAGAAATATATGAGAACACAAACCCATATATTCACACACATACATCAATATATATATACATTCACATTCATCATACATATACACTTAGATATCGTAATATATATTTGAAAGCACTGCAGGTCATACATCGAACTATATGAAGTTTAGTTCAGTACGTATTCAGTTTGAGCGCATCTAGCGAATTTGTGTTTTTGTGGCATTCCGGTTAGACATAATTTACATTTATATTAGCGTGAAAGAAATGGAGACACAATATTTGATGATTTCTTATTCAGGAAGATGTTCAAGAAGATGTTCAAGAATATGTTCATGAAGATGTTCAAGAAGATGTTCAAGAAGATGTTTATATACTTTTTACGCAGAAAGTAAAGACTCTAATGAGACTGTCAGGAGCCATGACTGTATGCAGACGCATTAAGACATCGAATCGCTGGTTACTACCTATTTCATTATGATTGTTTTAGACTAGAGAATAATCCATTTATGGTGAACACGACATTTTGATGTCAGCTTTTGACTATTTTTTTCCGACAGCAAACGTCACACTGTTATGTATCGTAAAGTTCAAAGTAGACTCGAGTGCGTGAGGAGTGCATTTTAAAAATGATAGTAATGGCTGCCCCCGCCCCCCCCCCCCCCCCCCCCCCCTGGCGCTCAGGGTTACCATGTTAGCATAACGTCTGACTGGCTTGTGTCAGGATATAAAAACCAGTAGTACTGGTAACTTACCCAGGCAATGCCGTGATGTAACTGAAAAGTTGTTGAAAGCGGCGTTTAACTCCAAACAATCAATCAATCAATCCAAGTAGGCTATAAGTCACACTGGTACATATCGTATAGTTCCAAGAAGGCTATAAGTCACACTGGTACATATCGTATAGTTCAAAGCAGGCTATAAGTCACACTAGTACATATCGTATAGTTCAAAGCAGGCTATAAGTCACACTGGTACATATCGTTTAGTTCAAAGCAGGCTATAAGTCACACTGGTACATATCGTATAGTTCAAAGCAGGCTATAAGTCACACTGGTACATATCGTATAGTTCAAAGCAGGCTATAAGTCACACTGGTACATATCGTATAGTTCAAAGCAGGCTATAAGTCACACTGGTACATATCGTATAGTTCAAAGCAGGCTATAAGTCACACTGGTACATATCATATAGTTCAAAGCAGGCTATAAGTCACACTGGTACATATCGTATTGTTCAAAGCAGGCTATAAGTCACACTGGTACATATCGTATAGGCCAAAGCAGGCTATAAGTCACACTGGTACATATAGTATAATTCAAAGCAGGCTATAATTCACACTGGTATATATCGTATAGTTCCAAGTAGGCTATAAGTCACACTGGTATATATCGTATAGTTCAAAGCAGACTATAAGTCACACTGGTACATATCGTATAGTTCAAAGCAGACTATAAGTCACACTGGTACATATCGTATAGTTCAAAGCAGGCTATAAGTCACACTGGTACAAATCGTATAGTTCAAAGCAGGCTATAAGTCACAATGGTACATATCGTATAGTTCAAAGCAGGCTATAAGTCACACTGGTGCATATCCTTTAGTTCCAAGTAGGCTATAAGTCGCACTGGTATATATCGTATAGTTCAAAGCAGACTATAAGTCACACTGGTACACATCGTATAGTTCAAAGTAGGCTATAAATCACAATTGTACATATCGTATAGTTCAAAGGAGGCTATAAGTCACACTTGTACATATCGTATAGTTCAAAGGAGGCTATAAGTCACACTGATACATGTCGTATAGTTCAAAGCAGGCTATAAGTCACACTGGTACATATCGTATAGTTCAAAGCAGGCTATAAGTCACACTGGTATATATCGTAAAGTTCAAAGTAGGCTATAAGTCACACTGGTACATATCGTCAAGTTCAGAGTAGGCTATAAGTCACACTGGTACATATCGTATAGTTCCTAGAAGGCTATAAGTCACACTGGTAAATATCGTAAAGTTAAAAGCAGGCTATACGTCACACTGGTACATATCGTATAGTTCAAAGCAGGCTATAAGTCACACTGGTACATATCGTATAGTTCAAAGCAGGCTATAAGTCACAATTGTATATATCATAAAGTTCCAAGAAGCCTATAAGTCACATTAGGATATATCGTAATTTTCCAAGTAGGCTATAAGTCACACTGGTATATTTCGTAAAGTTCAAAATATTTTAATCACTTTTAACGCCATCAACGTTGTTTCAGTGATTCCTATTGTATTTCAATAATTCGCATATAGGTCACCGCCCTCTAAGTAACATCGTATAACTTTGTGGATATATCGGTACTGTTCCTGAAGTAAGACAAACAAAGAAAGTTGTCATGATTTATAACATTATAATACAATTATCACCTTTTTCGAATAACATATTTATAATTAATGATAATTTTAGGTTCGTCTGTTTTTCGTAGAAAAAAGTCGGGGTATTGTGATATCCTTGGCGTCGTCGTCTGCGTCGTCACACAACTTTAACCTTACCTCATAACTCAACAACCGTTAAACATATTCAAGTCTATACCAAGTCACTTAACTCTGGCTTTAATTATTATTCAGTAAGGCCCCTTTTTCGACTTAAAGAAAAGCAGACCAGCGTTGGTGTTCGCTTGAGGCGTTCTTGTTTAAAATACAATCGTCAATCTTTGCGTTTGGAAGAATCCATAACCAAATTTAAGAACACCATTAAATGATGAAATGGTTGAGTTGCCTAGCAGGCAATGGTATAGAATCTGGTAAGACGGCACTTCACTGGTGGCATAGGAGTAACTCATTAATACCCTCAGTCAAAGAATAAACTGTTACATCCACTAACTGTAATAAATCCACCAATCGAAGTACAGCAGTTGCTATAATTAGATTGGTTGATCTGCTGCTGTTAGTTCACGTAACATTACCTAAAATTACTGGTTGAGCTTGAAACGTTTGAAATGTAGTATATAAGACGTTAATATCAGGCATTTTGAAAATAAGTTATTCATCCCGTAACCTCTTTGCTCTGTGGTTGTGGAAATGGTAATACTTGTCAATATAAATAGAAATCGAACAACAGTTTGACTGTAGTCCACATAGACTGTTAGGCTGCCATATAATAGTATTGGTATTCACCAACCCAAAATAAGGAAAAACAAACGTTTGACTCTTTCAGCGCCGATGATTTTAAAGTAGACTCTTCCATATTCAAAGCCCGACAACACAATCTTTCATTATAATACGAGTTTTGGAATATTTGTTTATAACTAAAAGGCAAACAATGTGATTTCCGGTGAGACAGCTCATTAGGAGCTGACTCATCTGAATCCGTATTATTGGCAAAACCTCAACATTGCCATTGACACTGAACGAATTAAAAAACACATAAAAACATAATGCCTGTAAGTCGACCGATCTTGTTTTTACAACTACATGGACAGATGCAGAGGGTCTAAATAGTCTTCAGTATTTGTGTCTTTTGGCTAGAATTAATGAGCGGTGCTCCAGGAATACAACATTAACGTAAGTATTGTACATGTGGAAAAGTCCTGCCCGTGCACATTTACATGTAAAGTGCTTTACAGAAGTTTTTTGAAACCTTGAATCATTGGCGAACAGCGCAGTGCGTGGCTGCGTGGATGGGCTGTACTTTCTGACACAACACAATCACAAATGTATTGCGGTATGGTTTCGCAGAGCACCGCTCATCTGGTCGTGAATTGTGAAAGGTGTGTACAATGTTACATATAAGGTGTGTACGATGTAACATATGCAGTGTGTACTATATAACATATAAAGTATGTACGATGTAGCATATAATGTGTGTAACATGTAACATATAAATTGTGTACGATGTAACATATCAGGTTTGTACGATGTAACATATAAGGTGCGTACGATGTAACATATAATATGTGTACAATGTTACATATAAGGTGTGTACGATGTAACATTTGAAGTACATGTATGTACAATGTAACATATGAAGTGTGTACGATGTAACATATAATGTGTGTAACATGTAACATATAAATTGTATACGATGTCACATATTAGGTTTGTATAATGTAACTTATAAGGTGTGTTCAATGTAACATATAAGGTCTGTACTATGTAAAATATAAGGTGTGTACGACGTAGCATATCAGGTTTGTACGATGTAACATATAATTATTACATAGCTTGGTATGATGTCCTTGTTCCTGTTCTTCATCAGCTTCACAGACTGGACTATGTGTAAACGTTCTTTTTCGGTGTTTATTCGATTCAATTCATTTAATAAAACACAAACCAGTCCACTTAGTTTTGATCCCGTTCTGAAAATAAATAAATTGATAACTGACAGCGGATATCATATACAAAAATGTTTCCGTTTGATTTTGATTCAGTCAAATACCAAAATGGTTGGATTTGATTTTGATTTAGTAAAATATAGAAATAAACAAAATCGCCTGCTGCAGATTTGTTGGCCCTATACGAATGTGTACTATAACTGCGAGGTATAATATGATATTGTAGACAAATGCACAACAACAACAACAACAATAATAAATTCACATATTCGTTTGCATATGTTACTATTACTTACGAACAACGTACTAATATTGGATGAAGGTCCGATATATCCTGTTGCCACAACAACAACAACAACAACAATAATAAATGCACACATTCGTTTTCATATGTTACTATTACTTACGAACAATGTACTAATATTGGATGAAGGTCCGATATATCCTGTTGCCACAACAACAACAACAACAACAACAATAATAAATTCACATATTCGTTTGCATATGTTACTATTACTTATGAACAATGTGCTAATATTGGATGAAAGTCCGATATATCCTGTTACCGCAACAACAACAACAATAATAAATGCACATATTCAATTGCATATGTTACGATTACTTACGAGCAATGTACTAATATTGGATGAAGGTCCGATATATCATGTTGCCACAACAACAACAACAACAACATCAATAACAATAATACATGCTCGTACTCGTTTGCATATGTTACGATTACTTACGAACAATGTACTACTATCGGATGAAGGTCCGATATATCCTGTTGCCACAACAACAACAACAATAATAATAAATGCACATATTCGTTTTCAAATGTTACCATTACTTACGAACAATGTACTAATATTGGATGAAGGTCCGATATATCTTGTTGCCACAACATCAACAACAATAATAAATAAACATATTCGTTTTCATATGTTACCATTACTTACGCACAATGTACATATATTGGATGAAGGTCCGATATATCCTGTTGCCACAACAACAACAACAACAACAATAATCAATTCACATATTCGTTTGCATATGTTACTATTACTTATGAACAATGTGCTAATATTGGATGAAAGTCCGATATACAATGTATCCTGTTACCGCAACAACAACAACAATAAAAAATGCACATATTCGTTTGCATATGTTACGATTACTTACGAGCAATGTAATAATATTGGATGAAGGTCCGATATATTCTGTTGCCACAACAACAACAACAACAACAACAACAAAAACATCAATAACAATAATACATGCTTGTACTCGTTTGCATATGTTACGATTACTTACGAACAATGTACTACTATTGGATGAAGGTCCGATATATCCTGTTGCCACAACAACAACAACAATAATAATAAATGCACATATTCGTTTTCAAATGTTACCGTTACTTACGAACAATGTACTAATATTGGATGAAGGTCCGATATATCTTGTTGCCACAACAACAACAACAATAATAAATAAACATATTCGTTTTCATATGTTACCATTACTTACGAACAATGTACTAATATTGGATGAAGGTCCAATATATCCTGTTGCCACAACAACAACAACAACAATAAATAAACATATTCGTTTTCATATGTTACGATTACTTACGAACAATGTACTAATATTGGATGAAGGTCCGATATATCCTGTTGCCACAACAACACATTCTCTATGAGCTCTATCATTGCCTTGGCTTCAACGGGTTCGTTTTCGTCCTCAGAACATTTGCTAAACACAAACTGCTTTACTCTGACGCGCTTTGAACTCTGAAGACAATAAACGTACGGTTAATGAATATGTGAATGCAGTAAGAATGTAAGGTAAAAGGAACACGCTTTAATCCCATTCCATGAATCAGACATTTGCAACAGATGACATTTGAAAATATTTTGAGAATTTGCTAAAAAGGAATATTTCTCCGTGTCACAATATTACAAAAACAGCATAGAAATGAAACTACAAATTGACCAGATTCTGTATTTTTCTTGTTCCTCAAATGTTTTCAAATCAGTTGAATATACTAAGAGAACGGTTTTGTTTTATAAAATACGGACTAAGCATAGGCGTGTTGTACGAAGTGTTTATGGCTAAAACAAATGTAAAAGTGACAAACATGTGTAGCATTTGTAAAACATGTAGCATACTAGGTCAAAGTGAAAAAGAACTGTGTTCAAAATATCGGTCAAAAGCAATTCTTGACCTTAAAAAATAGATAATATTAATAAAAGACCAATATTCACCAACCCAAAATAAAAATAAAAGGTTATTTATTGCTGAATGAGGTAAAATAAACAAAAACATTACTGCGTAAAATAGAGGTAAATAAAATAAGGAAAGCAGTCCTACCGAGTTGGAAGGTTTGTACGACAACGTCCTCTCAGAGTGATCGCCATTGTCCTCCTTTTCGATTAAGCTTATCTGTTGAGTCTTCTCGTCGGAATGAAAGCATCCAATATCCTGCAGGAGTATATAAACATGTTTATATTTATATTATGATTTATTTATTTTATTTATTGTCTTCTCGTCGGATTGATAACTTCCAATATCCTGCAGAAGTATATAAACGTGCTTTATTTTTATTATGATTCATTATCATTATGATAAATATTCATATTGTACTAAATATACTAATGATAATTATACATGTACCTCGTCTTGATTATGTGCATCAATCAGCGTAATGATAGTCTTAGTATTTCGTTCGTAAATCAATGACCATAGATCTGGGATGTCCCTTTTGTCCGGAGTCTTTGCAACTATGTACGCATCCTTCTCCTTTGTATTCTGAAACAAACACCAACGAGTGTGGTATAGCAAGGCATGATACTGGTAGAACAGGTTTCACAAACTCGGTGACACCAGTGAAAGGGTTTTATGCCGTCTTAAACAATTGTAAATTTATATCACGGCATTTCTAGGGTTAGTTATTAGTACTATTTAACCTAACACCAGAGAGTCAGTCGTAATGCTCACCGTACAACTCTGAGTACCAAGGAGGGAAAGTCATTATTACCATTTTGAATATGACACCGCTAGAGATCTAACCCGCCACCAGTAGGACTTCAATTATAGTATTTCATCATAACGTATCATGATGATAAGCGACCAGTGAAGGTTCTAGTGGAGATAGTTTGCGTATTAACAGACTCGCCTTAATCGTCCCTGTTCGCATGAGCAATGAGACCCCGAATCACTCGACGCAGTTTAATTATACTATTTAAACCCATCAGAGTTCGATTCCTGGTCGGTTGTACACAATACTTAAAGAATTGTAGTAGTGGCTTTCCTCATTGACATTCATTGTTGCTGGGATAGCATTAGGCCTGGTCGGGTTATACACACTACTTAAATAATGGTAGTAGTGGCTTTCCTCATTGACACTCATTGTTGCTGGGATAGTATTAGGACTAGTCGGGTTATACACACTACTTAAAGAATGGTAGTAGTGGCTCTCCTCATTGACACTCATTGTTGCTGGGATAGCATTAAGACTGGTCGGGTTGTACACATTACTTAAAGAATGGAATTGGTGGCTTTCCTCATTGACACTCATTGTTGCTGGGATAGCATTAGGCCTGGTCGAGTTATACACAATACTTAAATAATGGTAGTGGTCGCTTTACTCATTGACACACATTATAGCTGGGATAGCATTAGGACTGGTCGGGTTGTACACACTACTTAAAGAATGGTAGTGGTGGCTTCCTCATTGACACTCATTGTTGCTAGGATAGCATTAGGACTAGTCGGGTTATACACACTACTTAAAGAATAGTAGTGGTGGCTTTCTCATTGACACTCATTGTTGCTGGGATAGCATTAGCACTGGTCGGGTTATACACACTACTTAAAAAATGGTTGTGGTGGCTTCCTCAGTGACACTCATTGTTGCTAGGATAGCATTAGGACTGGTCGGGTTGTACACACTACTTACGGAATGGTAGTGGTGGCTTCCTCATTGACACTCATTGTTGCTGGGATAGCATTACTACTGGTCGGGTTATACACACTACTTAAAGAATGGTAGTGGTGGCTTCCTCATTGACATTCATTGTTGCTGGGATAGCATTAGGACTGGTCGGGTTATACACACTACTTAAAGAATGGTAGTAGTGGCTCTCCTCATTGACACTCATTGTTGCTGGGATAGCATTAGGACCGGTCGGGTTATACACACTACTTAAAGAATGGTAGTAGTGGCTTTTTTCATTGACACTCATTGTTGCTGGGATAGTATTAGGACTGGTAGGGTTGTACACACAACTTAAAGAATGGTAGTAGTGTTTTTCGTCATTGACACGCATTATTGCTGGGATAGCATTAGTACTGGTCGGGTTATACACACTACTTAAAGAATGGTAGTGGTCGTTTTCCTCATTGACACTCATTGTTGCTGGGATAGCATTAGCACTGGTCGGGTTGTACACACTACTTAAAGAATGGTAGTGGTGGCCTTCCTCATTGACACTCATTGTTGCTGGGATAGCATTAGGACTGGTCGGATTATACACAACACTTAAATAATGGTAGTAGTGGCTTTCGTCATTGACACTCATTGTTGCTGGGATAGCATTAGGACTGGTAGGGTTGTACACACTCCTTAAAGAATGGTAGTGGTGGCTTTCCTCATTGACACTCATTGTTGCTGGGATAGCATTAGCACTGGTCGGGTTGTACACAATATTTAAATAATGGTAGTGGTGGCTTTCCTCATTGACACTCATTGTTGCTGGGATAGCATTAGGACTGGTCGTGTTATACACAACACCTAAAGAATGGTAGTAGTGGCTTTCGTCATTGACACTCATTGTTGCTGGGATAGCATTAGGACTGGTAGGGTTGTACACACTCCTTAAAGAATGGTAGTGGTGGCTTTCCCCATTGACACTCATTGTTGCTGGGATAGCATTAGGACTGGTCGGGTTATACACAATACTTAAAGAATGGTAGAAGGGGCTTTCGTCATTGTCGCTCATTGTTGCTTGGATAGTATTAGGACTGGTCGGGTTATACACAATACTAAAATAGTGGTAGTGGTGGCTTTCCACATTTACACTCATTGTTGCGGGGATAGAATTACTACTGGTCGGGATATACACAATACTTTAAGAATGGTAGTGGTGGCTTCCTCATTGACACTTATTGTTGCTTAGATAGCATTACTACTGGTCGGGATATACACACTACTTAAAAAATGGTAGTGGTGGCTCTCCTCATTGACACTCATTGTTGCTGGGATAGCATTAGGACTGGTCGGGTTGTACACACTACTTATAAAATGGTAGTGGTGGCTCTCCTCATTGACACTCATTGTTACTGGGATAGCATGACTACTGGTCGGGTTATACACACTACTTAAAGAATGGCAGTGGTGGCTCTCCTCATTGACACTTATTGTTGCTTAGATAGCAATACTACTGGTCGGCTTATACACATTATTTAAAGAATGGTAGTGGTGGCCTTCCTCATTGACACTCATTGTTGCTGGGATAGCATTAGTACTGGTCGGGTTATACACACTACTTAAAGAATTTGTAGTGGTCGCTTTCCTCATTGACACTCATTCTTGCTGGGATAGCATTAGGACTGGTCGGGTTATACACAATACTTAAATAATGGTAGTAGTGGCTTTCCTCATTGACACTCATTGTTGCTGGGATAGTATTAGGACTAGTCGGGTTATACACACTACTTAAAGAATGGTAGTGGTGGCTTCCTCATTGACACTCATTGTTGCTGGGATAGCATTAGGACTGGTCGGGTTGTACACACTACTTATAAAATGGTAGTGGTGGCTCTCCTCATTGACACTCATTGTTACTGGGATAGCATGACTACTGGTCGGGTTATACACACTACTTAAAGAATGGCAGTGGTGGCTCTCCTCATTGACACTTATTGTTGCTTAGATAGCAATACTACTGGTCGGCTTATACACATTATTTAAAGAATGGTAGTGGTGGCCTTCCTCATTGACACTCATTGTTGCTGGGATAGCATTAGTACTGGTCGGGTTATACACACTACTTAAAGAATTTGTAGTGGTCGCTTTCCTCATTGACACTCATTCTTGCTGGGATAGCATTAGGACTGGTCGGGTTATACACAATACTTAAATAATGGTAGTAGTGGCTTTCCTCATTGACACTCATTGTTGCTGGGATAGTATTAGGACTAGTCGGGTTATACACACTACTTAAAGAATGGTAGTGGTGGCTCTCCTCATTGACACTTATTGTTGCTTAGATAGCAATACTACTGGTCGGCTTATACACATTATTTAAAGAATGGTAGTGGTGGCCTTCCTCATTGACACTCATTGTTGCTGGGATAGCATTAGTACTGGTCGGGTTATACACACTACTTAAAGAATTTGTAGTGGTCGCTTTCCTCATTGACACTCATTCTTGCTGGGATAGCATTAGGACTGGTCGGGTTATACACAATACTTAAATAATGGTAGTAGTGGCTTTCCTCATTGACACTCATTGTTGCTGGGATAGTATTAGGACTAGTCGGGTTATACACACTACTTAAAGAATGGTAGTGGTGGCTTCCTCATTGACACTCATTGTTGCTGGGATAGCATTAGGACTAGTCGGGTTGTACACACTACTTAAAGAATGGTAGTGGTGGCTTCCTCATTGACACTCATTGTTGCTGGGATAGCATTAGGACTGGTCGGGTTATACACACTACTTATAGAATGGTAGTAGTGGCTTTCCTCATTGACACTCATTGTTGCTTGGATAGCATTAGGACTGGTCGGGTTGTACACACTACTTAAAGTATGGTAGTGGTGACTTCTTCATTGACACTCATTGTTGCTGGGATGGCATTAGGACTGGTCGGGTTATACACACTACTTAAATAATGGTAGTGGTGGCTTCCTTATTGACATTCATTGTTGCTGGGATAGCATAAGGACTGGTCGGGTTATACACAGTACTTAAAGAATAGTAGTGGTGGCTTTCCTCATTGACACTCATTGTTGCTGGGATAGCATTAGGACTGGTCGAGTTATACACACTACTTACAGAATGGTAGTGATGGCTTTCCTTATTGACACTCATTGTTGCTGGGATAGCATTAGGACTGGTCGGGTTATACACACTACTTAAATAATGGTAGTAGTGTCTCTCCTCATTGACACTCATTGTTGCTGGGATAGCATTAGGACTGGTCGGGTTATACATAATACTTAAAGAATAGTAGTGGTGGCTTTCCTCATTGACACTCATTGTTGCTTGGATAGCATTAGGACTGGTCGGGTTGTACACACTACTTAAAGAATAGTAGTGATGGCTTTCCTCATTGACACTCATTGTTGCTGGGATAGCATTAGGACAGGTCGGGTTGTACACACTACTTAAAGAATAGTAGTGGTGGCTTTCCTCATTGACACTCATTGTTGCTAGGATAGCATTAGGGCTGGTCGGGTTATACACAATACTTAAAGAATGGTAGTGGTAGCTTTCCTCATTGACACTCATTGTTGCTGGGATAGCATTAGGACTTATCGACGTCAGAATAAATAAGACCGGTAATAGTGGTAATTTATCGGGGAAACTCCGTACAATAATGGAAAATACTGTTGAAAGCGGCGTAAATGTCTTTCAAACAAACAAAGTACCACCAAATTTTAATTCTTTTTTTAAGAAATATATTTTGTTGTTTAACCTGTTGATAATAATTTTCATGTAAGATGTCATGATTAAATTAAACTTTTGATTCTTGATTATTGTCTGTGTCGATACATTACGCAGAGTCCATAATGTTGGTTTTCTCGCTGGACGGATCACTTGTACAATCGAGCGATGCTCTGCAACAACCAACATTAGCGTAATTATTACACATTTAGATAACGCTCGACCTGTGCATCCATTCTAAAAGATCAAAATGGATACTGCTCTACACAAGTTTATGGGGTATTTCTATGACTTATTAGCATACAGTGCATCCAGATCTACACTGGCTGTCTATACGTTACTGTTTGTTTTCGCAGAGAACTGCTCAAATGGTAATATTTAGGAATTCTGAAATGTTTTGGCCTATTCTGTGTCGCTGACATGTCTTGCTTGTTTTACATACGACAATGATAAATGATGCTTACAGGAAGTAACGTGGCACATAGTGATGGTTTTCCGATATGTATCGTGTCGGTTTGCTGTTTCCCTTCAGTACCTTTGAAAACAAACACAGTAAAACAATGAATATAATTATGAATGCTGCTACTAGTATTAGTACTACTTCTGTAACTACTTCTACTACTACTACTACTACTACTACTACTACTACTAGTACTACTACTTATACTACTACTACTACTACTACTACTTCTACTACTAGTAATACTACTACTACTACTACTACACTACTACTACTACTACTACTACTACTACTACTACTACTTCTACTACTACTTCTACTACTACTACTACTACTACTATTATAACTACTACTACTACTACTACTACTACTACTACTACTACCACAACTACTACTACTACTACTTCTACTACTACTACTACTTCTACTACTACTACAACTTCTACTACTACTACTACTACTACTACTACTACTACTACTACTACTACTACTACTACTACTACTTCTACTACTACTACTACTACTACTATTACTACTACTACTACTACTACTACTATTACTACTACTACTACTACTACTACTACTACTACTACTACTACTACTACTACTTCTACTACTACTACAACTTCTACTACTACTACTACTACTACTACTACTACTACTACTATTACTACTACTACTACTACTACTACTATTACTACTACTACTACTACTACTACTACTACTACTACTACTACTACTACTACTACTACTACTACTACTAGAATAGAATGCATTCTTTATTATTATGTAATAAAACCATATTTCCATCTCCACAGCAACAAGGGTTTCAAAAAGGGCTAAGTTGTATTATAGCCGCGTTTTGTCTACAGGAAACTATTAACGAACTGGCGGATCTACATAGTAAAGCATTCGTGGCTTTCATTGACTTTAAATGTGCCTTTGATAGCGTATGGCACAATGCGCTATTTTATAAACTCCATAATCTAGGAATAGTTGGAAAAGTATGGAGGATAATAAGGGATTCCTATACAAACTTGAATTGCTTTGTCATGGCAAATGGCAATAAATCACTCCCAGTCCCGGTAAAACGCGGCGTACGTCAGGGAGGGGTCGCTTCCACATTTTATTATCTTATCTTTATAAATGACTTACTTAAAGAACTTGAAAATTCAGAGTATAGCCTACGTCTCTATTCGCCAATCCATGCTAACTGTGGGAATCCTGCGTTTGCTGATGATTTATCTGTAATTGCATTAACGCCTATGTATCTGAAAAATTTGCTTGACATTGTGTACAGGTATTCCTTTAGATGGAAATTCGAAGTAAATTGCAAGAAATCCAATGTCGTTGTATTTAACGATAACAAAAAGAAAAATGCCCCTGTCAAGTTTTTACTGGGAGAATCCTACATTCACGAAATTGACAGTGTTGTACATCTCGGAATTCGACAGGATGGATCTCTAAAATTAACAAATCGCATTTCAGAACGCTGTCAGAAAGCAAAAAATGCCTTTTATGCAATGGCTGATCTTGGTATGAGACCTAATGCATTAAATCCATTAACTTCTGTTAAGCTGTATAGCACAATCATTATCCAAATAGCCTTGTAAGGGTGTGAGCTATGGAGTAATATAACAAGTTGCGACGTACTCAAGCTCAACCGTTTGGAACATTTTATTGTAAAAACTATTCAGGGATTTAATATCAGAACAAGGTCTGATATGTGCGAATCAATGCTTGGAATTAAGCGAATCACATCATTGATTGACAAAAAGAAGTTAATATTCCTGCACAAAATATTGAGCCTTGAGAATAGCTCTCTTTGCAAAAAGATTTTCATGAGAAAATTTATGCAATTCGTATATAACCCGACAAAATCAATACGTGGTTACATTCCAGATATATGTTCATTGTTGAATAAATACAACTTGAATTTTCTTATGAATATGTATGTAAATGACGGTTGCTTCCTGCCACATAAACCAGTATGGAAGCAATGTATCAATAATGCTGTTGACCAGTTGGAAACTAATGAGTGGTTAATGAGGATGCAATCGACTGATTTCGTCAGGTTCAGTCGATTGCATACATCAATCACAGCCTGCAACCTGTATAATCTCTATGGTACAAGAATAGCTGCACATAAAATAGCCTTTATGGCTAAATTGTGGGTGACTGTTGCTTCAGAAAAACCTTCGTCATGTGATCTGTGTGGCCGTATACATTTAGATGTTATCAAACATAGAATAACAGAATGTAGCGCAACATATGATAAGAAACGATTATTTCTTAGTGGCATATACACCAATATTGGCCATGAAGTATATACTGAGCTAATGCTTGCAACCAGTGAAACGTTTTTGATAATGGTTTTAGGTGCAAGCCCTACATCAGTCACCACTGATTCAGAGTATTACTTTCGCTGCGAAGCTATATTATTCGCATACAAATGTTTCAACGGCCCATCTTAGACGATACAATGACTCTGTGTATGTGTGAATACGTGGGTATATGTGTATATGTGTGTGTGAATATGTATATTTATATGTATGTGTATATATGTGTGTGTGTGTGTAAATATATGCATATATACATATTGTGACTATTTACAATCTGAGTACTATTATGTAAAGATTGATTTTCAATTTCCATATCATTTTATGTATAGAAACTAGTCCAATTACTTGTTGTTAACAGTTGATATAATGAATGTATTCAATTAATCTCCGAACGGAGGAAATAAAGAGAATGAATGAATGAATGAATACTACCACAACTACTACTACTACTACTTCTACTACTACTACTACTACTACTACTACTACTACTACTACTTCTACTACTACTACTACTACTATTACTACTACTACTATTACTACTACTACTACTACTACTACTACAACTTCTTCTACTACTACTACTACTACTACCACTACTTCTACTACTACTACTATTACCACAACTACTACTACTTCTACTACTTATGTGGATATATTTAATTATTTATTTATTCATTCTATTTCCTGCTGTTGGAGATTGATAAATAAACACAATTTTAAGTAAAATGAACAATTAGGCTGACAATGAAACGTCGTTATGCAATTCATGTACAAATATGATACTATGGATATATACAATGCTATATGTAGAGATTTACTGGGTTTCTTCATGGGCATGTTTTGTACGACGGTGTGGCATCTTCAATATTCAAATATTTGAGCACAGATAGTAGATAAGTGCATGTTGGGGACTTTGTGTTAATTTCTAATTACAGAGATTATACTTGGTGTCTAAGGCAATTACAGGGATACACCAAGTAATGTTTGAGCATTAATCTTTCCGCTCCATGTGAACTCTCGATATCTAACTTGAAACCGAAGACTTTCAACTTGAACTTTTCGGAACGGTTAGTAGAGCTGCGATACTATTATGAACCTTATGCCGTATGCTTAGTATCTAAACGACGTGTTTTAGCGGCGACAATCATAGACACTCACAGAGAACGTGTATTATACTATCAGTGGTAAACGTAGAGCACAGTTTACCGAGTGATCGACGAGTGCTATACGGAAATATGTCATTTGATTGGTTGATTCGGCTAGAACATGCCCATGTGCTCGATATCTTTGGAAAATCTGAATACCTACCTTGCTTTTCAAATATAACAAATTACATCATCAGCGATATCTCATTATTTAAAACCGTTTGTGGAAACTAGTAGCTTATAAAGAATGGGCACAATGACACGTACCTTCTAGGTCCGTCATCTCCCTTTCCTTGGCTTCAATGCTTGAAACAATTAACTGGAATTTAAATTCGAATACAATAAACGAACATATAAAGTCCTAACAGAATAATGGTTTTGAATTCAGATTATTAAGATATGTTTGCTGTATCTATTACATCTCGACTATGGAATAATAACATGTTCTTGTCACCACAGAAACATCAGCACATAATTGACATGAGGAATATATAAACCTTGCTTTAGGTAATCGAATCACATGTCACTTGCGACCTTCCGCGCAGTTAAAGTTAGCTTTGTTTTTTTTCAATTAGTACCGAAATTGCAAAGAAACGTTTATCAACCCTTGTAATTACTAGACGGGCGTTAACAGTCCCACTTTCTTTCTTGATATAATTAATTTCATATTGAAATTAATATATATATATATATATGTAAGTATGTGTGTGGGTATGTGTATTTATAAATATATATATATATATATACAATTGCGTGTGTATATGTGTGTATTTATATATATATATATATATATATGCAATAACAATAGTTGAACCTCGTCATGTAAAATAGGTTCGTATGGCATACAATTTCTGTTCCACCTTATCAGTAAAACATCACTACCACTCACATCATATTGAGTCCGCAACCTCGGGAAATCCGTTCCGGGTTCGAATTGGTTTAAGAAACAATAAACTTCATCAAACTGTTTTGACCACAAACTTTGGGTACCAAACAAAAGGGCATCTGCTACGGCTTCATGAACGTAAATATATTGATGCTGAAATGACAAAATACGTTTCAGTTATATGATTTGTTTATTATAATCGATGGGAAAGAAGACAGCATTGAAACAACAATAGGACCTAATGATTTCTAACGATTGTATACCCAAACGTTCGATATTTCCAAATATGATGACTTTTAGAGACACAGTTAGATCACAGAGATCATTTCAAAATACTCAAAATAGACTGAGATGGAGACAGAGATATCATACATTGGGGCCATGGTAATCGGACTTTGATCCAATCCAATACTCTTCGACTCTTCTCTGCTGAAATAGTCTCCGGGAATAACTGTCCGCCATTTTTGAAAATAACATTTTCGCCAATAACCCTACTGATTTCCAGTCCTTCCGAATGAATATTATTGATACAGGTTACTTATAATGGTATACCCTTTAAGAACTTTTTACTTGGAGGTAAACTGATTTTGCGTTGTACGATTAAACCAATAGGATGTATATGCGATCGCCAAAATGTGAGGAGACAACCAATCTAGATGACAAATATTATCAATCTCCTTTTTCTTGCATTTTCACGAACGCTGTCAGTGATGATGAATATACATATTAAAACGATACTAATTAAAGTGCCGAAACAACAGCGGCCTAGAGGTCAAGTGCAGCTTGGTGATCCAATGGTCCCTGGTTCGAATCTCTTGAGAGCGGGGTAAATATTTCGGATCTCTCAACACATTCGTTGCGAGTACTGGATGGGTATCCACAAAAAAACACATCGATAATTGACAGTTGTAAGAACTTGTTAGTATTCTCAAATCAATGTAAAGTAAATACTTAAAGGCTGACAAAAATAGTGTTGAATCTTCTCATATCGTCTTTAAACTGAAGTACAATAGTACTGTTAGTTACAGTTAACACTACAGACGGGATACGATAGTACAGTTAGTTACAATTAACACTTCAGACGGGATACAATAGTACTGTTAGTTACAGTATAAACACTACAGACGGGATACAATAGTACTGTTTGTTACAGTTAACACTATGTACAGACGGGATACAATAGTACTGTGAGTAACAGTCAACGCTACATACGGGATACAATAGTACTGTTAGTTACAGTTAACACTACAGACAGGATACAATAGTACTGTTAGTTACAGTTAACGCTACAGACGGGATGCAATAGTATTGTTAGTTACAGTTAACGCTACAGACGGGATACAATAATACTGTTAGTTACAGTTAACGCTACATACGGGATATAATAGTACTGTTAGTTACAGTTAACGCTACAGACGGGATATGATAGTACTGTAAGTTACAGTTAACGCTACAGACGGGATGCAATAGTACTGTAAGTTACAGTTAACGCTACAGACGGGATGCAGTAATACTGTTAGCTACAGTTAACACTACAGACAGGATACACTAGTAATGTTAGTTACAGTTAACGCTACAGACGGGATACAATAGTACTGTAAGTTACAGTTAACGTTACAGACGGTATGCAAAAATACTGTTAGTTACAGTTAACGCTACAGACGGGATACAGTAGTACTGTTAGTGTTACAGTTCACACTACAGACGGAATACTTACACACGTCTGTACCATGTTTACACGCTGTTCTCGTAGTGTCCGTATGATACTTGGAAACCTCAACGAACCTTCCAGTTTAACTTGATGGTAGGCATGGTCAAGGGCTATAAAAATGCCTGTTCTCCCTATCCCATCGCTGTAATATATCCAACAGGTCAACATTGACAAACAATAGGTATAAGCAAAAATACAATATAAGGGTATACCCTCCCCGCCCATGCGCAGTTATAAAATAACGAGTTAGTCTACAGCATATAAGACTGTAACAGTAACGTTATATTTATTAGTACGTCCATGAGAAGAGGTACAAGTTTGCTCTTGTGAACTGTGTATATCCAGATCAGCCTGTGTATCTGCTCAGTCTGCTCAAAATATACACTGTTCAGATATTACCTTTATCACCTTGTTAGAAGCTTCTACCAACTGTTTTAGATTCTAAAATGACTGAACAGATGTAAAGGCTGATCTGTACCTACACTATTCAGAAATTTCAACTTGCACATTTTCCCATATAAAGGTATACATATAATTTAGATAAAAAACCCATTAGAAATGGCATGCACTTTGATAAGGCGTAACCAGATAAAGTCATTCTAGTCATTCAATCCTTGAAATCACGTAATGATAGTGGTAAATGAGTCGCACCACATGAAAACCGACAGTTTTAATATGAACGGCACTTCCGATCAAACTACATACAGGAACTTTAATAGTGTGTCATCATAGCTGTTCGTCAAATGCTTCAAGCTTGTTCGACGAGTTGACGGACAGGGCCTACACTACACAGATGTGCAGGTCAATCTCGATTCCCGTAGATCGGTTTTCCTGTGACGAGGTCTTTGTTTGTTCACTAGAACAATGCTACATTAAACATATGTTGTAATCGTATACCTGCAGTGAACTACGATGGGCTCTGAGTCTTTCATTGTGTCCCTATCTTTAGCGACCGTTCTCCAGAAGTTAACAAGCGACCATGTATTGTCAGGTACGTCCTTGTCTGGCCACTTTTTATAGTGGTATTGTGTTACCAAACGTGGATGTTTGGTTGTCTAAAACGATGACATGACTATATTAGCATAAATGCAGTTTGTGGCATATGAAAGTGTGTTAGGCTAAACAATAAACAGAAGTCTATGGTCGATACTCCATCAATACATCCTCATAGACTATACCTTAACAGAGAAGGGGTGTGATAAATAAATGACAGTGGACACCAGAATATGACATTTGGTTTACTGTATTCGCAAACTGTCTCTTGTTGGGCATTTGGTTAATTTGTAATATACCGTAATGTACATTTTTCCTGGTTCAAATATTCCTGTGTCATATCCTTGTAATTCTAGGGATAACCACGGATACCTCCCAGTAATTATAGGGATAATTACGGATACCCTCCCTGTAACTCTAGGGATAATCACGATAACCTTCATGTTATATTAGGGAAAACGACAGATACACTCCCTATAATACTAGGGATAACGACGGACACCCACCCTGTAACATTAGAGATAACTACGGATATCCCATGTTACATCAAGGATAACCAGGGATACCATACCTGTAACATTAGAGATAACTTCGGATACCCTATTAGAATCTCCCTGTAATGCAAGGGATAACTATGAATACCCTTTTGTAACTCTAATGATAACCATGGATACCCTCTCTGTAACTCTAGATATATATATATAAGGGTATCCCCTCTGTATCTCTAGGCATAACCACGGATAACCTTCTTGTAACTCAGGAGATATTTAAGGATACCCTGCATGTATCTCTTTGGATAACCAAGAATACCCTCCCTGTATATATTTGGATAACACCCACGGATACCATCCCATTATTATTATGGATAACCACGGATACCTTCATTGTATATCTAGGGATAACCACGGATAATCTTCCTGTTACACTATAAATATATAACGATAGCCTGCCTGTATCTCTAATGATGACGCCGGATACTCTCCCTGTATTTCCAGGGATAACCACGGATACCCTCATTGTATCTATAGGGATAGCCACGGATACCCTCCATGTAACTATAATGATAACTACGGCTACCTTCCATATATCTCTAAGGATAACCTTGAATACCCTACATGTAACTCTATGGATAACCACGGCTACCCTCTATATAACTCTAGGGATAACCACGGATACCCTCCATGTAACTCTATGGATAACCACGGATACCCTCCTTGTAACTCTATGGATAACCACGGATACCCTCTATGTTACTCCAGGGATAACCACGGATACTCTCCATGTAACTCTATGGATAACCATAGCTACCCTTAATGTAACTCTAGGGATGACCACGGATACACTTCCTGTAACACTAAAAATGTATAAGGATAGTAGGATACCCTGCCAGTATCTCTAATGAAAACAAAGGATACTCCCCGTTTAACCCTACGGATAACAACGGATACCACACCCTGTTACCCTAATGCTAACCACGGGTACCCTCCCTTTAATCCTAATGATAACCACGGGTACCCTCCATGTAAAATAAGAGATAACCACGGGTACCCTCCCTTTAACCCTATGGATAACAACGGATACCCAACCCTGTTACCCTTATGCTAACCACAGATACTCACCCTTTAACCCTATGGATAACAACGGATACCCCACCCTGTTACCCTAATGCTAACCACGGATACTCTCCCTTTAACCCCATGGATAAGAACGGATACCCCACCCTGTTACCCTAATGCTTACCACGGATACTCACCCTTTAACCCTATGGATAACAACGGATACCCCACCCTGTTACCCTTATGCTAACCACAGATACTCACCCTTTAACCCTATGGATAACAACGGATACCCCACCCTGTTACCCTAATGCTGACCACGGGTACCTTCCCTTTAACTCAATGGATAACAATAGATACCCACCCTGTTACCACGGATACCCTTCCGGTAAACCTAGGAATACATATAGATACCCTCCCGAGAACCATAGAGATAACCACGCATACTCTCTCTGTAACCCTAATGATAAAATTGGGTACCCTCTGTAACTCGAGGGCTAACAACGGATATTATCCCTTTAGCATTGGTGGATACCCTATCTGTATCATTAGGGATAGCTACGGATACTCTTTCTGTAACATTATTGATAACGTCGGATACCCTCTCTGTAACATTAGGGATGACGACGGATACCCTCTCTGTAACATTAGGGATGACGACGTATACCCTCTCTCGATCGCATTAAAACCAGATCTTAACTCGCACACTCGTATATATACGTATGTAACATAAGAAGTTTTTTGGTCTGATTTTAATGAGATTGACCCTCTCTGTAACATTAGGGATACAGACGGATACCCTCTCTGTAACATATGGGATAACGTTGGATACACTCTATGTAATATTAGAGAAGACGACGGATACTCTCTCTGTAACATTAGGGATACAGACGGATACACTATCTGTAACATTTTGGATAACGACGGATACCCTCTCTGTAACTCTAGGGATACTGACGGATACCTTTTCTGTAACTCTAGGGATACATACGGATATCCTCTCTGTAACAGTAGGGATACAGACGGATACCCTCTCTGTACCTCTAGGGATAAGGACGACTAACCTCAATGCAGTATAAGAGTTAAGTACGGATACCCTCCCTGTATCTCAGGTTATTACTATAGTATGCTACCGGTCTAGTACGGATAACCTCGAACTGAAATAAACCACAGTCATTACTGTACACATATGCATGAAGACTCGACGTCGTTAGACGCGGCACATATGTTTCTGTATCTGCTTCGATCTATGAAGACACTATTGTTTACCTGTCGAACATTGAGTTTCCGTACAATATAATCACCGAAATCCACTTCTGACAGCATACTGACCGTGATACCACTGTATATTACTTCACCATCTGTCGGCCAGTATATCAGGCACTTCTCCTGTATAAATAACAAGTGACGGGGTAGTCCAGTGGTTAACACAATGGACTGTCAATCCAGAGGTATGGGGTTCAAATCCCGGTCAAATCCCGGTCCGCGTTCTGGAAATTTAAGGGTTGTCTTTAAGCCTCTCCCACTCAGCAAGAGGTGAAGTACTGGTCCATTCCACGAAAAATAACCTCGCGTGGATTGGTACCATACACCGGGCACGTAAAAGAACAAAGGGGTCTTTTCGAAAAAAGCTAGGGTATCGCACCTTGACTCCCTTGTATCTAACTGTGTCTGCTTTTCCAAAAGTTAATTATGCACGGCGAGGGTAAAGAAAAACAAATAAACAAATAAAGAACAAGAAAGTGGGCATACTCATGCCAGTCTGTGCAAATGCATGTTCTCATAAATGTTTTAACTGTCCCCAAATATGTTATTTAGCGTATGATAATGCCTCTGATAAAAGAAAAAGGAGGAATGATTGTTTCATATTTAGCAAGTACATGCCTATATCAATAGTGTTGGTATGAACAATTCACTTAACCACTGCCTGCGGTGGCACAGTAACCGCCCCGAATAAATGACATTCAAAAGGTGAATAAATGAAAGTAAGGTCTAGTATTTCACAAACAAGTAATTACAAGTTTTGAAGTATTAACACAATGCGACGAAAACTAGATCTTCAATGATTGACAGAAGAACTCCAGCCTGTGTTTTGAGAATTATCATAAAGTTTCTTTGTTGAATGTTGTGTGTGTGTGCAAAAGAACATGCCATATGTAGATTTGTTTATTTTTTAGGAACAGTTATATACAGTTATATACCATGTTCATTTATAATAAATGTATACTGTAACTAAAGAATTGAGTTTCAACTGTTTTTCTTTTCTTAGTAACAACGCATTTCAATGAAAGATCACCATATTCTCATTCTACATTCCAAGTGTGGCTACAATATGTCAACCGTAACTAAGGATATTCAGTTTCAAACGTATTATTATTTTAAGCAACAGTGACCTTGACCTTAATCCTAGGAGCACCAAATGCAATCCCATAAAAGGTTTCCATAAACTCTTTCTTCATACCAAGTTTGGTTACAAAATGTCAACCGTAACTAAAGATGTTCAACCGTCTTTCTGTTTTTAGTAACAGCGACATTGACCTTGACTTTGACGCGAAGGACCTTAAACTCATTCCATGAAAGGTCTCCATGAACTATTTTCTACATACCAAGTTTAGTTACAATATGTCAACCGTAAATAAAGATATTTTGTTCCAACCGTTGTTCTATTTTTAACTTCCACTCGTTAAAGAGTTCTCGTTATTTTATTTTTAGTAACAGTGACCTTGACCTTGGCCCAAGGGTCCCCAAAAGCAATCCCATGAAAGGTCTCTATAAACTCATTCAACATATCAAGTTTGATTATATGTCAACTGTTACTAAGATATTCGGTAACGCAGTTGAGTTTGACTTCAACTACATTGGACACCTCGTTAATAAACAAATACCCAGTCAGTATCTAGTGTTTTTTATCATATGCTTTTAACACACGTAAATACAAGAACAGCTGTAGCAGGAGACTGTTAGTTTTGTTGTTTTAAATATAATTGCTCATTTTCCGATAATGTTTTCAAATATATATACTTAAATTATACTAATAGTTTTGTAGATTTTTCAACTTTTTCTCCTAACAACATTTATTTTCAATCATACTCTCGTTAAATGTTATTTCTGGTAGAAAGATTCGTTAGAAAATTATTAAATGCGACTCGCCTTCTTGCAGTTTGATGAGAATGTTTCCTGTTTGCCATCTCTTAGTTAATTATTATTTATGCTTGGCCATAGTTGACCGTAGTTCACCGTAGTGCCACTACGGTCAACTAGGTAGAAGTAGGGTAAAGAAGGTTCGAGCATAATGGCTAGGGTAAATTAGGGTATCACTACGTGTAGCTACGGACAACTACGTTTAACTACGTGAGAACTACGGTCATGTAGGGTCAAAGACGGTCAACTAGGTAGAAATAGAGTGAAGTAGGTTCGAGCATTATAGCTAGGATTAACTATGGTACCACTACGTGTAGCTACGGACAACTACATTGACCTACGTGTGTGAACTATGGTTAAGTAGGGTCAAATACGGTCAACTAGGGTCAACTACGTTCAAACTACGGTCACAGTAGGGTCTTGGCAACCAACCTCACCGTAGAGATATTTTAAATACGTTGAAAACGAAATTGCTAACTACGGTCAAATCATGTGTTTCTTGGAGTTCAAACTACGTTGAACTATTGTTAAGCCGTGGTCACACCATACGTAGTTGACCGTAGTGGGGAATGACCGTAGTCGGCCGTAGTTGAACGTATGAAACGTAGTTGAACGTGGTTACACGTAGATAACCGTAGTTCAACGTAGTATTGAACGTAGTTTGAACTTATGATTTGCCCGTAGTAAGCACATAATTTTTCAACATGTTCAAAAATTGGTTACGGTTAAGTACGTTGGTGTGACCCTACTGTGACCGTAGTTTGAACGTAGTTGACCTTAGTTAACCGTAATTGACCCTACTTGAACGTAGTTCACACGTAGTTAAACGTAGTTGTCCGTAGCTACACGTAGTGATACCCTAGTTAACCCTAGCCATTATGCTCGAATTTACTTCACCGTACTTCTACCTAGTTGGCCGTATTTGACCCTACTTCACCGTAGTTCACACGTAGTTCAACGTAGTTGTCCGTAGCTACACGTAGTGATACCCTAGTTAACCCTAGCCATTATGTTCGAACGTACTTCAACCTAGTTGACCGTAGTAACACTACGGCAGACTACGTTTCAAATGAACTACGGTCAACTACGTGCATGAACGTAAGTGTGACCATGGCTTAAATACGTCTAACTACGTCTAACTACGTCTAACTACGTTTATCTACGTTTAACTACGTTTAACTACGGTCCACTACGGTCTACTACGGTCAACTACGGTCATCCCCCACTACGGGCAACTACGTGCGTGACCGTAAAATGTGACCACGGCTTTAGTTTAACCTTCGACGCTTTATTGTTTCTCTCTTGACATAAGTCATCACATAAAGGAATTATTAATCAACAATATTGAACTAATCCTGAACCTTGTCAAACTGTGTTTATTATGTTAACTTACAAGTGTTTTCATCAAAAAAGTACAAGCGTTTCTTTCAGGGATTATAACCATGGCGGCAAAAAGGATGCTCATTCCAATTTGATGAAATGTCATGTACGCCACAATAATATATAGTTTTGCTTCAAGGCCAGGTTCAGGTGAATATTGTCAAGCAATATTTCGCGTGAACAAAATGTAGATTATAAAGGTGAAATACTCACTATTCCCGTTTTTTTGAGGTTGGTCAACATTACTATTTGCTGCGACTTTTGTTGCCAAATCATGCGCCAAAAATCGTCTCTCATCGCGTTCGTAGGACCTTTAAATAACATAATATAGTTTAAACAAGAAATATCTTTAAAAGAGATAAACGGCGATCAATGTGAGAAAATACTAAGAAATGGAATATGCGCATATTATTTGACTTGAATATCGGAAAGGTTTTGCTAAGTTTGAAAAAAGTAATCAGTAATTATAAAATTTGCGCAATAATATATGTGTTTACCAAAGGCTAGTCGGCCATCTCCATCCAGCTTCAGTTTCTATGAATAGATTATCAAAGCTGAGAATACGCCACATGACTGGAGATTACGCGATGCTCCAAAGAGGTGTATAAGTTTCAATTGACGATAAATAATTGAAAACTTATCATGTTTCAAAAATAATTAATACTTTGCTCTTAAATATTATATTTCATAGGTTTTCACTGATTTTTGTCACTGAAATTTATTTCTTAAGGAAAACAATTAAAATGTATGCAGAACATTTCATTTTAAAACTTCATCTTATTAGTGCTTCTCGTAGGATCGCCAACTTAACTATGAACCAAATAAACCTTTATTTCTTCGACATTATTCATTAAATACAACATTTGATTGGTCTACAATGTAGATCATTTGTTTAACACCTAGGTCAAAACTGAGGTTAAACAGCTATCGCCGCTTACTGTTAAGTGTTAGTGTTGCATGTCAAGACTGTTCACTTTACACATGTAGAGAAACTCTAGATATAAATAATAATGACATAAACTCTTGAAGCAATATAACACGAATCTCAAGCAAAACACATTATTTTCTATGGCAGCTTTTGAAATCATTTAGTCTAACATATGAAACCTCTCTAAACAATTATAAGGACCAATTATGGAAAAGATTTGTTAACATTGTGGCCAGAGAATTAATGTCTTATTATGAATAAATTCTCCTTAAACCACAATGTTGTCAAACGTCGACTGATACAGAGGAATCAGAAAGCGTATGTTTGTGGGGAAGAAAAGTTATACAGGTACATGTTGATCAAATACACGTACATGCATGCAATATTATACCTTAACAAGTTGACAATTATTGATAACATTAGCTCAAACTTATTCATTTTAAAGCGATTGCGAAACAAGCTTTCATCTTATATTAATCACACTCGATGTCTGCTTCCTGGAGACTTAACTAGTACTCGCGCCGTTTGTCTGGAAAATCCCAGAGTTAGAACCCGCAAATCACGGGACTCGAACTCGAAAACTTCGGTACGAGAAACCGACGCTCTATCTCTGCACCACTGTCTTCCTATTGCTAAAGTTAGGATATGTCTGACCCTGGTATACGCTGAATCAACATTCGCAGATACGATATTTTTGTATATGTTATAATAGTAAAATGACATATCACGTAAATGACTGAATTCTTGGTATTTATGTACCATTAGTATATGCATATGAATCGTACCTTGAGAAGCGATGAACTTTTTTATCTGACCATATCCCTGGAAGACAAAGTTATTATAATGTATTGCTTATAATAATGATAAAATAATATCCATTCATTTTCTATATTTCCAACGTTCTGGGATTAACTAAAAACAAAAAACATATCAGATTTAAACATATAAATGAAATTGTTTTGACAAGATGATAGAAAAAGGAAGAAGATTATAAACATTACATATATCTCAAATATCTACTGGTATGTTCTGAACATTCCTGAAATGTGCTACCGCGAAAAAAATAAACTTATACTACTCTACACCAAGCAATAAAAGACCGTTTGTCTGAAATGACGTATATGACAAACTTACATTGATGTAACAAGCATTTATATAGTCTGACTCCCCTTTCCTTGTCTTCAGTGGTACTCGTGTATGATCATCTAAACGACAACAAAAAAAATGGTTTAGCCGAATGATATAATTATTTACTTATCTCTATCGAGATAGTTTTATATTTGTTTTGGTTAATGATAAAAGTTAATTTATTCACGTGAAATATCCTCTTCAATATTTTCACGAATGGAAACTTCCGCGTCTGGGGCCCGTTTTATCAACGGTCGTAACTCAGTCTTAACTAAGATTGTCGTAAGTTTGGACGTAAGTCCGGAGTTACGTCCGATTACCGTTTTATCAAACAATCGTAGCTAAGATAGTCGTAAGTTTCGGGTGAAAAGTTACGACTGCTCGGAGGCAGTCTTAAGTCGGTGAAAAGTCGCAAATATGGCGGCGATCAGAACATAATCCGTCGACTCAAAACTATTTTCGTCTCGTCTGAATTGCCAGAGACAATAATGGTGTTTTTATGTTGTGCCGTGGTGTTCTCTCGACATACACATCCGAGTCGGAGTATTTCAAGGATCGAAAACACACTGGTTAGCCAAAAGACGACGACATTTCGACACCAGCTACCAGCTACCAGCAGCCACATCTGAGAATTGTTTTTAAATGTACGTATGTGTTGAAATACAATACCAAATTTAATAACTTGCGTTAAGAACATATCTAGGTCAAATTATCTAAGGGACGATACTCTCAGTTTACAGACTACAGTTGTCGTTTCCACAGTTGTTGGCCGGTCAAATATCGAGTTTTAAAAACGCTAATGCTGCGACAAGATCATTATTAACTACAGATAAGTTTAATTGATTTCTGTAGGATTCTTTAATAGTATGAAATCATCAATTAGTGTTTGTTCATTTTAACATGCTCAATTTGTTTAAACACCACGGGTATGTTTTGTTTAGGAAACTATAAGACTGTTCATCAACTCTGTCAGTCATCTTAATTCAATTATTCATGGCATACTACAAATGTCACGAATAAAGATAGCTCTAGATGCATTGAAAATTTTGGTCAATTTAGATAAACAAATTTAGAGGTTGTTGTTTATTATGATTATGAAGTTCTAGTTGGCATGCTTAAGTGTGTTACAAGGCAAAAAGTTAGCACAGAATACAGACAAACCAGGGACACTATATTATATTACATGTAATATAGTGTCCCTGGACAAACTAAACAAATTGTGAACATGTTTCATCGTGTGAATTTCATACTTTCAACTTTCAATTTGACAACTACTTGATCACACACACATGAATACATCATTCTAACCATTACCCTTGAAAATGAGTGGAAATACATACAGAATCTCAGTTGTTATCAGTGAACCCGTCTCACACAAGTCTGATATTATATCTGTTATGAACATTGCAAATCTATGTAGAGTATCCGCCTTGAAAACTAGAGATCCCAGGTTTGAGCTCCAGACTGGCTGCATGATGTTTTTCTCTCTCTGTGTCATATTAGTAAAGCAATGGTCCTGTTACCAATTTAATATCTCGCAATTATTTTACTTACAGACTGACTAGTTAATTGGTCTATTCTACCATAACTACCATAACAAAGAGACATGTTAGCTATTTGACAGATCTTATTCCAGACTCCCAGAGGCAGTTGCAGACTTGCAAGGTATGACTTTTTGTGGCTGTTTAAAGTCTTCCCCACATGCATACACATGTATACAAACACTTTATTACACCTCTGTAGCAAACAACTTTTGAAATCATTGTGGCAAAAGGAGAAATTGCTCATTTCTCAATATCATTTCTTGAGAGTTTCCATATTTTTTAGATGATTTCAAAGTCGTCTGGTACAGATTTTTTGTATATGGGAAAGGGTTGAACTTTATGAAGTTGTATATATATCTTCAAATTCCATGACTGTCATGCCTATGATTATTGAATTAAATTGATTAGTTGTTTGATCTTTAGTTGACAAACATATACAGGGATTATACATCATATTTTACCTCCTTCCCACCTATAGACTATTCAATTTGCTGTTTGTCACAATCAGGGTGAGTGTATTAATATGATGCACTGCATTGAATTTTTATTCAACTCTTCCCAACGACCACATCTCTTCAAATTATTAAGTAAGATAACTCTATTCTGCATTTAATGCAAGTTATGGCTCTTCTTTTATATACAATTTATGTGTAAACTTTTGCGTGCATCTACATTAAGAGTCCATATCTCAGTAATTGCTTTAATAATGCATTGCATTGAAACTTTATACAACCCTTCCCAACCATCACACCTATTTAACTAATTAAAAAGTATAACACACTCCTGCATTTAATGCAAATTATGGCCCTTTTTTTACTTAGAAATTCTGGTTAAAGTTTTGGTTACAACTACATTAACAGTCCATATCTTAGTAACTAGTTAATGCATTGTATTGAAACTAAATACAGCCCTTCGCAACTATCATACGTTGTATGAAAATAATTAAATTATATAAATCTATTCTGCATATAATGAAATTTATCACAGTTTAAGAAATTCTGGTTAATGTTTTGCACGCAACTGCATATCTCAGTAGCTAAAACTGCATATCTCAGTAGCTAATAAGCATTGGAATAGTCGAGCAAGCTGTCTTATGGACAGCTCTTGTTGTGTGTCTTGTTATAAGAGTTAAGACTCAATTATACTGATGTTTGTTTTTAAGCAGATAAATCTCAGAATACTAATTCAAACACATACTAGAATGAAATTTGATCTGAATTTTCAAATAATTCTCATTAACTTTTGCAGCTACCAACTTCTGAAAACATTATGAGAAAGGAGGGGATTTTATAACATGAGCAGGCTATCCTTTGCCTACAATAATTTCAGCAGTTTTACATTGCCTTTTCATATGCTGATAACTGTTCATGCCTTTTGCAATCATTGTGGCAATTATTGTGTGCAAATTTCTCCTAAAAAAGGGTTAAGATGCCTACAGTGTACAATTGTAAAACACCAACATATTTTATTTTTCTACTTTTATTTTTTTCAGCCTGGAAAATTTCCCAAGATGTATGATCACTGTGCTTTCTACTTTTGGTTCCATTGTTCATTTATTGAGGGAAATAAGTAAGTATTAGGAAAACATAGTTATATTCCATCTATTTGAACTTGTTCAAATATTTAGACAAATTTCAATGCATTTGCAGCAGACAACGTTTGAAAAATTGTGTCGACAAGAGAAATTGCTCAATGTGTGTCAATTCTGATTTGAGCAGAAATCAGACAGATTTGAACCAATACTGTTCAGAAATGCTATAAAGTCATTCATTTTCTCATTAACAAAATAGATGACTCTATGATGAGGTTTATTATCAATGGTTTCTTATGAGAAGTAATATTTTGATTCATTTAATTGATGTTATATAAGCCTTTCCCACATATAGAAGCTTTCTGATGCCTCTGCAGCAGACATCTTTTGAAAACATAGTGACAAAAGAAGAAGTTGCTTAAAACGATCAATTTCTCCTTTTGCCACAATATTTTCAACACTCTTATATATTTATACTTTCTTATATTAGGGATAATTTCACTCTCATTGAAACAAGACCTACTCTTCACAATGTTCTCAACTATTTTCAGTTATTATACCTTCATATAGAGATTTTCAATTTTATTTTACTAATTGTCTTCAAAGTGGTCTACTGCAGATTTGCTGTACCTATGTGGGAAAGGGTAAACTTAGATGCCTTTGAGGTGTTGACTGATCTGCTGCAGATATACTGTACTTAAATTGGACAAGGTTAATTATTATATATATTTTAAATTTGTCATAAATTATTGAAGAAAAAGTAATCTGATATTTTAGAATTCAGCTTATGCAAAGATTTCTTTGGTAGATTTGAATTTTGATGTATTTATTCAATATGCAATTACAAATTTCCTTTGATAAATGAATTGTTGAATTTCACAACTTAATTTTTCAGGTGAATACTGATTAACAATACAACATACATGGTCGTTGGTTATGTCACCAATACAGAAATAGCCTGACAATGCGTTGTCACTAGGAATTCAAGTTTATGTTACCATTTGATTCAAGTGACTGTGAAACATCCTAGTGTAAAGAGCTTCCAATTAAACAGAGAAGAAAATCAAGCAAATAATGTTGACTACAGACAGTTGATATGATTTGGACCTATAAAGTATTCTAAGTAGTATATAGAGAACACAGACATGTTAATGTTCCCCAAAAAAAAATTGGGACAAATAAAGAAAAGCATAAATTGCTCATTACAGGCAATTTCTATTCGTTTCACAATGTTCTGTACTTTGTCCACGATTTGATGCCAAGGTCATACCAACAAACTTGTAGTTGTGTATTCTCTAGCTGAGAAAGCATTATGAGTGATGCATCAATGTCAGGATGACTTTCTGTTAGCAATAGTTAATTACCTAGGAAATGTGATTTGAATAAAAATTTAACCCTTTCCCTCATACAACAATTCTGCAGCAGACGACTTCGAACATATTTTGTCAAAAATTAGAAAATCTCTATAATTGAATGGATAACCTATGACTAAAAGTGGAAAACATTGTGGCAAAAGGAGAAATTTCTCGTTTTGAGCAATTTCTTCTTTTGTCACTATGTTTTCAAAACGCTGTCTGATGCAATCAAACACTTGCCATCTTAATTGATAACAAACCTCCCCTCATACAGACATATTTTGAATCCTCTGTAGCAGACAATTTTTGAAAACAGTGTGCAAAAGACATAATGAGCAATTTCTTCTTCTGTCCCAATGATTTAAAACTTTATTCAATAATTATACTTCCGACTTATACAGATATTTGTCCAGATATTTTCAATGTCATCTGTTGTGGATATGCTGTATGTGGGAAAGGGACAATGTCACATGTTAGAGCCAATGACCTGAGGACTTTTGTCCGTTGGTTAATGTTTGTTCAAATAACATATCCTAAACCATACTGACAGAAAGGTCATGTCACAAGGAATACACATGTGAAATATTGTAGCCCTACCTGTTATGGTTCAAAAGAATGGCCAAGGTTAAAGTTTTTTTCCAGAATGGCAACATCTAGGTCAAAGGTCAAACCCGCAAGGTCAAAAATGTTGGTACTGACAGAAAGGTCATGTCACAAGGAATACACATGTGAAATATGGTAGCCATACCTGTTATGGTTCAAAAGAAATGGCCAAGGTTAAAGGTTTTTTTCGAGAATGGCAACATCTAGGTCAAAGGTCAAGGTCGCAAGGTCAAAAATGTTGGTACTGACAGAAAGGTCATGTCACAAGGAATACACATGTGAAATATGGTAGCCGTACCTGTTATGGTTCAAAAGAAGTGGTCAAGGTTAAAGTTTTTTTTGTGCAGACAGACAAGACGTGCAGACAGGCCAAAAACTATATGCCCACCGAATCTATGATTCCGGGGGCATAAAAAGTGCATGGATAAGAAGCAAGTTGTTAAGAAGGACTGTACAGTTGAGTATTGGTGTGAGAAAGCCAGAATGGCCACTATGATACGACTTGATTTTTTTTTGAAAACAGCATTAAAACTCAATAAATGAATTAATCCTTTGGTAAACCTCTGAAAAAAATAATAAAGCCAGCTCGATAGATTGGCTTTCCAATACTTGTTAAGGATTGCCTTATTTAAATGTCATTTTTCAAATGCTGTTTAATTTTCGGATTTTACTATTTGAAAATCATAAATTAATATGAAATTTAATTTAAATATGGTTCATCCTATTTTATGGATATCCTTATTTCTCAAGATATAAAACATGTATTTGGTTAACCCTTTCCCCCATACAGCTGACCAATTTGAATACATCTAGTCAAAAACATTGAATATCTTTTTATAGGAAAGAAAGTTGAAAACATTGTGGCAAAACGTGAAATTGCTCATTTCTGGCAATGTGTTTTTGTCACAATATTTTCAAATTTTCAAATTTCTTTTACTTCAGAGGTGTCAAAGTGTGTCTGTATGACAGTATAAAACACTCTTGGAAAAACATGCAATACATTTAAAGCAGAGTGGTTTGAAAACATATGCAAAACTGGAAAATATCTATAAATGAAAGATTACAGGTTATTTGGTATGTAGTTTAAAGCAAATATGAGAAATTGCTCCTTTTCAAAATGCATTTGTATGAGGAAAGGGCTAATGAAGACAAAGATATAAACATTGATATTCGCACTGGATGCATGTACTGTACTTTTATTTTGACAAATTTTGAATAAAATTAATTAAACCATATTAATGAAATTTCAGTATGCATATCTCTCCAAATATCTTACATTGATGCTCAATTATGAGTTTACAAGTTGAAGTCACCTGAATATTGCAATGAATGTATGTCACATTTTGTCATTAACTTTTAATCATGTAATTTTGAATATTTTAATAATAAAGCACATGTATATAGTTACTTTATCATGCTATATCCTGTCCTAAAGCAATTGAAGTTTTGTGAAACAGGGTGAAAAGTGACTGCTATGTCTCACTCCACATTCATTGGCGACACAACTTACCCATTCCTTCATACATCATATCTTCGTATGACATTGAAAATGTATCGGCAAAAAATTACACAAATGAAAGTACATTTAATGAATACATTTCATTAATTTCTCCTTTTGCCACAATTCAAATGTTGTCGTCTGCTGCAGATACTTCAATATGCGCCTTATTTTCGAAAGGGTTAAAAACGGTTTTAGTAATAGTAGCATTAAACATTGAAAGAAAAAGACAAATTGTCCAACAAGTCTCTCTTTTTCAACAATATTATCTGTTGCAGAGGTGTCAAATTGGGTTCTATCAGGGAAAAGAGTTAGTCTCAAATACAATGATTCCATCAGACCAAGAAAGAAAATATGTTTTGTGTTCAAGAGAAATTTCTTTATTAACATATTTACAGCAAAATTTCATATGTGTTGTACAAATGGAATATATCAACTGAGAAGCCTGTTAATATGACTGTTTCAAGATATCATCTCCTTGGGAAAAAAAGAGAATGTTAATTGTTTTAGATGGTTAAATATGGGTATTTGTTAAAATAATGTCTTTACCTTCTCCACCGTGCAGACGATATTTTGAAATATTTGCAGCTGATAACATTTTAAAACATTGTAGGAAAAGGATTGTTTCTTTCAATGGTGTTTTATTCCACTTTCAAAATTGTTCATGCACATCACAGCGTTTCCTGGATATATTACCAATACAGCTGGTAAGCTTTTCCTGACAATAGTGCATCAGTTGTAATGTTATCTCCTCAAACATGTTCACCAAAGAGGGAAGCGAATTCTATCATTTTTAAAGTTTTTTGTATGAACAAATCGGTGATTGAACCGTGGTCTCCCATTCATGAGTCTGACACGCTAACCACTGTGGTGTAGTAAAAGAAGAAATTGCTCATTATCCTTTTCCCACATACAGGAAATCTGCAGCAGATGACTTTGAAAACAGCTAGGCAAAAGTATGGAAAATATATACAAATGATGATGTCATTATTGAATAGAGTTGAAAATATTGTGGCAAATGGAGAAATTGTTCATTATGAGCAATTTTTCCATTTTCCACATTGTTTTCAAAAGTCATTTGCTGCAGATGCATCGAAATGCATCTGCAAGTGGGAAAGGGTTATGAGACAGACAGAGCAATTTCTCTTTTTCAAACAATGTTTCCGAATTTATTCTAAAAATGCACTGTTATTAAGAGAGATTTCCTATATTTACCTACTAGAAGATGTCTGTTTCAGAATCAATATATTATATATATATTTATTTTAGCAAAAAATATGTACAATCCATCAGCATACATGTATGAATGCATTTGACAATTTAACAATTTCCGGACGAATTATATAGGGGACATAATTAACCCTCACCCTGATACAGACGACATAAGACGCCATTGCAACGGACTAATTTTGAAAAACTAGGCGGGAAATGGAAAAAATGCTCATAATGAGTAATGTCTCCTTTTGCGGCAATGTTTTGTCCTCTATTCAATAATTCAACTTTCATAAATAAAAGATTGCTATATTTGTGATCTGCTGCAGATTTACTGAATGTGGAAAGGGTCAAGAGACTAAATTCCATATACATTTTGTGAGTGATTAAAGATTGATTGATTGATTGTGGTTTAAACATTAACGCCGTTTTCAATAATTGTTCAGTCATATATCGACAGCCAGTTCACCTTCTCACTCTGTTCGTAGCTTTCTTATACCAGTACTCAACACAACATACTTTCCAAGCAAATAGCTGCTAATCCACATAGACTGTAAGCCCATTGGTGAAAGACGAATGACGCATGACACAATGACTTTTCTCAAACGTCGGAGAGAATGTTGGCCGAGCTGGGATTCACTCTCACAACCCCTGGCTTGACAGCCCGCGTCGCTATCGACTGAGCTACCATGATGAAATTGAATGAGAATATATGCACACTGAAAATCAAAGAATACATGTAATAAATAAAACAAAATGTATAATGGAATTAAAACCTAGAAACCTACCACAAACCATGGAGAAATATATATTTCAGAAAATCTTTCAAAATGAAGTAACAGAAATTCAACAGAAATTCTACATAGCTTTTCTAATATGAAAGCAGTGTAGAAAACATTGATAGCAAATGAGAAACTGATTGTTTGAGTAATTTCCAGGATTATTGAAAACAAATTTATTCAGAGTTCTCAAAAGTATAAGAGACACTTCAAAATAGTGTATGAAAGCAATATTGACATTTTACAGAGTTTCTAAGTACAGTAGATTGGATCTTCACCATTGTTTTTTCCTGGGCCATCATACTTGATACAGTGCGCACTTCTGCTGCTTATTGGGAACCACGTGACCCTGAAATAATTAAATTGACAGTATGAGTTTTATACATGAAAAACTGTAGGAAATAAGCTTATTAATTGCACATAAGAAAGTTAATAAATATATTTCACTTGTCAATACTCAGACTACATAGAAGTGTCACTATATCACGACAGGAAAGACACAAAACATTTGCAAATGTCTCTGGTTACACCAGAAACATCCCTGGTAAGATCAAAGTAAAATGCTGTAAGTAAATGTCTGAGCTTGGAATAGCAAAGGTCACATTTTGTTCTCTACTAGACTCTACGTCCTACGTCCTTGTAAATTTAACCTTCGACATTTTAGGATCAGAATTTTGTTCTCAGTAGTAAATAGTATAGCCCCATTGAACTAAAATTATCAATAACAATGTACTAAAGACAAGGAAGAACAGCAGTGAAAAATTAAGCCGATTACATTTTCAGTTTCACAATACGAAGCGTTCAACCTCAGATTTTATGAATCAGCAGGCGATACAAACTATTTTAATCGTGTACATTACCGTGAACACTGTCCGTATGAACTATTTGTCATCATTAAACATCAATCGTTGATGTCTGTGTAGACTTCGTATCGAAATTTGAGGCATGTTTACGTTTTCGAGGTGATTGCAGACAGCTTTTATTGTTGTTGTCGCAAAACCGGAAGCTGATATTTAGACTGGCTCGCAGTTATAAATAGACTTACGACTTTTAAAATCTTAGCTGCGACTTTGAAGTTACGACCTCGTTGATAAAACGGTCTTAAGACCGATCGTTACTTCAAAACTTACGTCAGGTCGTAGCTAAGATCCGACTTTTTTGATAAAACGGGCCCCTGGCTATTTGTGTGTGTGTGTGGGGGGGGGGGCGGTCTTAATACACCTACGTAACGGGGTCAAAATCAGGGATATAGTAGTTACACACCCAAGGGACTACCATTTAGTGTATTCTCCAGACATTTCATCTTGGTTTAAACTAAATGAAATATCAAGAAGAACCCACCATCGGTAGACGCGGCACAGAACGAGACCCAAAACATGGGATTTAGAAATTGCACGAATTTTACTTAATTAGCCTGGGTTTTTTTTTATGTTGTTTTGTTTGTGTGTATTTTCAATTCTAATTAGGTAAATTTGATTCCAAGAATGGGATGTATTCAGATTTACAGTGAGTATCTTTAACATTTGTCCTAAAAAAAAACAGATCTTATCTCTGCTTCAGTAACAAAAGCTCGTTTAGATCTGATGACCCGTTACAGGTCGTCTCAGATTGACCTTTACGTCAGCCAATTAAATAGTCGCCTGCAAAATCGCTTGGTATCAACAAGGTAGATAACCCATATAAATACACGTGCTAGAGAAGCGGTGGTTGCCGATTGTTCCAATTGAAAAGAATATTTTAATATATGGGGCTGATTAGAGACGACATTTTATGCGGTCCCATCAGTTCCAATACACGAACAGCGAAGTTTCAATGAGAATGTTACCATCCTAACGGGCTTTCAGTGACACCAACAAACTGAACGACCAGTTGTTAGGGTAACAATATCCAATCAACTAACAATATACGGTGTATGTAACACGCTCAGATGATACTAAATGAGCTTAGTTGTTACCCTAAAACACTCTCTAGCAGGTCGAAGATCCCGAGCGTCTACTGTATTAGGTAAATGTGAATTAAACCCTGATTGATCATACGTACACGCATACATCCTTTTGTATCGGTTTTTTGGTCTGTTTTCCTGCAGTAAAGCAGTTTCGTGGGGATGGCGCAAGCCTGTAGGAAATTGCTGTCAAAATATAATAAAACATATATGATATGTATCATATAAATAAAATATGACAAAATAAATAAGAAGGAAAATAATATAATTATGTCTGCAATCGTACGCAGTATTCATGTTTTCTGAGAATGTTGCAACTTGCGAAATTACAAAAGAACGACGATAAGAAATAGGGCCCGTCAGAGCAAGGCTTACATGACTTTAACTAAGTCGTCGTTTTAATTATAAAATCAGATAATGGCTATAAAACAGGATCATAGATGTACCCTGATCTTGGTCTATGTCATTCGAAGATGAAGTTTAAAAGACGAGCTAAGTCAGATAATGACGTAAAGAAGTTTCGTGGGGATGGCGAAAGCCTGTAGGAAATTGCTGTCAAAATATAATAAAACATATATAATATGCATCATATAAATAAAATATAACAAAATAAATAAGAAGGAAAATAATATAATTATGTCTGCAATCGTACGCAGTATTCATGTTTTCTGAAAATGTTGCAACTTGCGAAATTACAAAAGAACGACGATAAGAAATAGGGTTCGTCAGACCAAGGCTTACATGACTTTAACTAAGTCGCCGTTTTAATTATAAAATCAGATAATGGCTATAAAACAGGATTACAGATGGACCCTGATCTTGGTCTATGTCATTCGAAGATGAAGTTTTAAAGACGAGTTATGTCAGATAATGGTTATACTTACAGCAAATTCTCTGTGAAACATTAAATCATTTTCCTTTCTCCTCTCGTGTATAAAATCCCAGAGCTGATAGACCTTCAGGTCTAACTCTTTCACGCCACATCCATGATATACATGGTCGTCAACATCCTCGGTAAGGTCTTCATATTCCACGTTTTGAGACTGTGCTCTGTTTGACTCTTTCACGCCAATTCCATCATATACATGGTCGTCAACATCCTCGGTAAGGTCTTCATATTCCACGTTTTGAGACTGTGCTCTGTCTGACTCCTTCACGCCAAATCCATGATATCCATGGTCGTCATCATCCTCGGCAAGGTTTGCAATTTCTTCATATTCCACGTTTGGAGACTGTTCTCTGTCTGTAGTAGTAAGAACAGACACGACGTATAAAGTGGTTGTTATTTATTGTGTTCGAATCATTTTCTAACAAATAGCATTATACGCATTTTGAAGAGTACTGTTTCCATTGCCCACAATGTTGTCTACTCTACAGTAACGTTGTTATACTGTAAATGTTTCATTAACATTTTCCCTATTTTCCCCCGTGTTGTTTTTATGTGAATGAATGTTAAAACCAGATACGGTAAAAATCAAAAGCCAACATCTTCCGAAAATGTTGTCAGACTATTGTCCAGCAAACGACTAACTGTGGAAACAGCTCAACTCGTGTGAACAAAGGTTGTCGCCAAAAACGAAATCTAAAAATATCTGATATGGGCTTAACCCATCAAAACAATCAGGTTACATTTTCATAGAGCAAGGCTTACGTAAACTTATAAAGGGACCATATGAATGATATCAAACCATCACCTGCTGACATGCTTGTATATTCAGACTGTGCACTTTTGTTGTTAGCTGCAACTGTTTCTGTCTGCTTGCCTTTCGCAACGCATGACTGTCTTTCGTCTTTGACGCTGAAGGTTCTGATAGTATTTTTCGCACCTGTTGGGGCAGAACGTTCTGGTCTCCGGGGCTCTTCTTGGGCCTGACGTCTTATAAAACGTAAAAAGATGGAAATAAACGAACCCAGTCAGATACCTTGGGATCTAGAGGCCCTCTCGTTTCTGTTTTACTAATCTCTGTCCCATAAACGAAAGATACGCAGTAGACTACTTTTCAAATAGCTATAGGCAGAACAAATGAAAATGCATACACATGCATCTGCACAGTCAAAGGAAAAGGCATACAAATGCATCTGCACAGTCAAAGGAAAAGGCATACAAACTCAGTAAAGCCTTTACTATCCGTCTACATAATAATATTATGTAGTACTAGCTGCACTCGGAAGACGCGGATCATATGTGTACAATAAAGCAATTGAGCGGTCCGCGAGAAAACCAACATTGTGGACTTTGCGTAAAGTATCGACTCGGATCAGCCTAAGCATGCCGTGCCGGTATACTCGGATAGACACTTTTCGCCTCCTGTGGATTTTCTGTTTTAGGAATCATTACTCTATACATTTGTACCTCTTTCCCCTGAAGAGGAATATGTCGGCCCGGATCAGTGGAAAGCTCAGGCTGATCTTGGTCGATACATTACGCAGAGGCCTTAAAGTAGGTTTTCTCGAGTGACGGCTCAATTCATGTTCAAGTTAATTCCATGCATACTAAATTAAACACTATTGCCATTTATAACATAAGAAAGCATTTACAAATTAATAAAACAACAGAGATGTGCACTGTGTCGATGGTTCACCGTTTCAGCTTCCGCGGGTTTGATTTCCGACCATGTCATGTCGAAGCCTTTAAAACATGTAGTAATTGCTTGCACTCTGTGACGCTCAGGATTGTGGGGTTAACATTACAAATTTTTCGACTAACTAAGGATAAATGGACTAGCATCACTGGTAACTAACCTAGCTGATATTACTGAAAAATTGCTGAAAGCGGCGTAAAGCACCGTATGTAATTGCAAGTAAAACTCCTTTCTCCAATATGTTAATAATAAATAAACCTCGATTTAACCCCCTACTCCCACATATGACGAAGCGGAAGTAGACGCCTTTATAAATATCTAGGCAACAATATCTATAAATGAATTTATAATTATCGAAAATAGTTGAAAAACATTGAGACAAAAAGTGAAAATGGTCATTATGGGCTATTTCTCTTTTTGCTACAATTTCTTCAAAAGTCGTTGCTGCAGGGAAAATAGAAATCGGCTGTATGTGGGGGGAAAAGGTTAAATAAATTGGTGTTTATAGTAGCAAGGATAAACTCACCTTTTTACCTTGAAACTTATAACGATTAACAGTGACGCTAACAATAAACACCCAATTACCGCTAACACAATGTAAGCAACGTTTTCTGTCGACTCATTGGAACCCACTGAAATGAAATTTGAACGAAACGTGATTTGTTGACATTGCGAAAAAGAAACATGTACATCTTATAATATGTTAAGCATCGTCTGCCGCGTAAAGATCTGAAAACGCTGTATTAGTGCCTAAAAGACATTTTCCTGCGTAAAAAATGTCTGTATATCTTCACCAGAATGAATTGAATATATGATATTGAGTTTCATGTATGGGATGCACTGGAAATGTTTTATTTGATCATTTTCAGCATTTTGACCTTGTTTGAAAGTGAAAGAAGAGCATGTGAAAAACAAGTTTCGGCTCGGACTAATTTTGTTCAAAATGACAGTTTTTGCGGGGTGTATTCTTTCTTGCATAATGTATGACCCCCTCCCATTTTCTTTGGATTATTTCAAAGCTTAGAGGTAACTCTTTTCACTGATAAAGTGTGTTCTACCTGTAACACGTTTAGAAAGTGTAACAATTGGAGGTTGGACATGGTTGATTTACATGGAAACAATGAAGAAATTTATTTGGTGTAACGTGAATTATACAGTTATATTTTTTCTGTTATATCACGGCTTTTTTCTGGATAAGTAATCAGTATTACTGTACGCTGTCAATCATAATGAACCATGCATTTCTTCGAGTTATCGAAGTGTTAGAATGATCTCTAGATTTATGCTAAGATTTATGCATGAATTCTCAGCTTAGAAATTCATTTATACTTTCGAGTTTATTATGAAAAGGAGCAGTGATAAAATCATATCAAGAAAACAGTGCATCAGCAGATCGAGCTACCTTGTGCAAGTCTATTGTATATTACATTCAGATAAAGGGCTAGGAATGTGTGAATAACTGTAATCATGCAGTGGTACTTTGACTTACCACTTTTAAAATGATTTGTCTGTTTGCTGTTGCCATATCAAGAAAGTGACGTATAAATAAACCACACGAATAATCTCTGTCACAGTCTAACAGAGCTTATTTATGATCGGGTAAATCATTAATATATACAACATACTGTTTGTGTCGCCCCATACCAGTGCCATTAAAACGAGCATATTTAACTCACATATCTGAGGGCAGAGACCATCAGTTTTCCTGCATACTACATTTTCCCCACAATGGTCGTCACATGTTTTGTTGCAACGGTCACCGTATAATCCGTCTTTGCATGCTGTTTTGTAGAATAAAAAGAGCATCTCATTTCAAAATTATCCTTTTTAAAAATAAAAGAATCAATATTGGGTTTTGTTAAGACAATGAACCGTGTCTGTCTGTCTGCCTTCAATTGCACGAAATGTATGTAACCTTTACAAATGTGTATCGGTCAAACTAGAGTTTTTAATAAGCGAAGTGGGTGCATGATTGTCAATGTTCCGGACAGAGCTTCAAGGCTATCAGTGTTCTTAAAGGTTATTGCGACTTTCCTCGGAAACAGTGTAGATTCAGAAGAGACTGTTGATCGGATCTATTGATCAAAACTACAATAAGAATACAATTACTTTCCTCGAGCGCCGCTTATATCTATACTTTAAGGTGATCCGTTTCCAATTTTATATTCTATACATTATTTCGAACGAGTTAAAATAACTCACTCATGTTACAGTACGCTCCAATAGATCCGGGGAAACAACCGTTGTCACAAAGTCCCGTTGTTCTGTTACAAGGTTGGTTGTTAGCACATTTTCCACATTGGTGAACACAGCTCTTTCCATAGGTTTCCGGTTGGCACTCTGATTAAATATTTCAACACATTTTATACATGGTACTTATCATAACAAGTAAAATAGTAAACTATCAGATCTACATTTGCCACTTTAAATGTGGATTTGCTGTTAGAGGAATCATTACTCTATATCTCTATCCCCATGATAAGGAATGTGTCGGCCCAGATCAGTCTGTGCGGACTGCGCAAGCTGATCTGGGTCGATACATTACGCAGAGGCCTTAATGTTGGTTTCCTCGCGGCACGGTTCATATGTGCTACGTTACACGTAAACCGACCATCAGGGGATTTGCAACTAGGAAATATCGTGCGTGCAGTGCGATGAGGATATTCCCTGTACGCCATTTGGTCGTCCGTGTACAAACATCCCCGAAGAGTCCAGAGAACGGCTATGGCAAAAACCTGTCTATAAAAGTATTGAAGTAAATTACTAAGCTTACATAAATAGTGACCTTGCTGACTCACCATATTTGTTCAGAAATGAAATAATTTGGCATTTTATGAGGGAAACAAAAAATGATGAAGCATGCCTTATAAGTAGTGAAGTATTACTTAACGTTATTTAATGTTGGTGGAGGAATTGGACCTTGGCTATAAAGAATGCTTGCTGTTTAATCCTAATTTTACAATAATCGATTAATTTCAACAAGTGTAACAAGAACAACAGCCTAAAATTAGCAAGATAAGTGTTACTAGTGAATGCAACAACCGCGTTACGCTGAATTCATACTACCCCAATTATCACAGAGTATTACAATGTGGTCTGCCCGCACGCACATGTTTCTCACCGGAGTTTACAGCTTAGCATGTTTGGTAGAATTGCGATAGCAAGTCTACCATAGTTTCAGGGAAAGTTTTGAAGTCACGTGATGTAAATGACTGAGAACACCATTCTACCAAATTCAGTACACCAAAACTATAGTGCAAAACACGCCTGACTGAATGACGAATGCAAACATAAGCAAAAGTCATATAAATAACAAAAATCCACTTATTATAGGTAATCAAATAAAATTATAAGTCTCTGAATGTGTAAATATCATATTTAAGTGTAATACAGGATAAGGATATGACTACACTCCAACCCCTTATATACTCAAGTTTATACACACCGCCTGAACAAATTACCCTTTGTTCTCTCTAGTAACAGGAATATTTTAGCAACATTATATTTCTTCTGACAAAGTAGATTTGTATTAGTGATATAGCATTGTTTTCCACTTGCAGATGCATTTGAAGCAGATAACCTTTGGAAACATTGTGGCAAAAGGAAACATCTCCTTTTGTCACAATGCTTGCTATGCAATTCTGAAATATTCAGAATAATAATTCTGAGATATAAACTCTTACCCACATACAGACCATTTGTGACACCTCTGTAACAGACAACTTTTGTCACACCTCTGTAACAGACAACTTTTGTCACACCTCTGTAACAGACGACATTTGGAAATATTGTGGCAAAGGAAGAAATTGCACGGTTTATTGATATTCTACGTAGAACTTGATGCGGCATCAGAAAGAGTGAAATTGTTTGTCTGCAGATTTCAAGATAATTTAGCAGAACTGTTTATTCAGTAACTCTACGTATTTTTAAGTCTTGGTTGAAAGTCATAGAAACCAGGTGGCATCTGAAAAGGGGCATATTGAAATTTAGCTTCAAATGACATATCATCCTTATCCACTGGACAAAAACACAAAAAACGTCACAGGACTGCTCTTTTGGCGGCCCTTTTCTTAATTAAGTTCATAGACATATGAAAAACAGCTGTTTGTGCGGTATCAGAAAGGGAGTAAAATGCCCAATATATATTCTTATCCTCTAAATCCGCTTTTCCGATTCCAAGGTTATTTAGTAACAATCTTCCTTCAGTGACTCTCTACGATAAATGTTAATAATATTAATTAGTTGAACGAAAAGGCAGCGAGGCTTGTTCAGAAAAGGGAAAAATTACAAGATTTTAAAACTTCATTCTTATATAAGTGCTTGTCTGGTTGGTTCCTTCATAGTTATTTAAGCCATATTGATTGGTTTTAAAACATAGTTACCAGGCGAGATCAGAAAAGGAGTAAATTGAAGTTTTAGCTTCAAATTACATATAATCCCAATTCACTGGGCGAATTTCAACAAAACTTCACAGGAAAGATCCTTCGATGGTACTCTTTCAAACTTGTTCAAAGATATAAACTCTAAACACAACGTTTGTTGCTGCGGCAGCAGGAAGTGTGTAAAATGCCTAAAATGTAAAATTATTATTCTATAAATCCGCTTGTCAGTTTTCAAGATAATTTAGTACACATGTTCCTTGAGTGACCCTCTACAATATTTGCTTAAGCCGTATTGAATGGTTGAAAAACATGACAGCCAGACGTCATCGGGAAAGGGGGAAAATGACATAAACTTAATAGTTCCATTTCTATTCAAACATTTGTCTGATTTCAGGATACTCTTGTAATTTTGCGGAAATTTTGCTTTAGTGACTCCCTACTTAATGTGTTCCAGCCATAATGATTGGATTGAAAAGATAGCTTCCATGATGCATCAGAAAAGGGGTTAAATGAACTTTTAGCTTTAAATAAATCCTCTTCCTAAACCATTGGACTGATATCAACTAAGCTTAACAGGAATGTTACTTTAGTGGTCCTCTTTCACATTGTTCAAAGATTTAATATCATAACACATGCCCTTTATTGATAAGTTACATTTACAGTGTCCACTCCTAGCAATTTTTAATTATTTCTTTGATTAAATTTTCTTCGATATTAGCAGTTACACACATGCTACTTAGCTTTCACTCAGGTGATCGTTTCAGGGCCACGCTTTAAAAAAAAATAAAAAAATGAGCCTAATAGCTATCGAGCCATAACCCTTTCATCATCTATTTTAAAATTATACGAAAAAGTACTGCTACAACGTTTACACAGGTCAATTAATAAACCGTTACACTTTCTCCAGGGTGGGTTTCAGTCCAACATGGGAAGTTCTATGACATCCTTCATTCTGAAAGAAAGTATACAGTTTTGCAAAGAAAACAACAGTAAATTATTTGCGTGTTTTTTAGACGCTCGTCAAGCATTTGATCGTGTATGGCATAATGGTCTCTTTTACAAGCTAAATGAACTTGGCGTTAGTTATAAGCTTTTAAAAATAGTTATTGCAATGCATTCCGATGTGTATAGCTGTGTAATGTATAATGGGTTTTATTCTGACTGGTTCCCAGTTTTACAGGGAACCAGGCAAGGTGGCGTCTGGTCACCATTTTTGTATCTTGTTTATATTAACTCACTACTTGACCAGTTAGTTAACAGTAAATTGGGTTTCCAGATTGAAGGGTCTCATTTCTGTGCTCCGTCCTTTGCAGATGACATGACAATTCTATCTTTGTCTAGCAAAGCTTTACAGGAAATGATTAATATATGTTATGAATATTCTTGCCTTTGGAGGTACCAATACAATTCTGGCAAGTGTGCCGTTGTCGCGTTCAATGAATCTAAGCGTGTATACAAACGCAATTATCGGTCCTGGGTAGTTGGTAATAATGCCATTTGTGAGAGAGAGGAATATAACCATTTAGGTATAATATGTAATAAGTATACTAACTCTACTCTCATTGTCAAGCAAGTTGATAGAAAATTAAGGGGTGCTTTCTTCGGTCTAATCAAAGACGGGTTATATATAAATGGGTTAAATCCATTAACCAGTTACAGTATTTATAGGTCGATTGTTATCCCGAGAGCTCTATTCGGATGTGAATTATTACAATCGCTGTCTGATCGGGATATGTTGACAATGGAAAGGTCGCATAGACTTTGTTTAAAGCAGATTCAGGGTTTACAAATCAAGAACAGATATTGTTCTTGGTCTTATTTGTGCTCTTCCTATTGAAGCTGAAATTGAGAAGAGAAAACTCTCCTTTCTTGGTCAACTTTGCCGTTTGGAGAGGGATTGTGCAACAAAACGTTTCTTTTTATTGCGGCTCCTTTCCTTCGTAAATAGTAATTCCGATACCGGGTTTGTTTCTGATATTGCATATATTCTAAACAAGTTTAACATTTACAATGTTTTAGAAGATTACATTAATTATGGTGTATTCCCAAGCAAAACTATTTGGAAACATTGTATTGATACACAAGTATCAAATTACTATATCGGTAAATGGAATGAAAGAACATCTACCGCGCAGTTTGTTCTATATAGGCAATTACAGAAACGATTCGCAATCAGTCCTGTATGGGATTATGCTAAGCGTAATCCGAATATGCTTCGTGTTTGCTTTTCCATCGCTCAGCTAATTGCGTACACTGCTCACACTGAGTGTTCTCAGTGTACACGCTGTGGATGTAGCGATGTTAGAACGAGCCTTACTGAGCATATCTTGATAAACTGTACCAGTGTACGGTCATGTACTATTTCCTTTCAGAACAGAACCCTTTTAAAGTTTGGTGGATCTGTTTCCAACTTATTAGTGCCATTGGAAGGTAAGGATTTTGTTGCTGTCTTGTTCGGTTTGAACCCGATCGTAGACAATGAGTTACACGGCAACTATGATAACTTTTATAAGCATGTTGCGTTGTTCTTACATTCCATATGGACATGTTATAAATACCTTGTGCAAGTGTAAATACTTTGTTCAAAGTTCTGTCTGTCTGTCTGTCTGTCTGTCTGTCTGTCTGTGTCTCTGTCTCTGTCTCTGTCTCTGTCTCTCTCTCTCTCTCTCTCTCTCTCTCTCTCTCTCTCTCTCTCTCTCTCTCTCTCTCTCTCTTTCTTTCTCTCTCTCTCTCTCTCTCTCGTATAATGTTGTATTAAATTGTGTTTATATGTATTGTTTGTATTATAAATTATAAAATGAAATCTTCTGTATAGGAGGAACTAAAGATATAATAAAATTGTTATGTGTTTGAAATTGTAATACTACATACTTTTGTCACATTTCTCCCCTTCGTAGCCAGATGTGCATCCCCCTTTTGGACATTTCCCCGATATTTTATCACAAGGACCGGCAGCACAGAGACATCGAAAAGAACAGGAATCCCCAAAGAAACCATCATCACATTCTGAAAGGTATTCAAGATCGTTTTTGACAAAAAAAAAAGGGCCCATTATCGCTACATACCAGACGAGCCGTCCTGCGAGAAGAACAACACTGTGGACTCTGCGTAAAGTATCATCCGGATCAGCCTAAGCATGCCGCGCAAGCTTACCCGGACAGACACTTTTCGCCTCCTGTAGATTTTCTGTTTCAGGAATCATTGCTCTATACCTATATCCCCCTGAAACGGAATGTGTCGGCCCGGATCAGTCAGCGCAGACTACGCAGGCTGATCTGGGTCGATACATTACGCAGAGTCCATAATGTTGGTTTTCTCGCCGGACGGCTCATATGATCCCAACATACCACATCATTCATTTAACAAAGTCTGAACGCCGGCTTATATTAATTGGTAACTAAACCATATTATTTTGTGAAACGAACTTACTTTGCCGATACCTAGATGTCGGATGGAATTGTTCAAAGCTAATCCTCAAACATTTTGAATCATCACTCATTGTACACTTAATTGGTGCGGATTGTGTAAGACCTTTCATTTTATTGCAAAATTCGTTCGAAAATGATAACATAATATACCCGATCTCTGACGGTATTTCCGTAAATATCCAGTAATGGTTTTGATTGCTTTGAGACATGTGTATATTACCTTGGCACATAGGCGGTTTGTATCCGGTTAAACATGATGTACATGTACCACTCTTTACATCACAATTCTCGTCTTTCCGACATTTACCGCATTTATTGCTACAGCTTTCTCCATAATATCCGCCTTCACACTCTGTATAACAAATAATTAAGGTGTGGTAAATGATCATATTTATAGAAGATTCTAAACTTGAACCGAATTTGGCCATTACTTGGTCTTTATGCATCTGTGTACAAAGGGGATGCATGTGAGCATGTGCATACGCTTACTACTCATTGTCGTCTATATGCCATGTACCTTCTGACAAAAGCCTACAAGTTACACCCCATGTATTTCACACCTACGTAACTTAAAAAATTGAGCGGTCCCGCGAGTAAAACCAACAAAGTGGACTCTGCGTAAATAATCGACCCGGATCAGCATAAGAATGCCGCGCGGGCCAATCATGACAAACACTTTTCGCATCCAATGGAATTTCTGTTACAGGAATCATAACTCTATACCTATATCCCCCCTGAGACGGACGGAATGATTCGGCTCGGATCAGTCTGCGCGGACTGCGCAGGCTGATCTGAGTCGATACATTACGCAGATGCCATACTGTTGGTTTTTCTCACGGGACGGCTCAAATGATACTAGACAGGTGAAGCAATAAGACGTGGCTGATCTCTTTTCATCATAGAATCACCGTCCGATGTTATACTCACACCCTGAAACTTTAGTGTCTTTGGCGTAAGAAGGCTTCAACATATATGTTTGTAACATAACATGAATCATTCTTTACTTAATTATTACCCCAGTCGGGCGGTCATGGTACATTTCCTAGTCTAGTACTGTTTTGTTTACCGAGGTATCATGAATAAGTGAACTGTGTTTGTGATATAACTGAAATAATGTTGACAAAGGCGTAAAATAAATAAACATGCATTCATGCAAATCACATGTAGGGTCTTGAATATAAAAGAATATGTCAAAAACGTTTTCTGGAAGCAGGATTTCAGTCTCACCATATTGCAAAAACATTTGAACTTTATTCAATAAGTATCATTGCACTCAATACGATAACTAGATTTGTAACATAGATAAAGGAGTATACCGATCTCAATTCGTTGCGCGTATATTGGATCTTTCGACACCGCATAAAATGTCGTTTTAAATTGACCATATGCTTTCAAATATTCATGATACTCTTTGTTCTGTCCTATGCAATCGCAAGATACAACCAACGTTCAGCTATCACCGCCTCTCTATCTCATTCATATAAATGGATTATCTCCATTGTTAATAACTAACGACTTTGTAGGAGACAATTTGATTGGCATATGCAAAGGTCAATCTGTGACGACCTGTAATAGCCAGTCATCGGAATGTACACGCTCTTGCTACTGCAGCGAAGCTTAGGTCATGTTTAAATGATATTGGGTCATGTTTAAATGATATTGGCAAATTAAACATGTTTTCACTGGGTCAGTACAAAAACTGTCTCATGGTCACGTGGTACATTTGTCTTGACAGTAAAAATAGCAACTCTTTGTCAATAGGAGTTTTATATGGACAAAGAAATTGAGGTATAATATATAAATAACACATTGCTTTGAATTGGACAATATTACTGTCCAATTCAAAGCAATTTGTTATATATTTTATGATTCTAAAAAATAATAAAATAATAAACAATAAAATATAAATAATAAAATTATAATTATTTTATGATCTGTAAAATGTTTCATAGCACAAAAGTACAACATAGAGCGCTGTACATGTCTAGTTTTAATGAGTTTCATTAACATCCTATCTGCCAGTAAACAAATTTGCATAAGGCCGTGAGACAGTAAAAAATTTGCATACCGCCGTGAGACAGTACAAAAACTGTCTAATGGTCACGTGGTACATTTGTCTTGACAGTAAAAATAGCAACTTTTTGTCAATCGGAGTTTTATATGGACAATGAAATTGAGGTATAATAATAATATATATTATCCCGTTAGTGAGTAGGATGATTCGTGTGATGTGTGTGTTCATCTGATATAGACACCTGTTGATGCTTCTGAAGCAACCAACCAATGTATTTTGAGAGAAAGGAGATCATGATGAACAAAAAAAGAAAATACCAAGAGATATTTTTTTCTTTTAATCATGCTTTAACTTTTTTATGTGTCTTTTCTCAAGATATTTTAAAGCAGCATATCAGGTAAAGAGTTATTTTAAGAAAAAGGATAATTTTTATTCTACAGAATTAAATCTTCTTCCTTTACGATATAATCTTAAAACATCTTCAACACGGAACTTTTGAAGATATTCTCAGACTAAGCCAGTGTTTTCTTTAAGTAAGATGTTTTCAACTTCGTCTAAAAATGAAGGGAATCCGCCATGGCCAAGTGGTTAGCGTCAGGGATTTGGAACTGGACTTTCGGGTTCGATCCACATTCGCGGTGGTCATGATGGGGAGAATTTTCCTAGCCTATTACTGGTTTGTTTACCCAGATATCATACTTAAGCGAACTGTCACCGACCTCAACGTAATATAACTGAAATAATGTTGAAATTTCGTAAAACCCAAATAACACCGAGAAAGATCACCTTTGTAAAGATAAAATCAATTTGAGATGGTCTAAATTCAATTCAATTAAATTAAATTCATTTATTAAGTAATAAGTACATGATACTTCTTACAATAACATAAATGTAATGGAAAGACAAAAAAGTCTTTAAATTAACTAACTTCCTTTTCCTACTGCAGATTACAATCTTTGAATGTATAGTATGCACATGTGCTACATGTAACTGTTTGATCATTAGTAAATTCTCCGTTTGACACAAACAAGCATTTTTAACTCCTAATTAGAAGGTCTACGGGTCAGACAATGATTTGGAGTGATGGTCAGTGCACCGGTATTGCAGATAATCATTGTTTTTACACTTAACACACCGTGAAGTTGCAATTTTATTCTTTAAATTAGCTTTGATTTATAAGTGTGCCACCAAAATGTGTCTTGTTGCTGGTCTTACAGACCTATGGGTGATATTGTCAATTCAATTGGCACCATTTGAGTTTTCTTGGCATAACACTCTGTCTCTGATTGATCAGCCACCCCCTTTTATATGTTTACACAAATATGCTTGATAATGATTAAATTAGTTTTCACAAATCCATCAGTGAATGAAGTAACCATGTTCTGCTATTCCTGAACCAGTGAAACCTTAATGTCGCGGCAAATTCCGTATCAATTGATCAAATTGTAGCGAAAATTACAAAATATTAATACGGTTGAAAAGGCGTTTGAAACATCTAATTTAGCAGTGGTATGGCTAAAGTCAACAGTGGATTATTGAGTCGAACTATGTTGTTTATTTTTTGTTTATTGGAGTTTTACGCTGTTTTCAACATTATTTCAGATATATCACTGCGACAGTTCTCTTGTTCATGATCCCTGTGTAAACAAACCAGTACTAATTACGAAATGTGTCTCGTCCAAGGTCACTCCACCATGACCGATGCAAAGCGACTGAAGGGGTCGATCCCGGGACGCCCGGTTCCAAATCCCCGACGCTAACCACTAAGATATTCCTAACCGAAGTAGATGTAAAACATGCTATTCATAAATGTATACACTAAATTGGTAGTGCATGTATATGAAGAATAAACGTTGTATGAAGTTTTCAATATTATTACAAATATTTAAAACGTCTCAATGTTAAATAGAGTTCTAAACATTGTGACAAAGGTAAGAATTGCTGACCATGACCAATTTCTTCTTTTGCAATAATGTTTTTACAAAGTCGTCTGCAGCAGATGCGTCAACAACCGTATGCATGCGGATTAGGATGACGACACAATCGCGCTCCTATCGTTTCTAATTTTATAATGACGTATTTACCTTGGCATAATGGGGATTGGTATCCAGGCGAACACGCTGAACAATTACCAATATCTCTGTCACAAGCTTCGCTATTCACACATTTTCCACACTTGTCATCGCAATCCTTGCCATATGTTTTTCCAGCACAATCTTAAGAATAAACATAGATTATTGTGGGGTCACGTCGGGTAATAGTAGATCTGTTTTCGTTTTGTCATCAACATCTTATGAATAAACATAGATTAGTTTCGAGTCACGTCGGGTAAGAGTAGATCTGTTTTCGTTTTCTCATCAAAATGAAGAAAAAGGGAAAGGAATCTGTTGACAATTATTTCTGGTATTTCATCATAAGATACATACATGTGGTTTGTTTTTCTTAAAGTAGGTATTAGATTTCACCTATATTTCTTTTTAAAAAAAAACCAATAGGTCGCGAACACGCGCATGCATCGTTTGGGCCCCTTCACTCGAGAACAGGTAGACAGGATAGTTCGTGAATAGTATTGCGAAGTGCTTGTGCTCCTCTTGCCATCTTGTTTTGAAACATTGACATTTCACACCTGATTGGCCCCTGCTCTTTATTTCATATTTTCGTAAGGCAAGAAAATGCGAATTTTATTTAAACAATATTTATATTTTTCATTAATACACAAACAATTGTATAACATTTCATTGTGTTCATACGCTGGCTACAATGTTTAAAAATATAAATGTAAGCCAATACTTTTTTGTTTTACCTAAATTAATTTTGTATAATGTTTAATACTGAATACTCATGACCATGTTGCCCTCTGCATTGCTCAATACACTTGTAATAAAGCTGTTACATGTTATGCAATTCGGACGCTGCATTTCTAACGGTATAACTTCAATCTCTTTCTTAACTATATTGTCTTTGTTATGTATTCCCTTATTTTTTAATACATGTGAATTGTTTACCTGCATACACATACAGTTCGCAGATTATAAAGTATTGTCTGATTCCACGCAATGTAAGGCGTACATAACGAGCAAGTTTCGGGATGGGTAGTGTGAAGTTGTAGACGTAAACTTGTTCATTAACCGTTGTCTCGATAGTTTTGTCTGATTCAGTGGTACCCAGTTCGATTTCCATTTTATGTAAAGTTTCTGAAAATATAATATATACCTAAATAGTAAATACCCTTTCGCTGCCATAGGCAATTCAGGGATTTTCTAAACTATGCAGATTCAGGAAAGACAGCTCATAACGAGCTGTCTCTCCTGAAATCTGCATTGTTTGCCACTTTGACATTAAATTTAACCAAATTTCCTGTTGGACAAAAAATGAAGTTGTCCAGTTTTCAACATGGAAGAGTCGACTTTGTGAAATTCGGCAGTGACAGAATTAAGGCCATTAACCGCTTACATACCCAGTGTTCAATGAAACAGTAGATTACTCACGGCTGTGACAGAGTTAAGGTCATTAACCGCTTACATACCCAGTGTTCAATGAAACAGTTTGGTTACTCACGGCTGTGACAGAGTTAAGGTCATTAACCGCTTACATACCCAGTGTTCAAAGAAACAGTTTGGTTATTCACGGTTGGCAAACCACCAATCAAATAAAGTTTCTGGTATCAGTCTATCAGTCATGCTGTACTGTTCTGATAGTGTATTTTTTTAACGCCGCTTTCAACAATATTACAGTTATATCACGGCGTTTCCTTGGTAAGTTACAAGTACTACTGGTCCATTTAGACTGATATCAACCAGTAAGTCCTAATGCTAACCGCGAAACCATGAGCACAAAGTAGGGCAGCAATTACTACCATTTTTAAAGTCTTGGTACGACCCGACCTTGGATTGAACCAAATACCTCATGTACCCGAGGCGGGCACGCTACCATTATACAACCGACGCGGTCATGCTTCACGACAGCTTGAATAATGGTGTATTGAAGTTTGAATAATGTTGTATGGAAACTTGAATAATGTTGTATGGAAGCTTGAATAATGTTGTATGGAAGTTTGAATAATGTTGTATGGAAGCTTGAATAATGTTCAATGGAAACTTGAATAATGTTGTATGGAAGCTTGAATAATGTATAATGTTGTATGGAAGCTTGAATAATGTTGTATGGAAACTTGAATAATGTTGTATGGAAGCTTGAATCATGTTGTATGGAAGCTTAAATTGTCCCCCTTACAATCGAACAATAATTTCAGTTATATTAGTAATAAAAAAGAGTGGACATATTGCAGAAATATCGTGTTATTGAATTCCACGATTTCATCAAAATTGCGTAAGTTTTTGAGTAACAGTAATTAACATTGCGAAATCGTGTCATGTTTTATCATTCTAAATGCATTTATAAGTACATATGGAAGCTTGAATTGACCTCTTAGATAAAACGATAATTTATAAGAAATAAGTAATATTGTGAAAAAATATAATTCATTTTAAGTTATCACAAAAACGTTAATTAATAATGATTTATTCGATAAGTTATTGTACTAAACGTATTCATTATTGTTATCTTGTGAACACTTTCATCCGGTTTGAAGTAGTAAATGCAATGCGTCATTTCCTTTATTGATAACATATCATAGTTTCGTATTGTTTTTAGCGCGAAAATGTAACGTTTCAGATAACGGACGAAAACAGCAAAAGCTGCAGTTTATTAACCCTTCCCCACATACAACAAATCTGCTGCAGATGACTTTTGAAAACACTGTGATAACAGCAGAAATTGCTCAAAACGATCAATTTCTCTTTTGGCCACAGTGTTTCCAACTCTATTCAGTAGGTATACATTAATTTAAAGAGATTTTCCATATTTTTTCCGAATTGGTTTCAAAGTCGTCTGCTACAGATTTGTTGTATGTGGCAAAGGGTTAATATAGAACTTCCATAGTTTCATGAACAGAACAGAACAGAACATATTTAATTTGACTTATACAAAATACATGCATCTCGTCATACAAAACATATTTATACATGAATTAACACAAATCAAATTCATGTCCACAGATACTTAACCCTGAACATGTACCTATATATATATGCATATAGATTGATAAAAAACAAGACACGTTTTCGCAATGTTAAATACTTTTACTCCAAAGATTATGCGTTATTTATGATATGTATCATAGTAAACAGAGACATATAAACAATTTGTTTTGTATGTCTCGGTATTAGATTACAATGAAACACTATTTCTACAATATATGTATTACCAATTTATTTTTAATTATTGTTAATTCTAGAGGGAGTGGAAGGGGTAGGGGAAGGGGGAGGGCAATTAAAGCGTCCATAATATTGTATGTGAACCCCAGTTAACAGCTGCCCAGGCGACAGTTGTGTGTCGCAAAAAACATCAAAAACCTTAAAAAACCCATGCGGGGCCCCTACTATTAACATGAAAGTGTTCATGAAGATTTCCAATTATTCGGTTATTAAACGAAATGTTCTGGACTTCATGATGAGTTAAAAGTTATCATGATAATTCATAACGTGAAATCATCTATCATCATGAAAATGATCGGTAATCAGGTGGCAGTTTTATGTCACCATACAACTCAGACAAATACGTTTAGAGATTGTTTTATGTCACCATAGAACTCAGACAAATACTTTCAGAGATTGTTTTATGTCGCCATACAACTCAGACAAATACTTTCAGAGATTGTTTTATGTCACCATACAACTCAGACAAATACTTTCAGAGATAATTGTTTTATGTCACCATAGAACTCAGACAAATACTTTCAGAGATTGTTTTATGTCACCATAGAACTCAGACAAATACTTTCAGAGATTGTTTTATGTCACCATAGAACTCAGACAAATACTTTCAGAGATTGTTTTATGTCACCATATAACTCAGACAAATACGTTTAGAGATTGTTTTATGTCACCATATAACTCAGACAAATACGTTTAGAGATTGTTTTATGTCACCATAGAACTCAGACAAATACTTTCAGAGATTGTTTTATGTCACCATAGAACTCAGACAAGCACGTTTAGAGATTGTTTTATGAACCATACAACTCAGACAAATACTTTCAGAGATTGTTTTATGTCACCATACAACTCAGACAAATACGTTTAGAGATTGTTTGATGTCACCATAGAACTCAGACAAATACGTTCAGAGATTGTGTTATGTCACCATATAACTCAGACAAATACTTTCAGAGATTGTTTTATGTCACCATAGAACTCAGACAAATACTTTCAGAGCTTGTTTTATGTCACCATAGAACTCAGATAAATACGTTTAGAGATTGTTTTATGTCACCATAGAACTCAGACAAATACTTTCAGAGATTGTTTTATAAATGTTGTTATGTTACTCCCTTTCGATGCTGCTTGCTAGGCATATATTACAGTCAATCTATATGACTTGAATACATCTTGAAGAGGGTCACATGGGAGACATACGCGCCAAACTATAATATAATAAGACCCGCAGTGTCAGGGGTAAAGACTATCGATGTTTTTGTAATTCCCCATTTATGGGGTAATAATAATAATAATAATAATAATAATAATATCTTCTTTTAATAAAGGTTACATATTAAGATGTATTTTGATGTACAAAACAAAATAATCTTATCTAGCATATGGCCTTCAACTTATACATCTCTATATTTATTCATGCACACAGACACATACGTACACCCATATAAACACTTACATATACATGTACATTATTAAAATATACACATACACATACATACCCTTATACTTACATACACATACACATCCTTATACATACATATATAAATATATACAGACGCGCATACATTATGTTATCGTATACATGTATGGATAAGAAAAACAATATATATGCAAACACGCATACTGATTTAATATGTTATCAACTTCGCAACAGACACTCAGCAGCTTATATACTTAATGTCGCAGCAAATATAATTTAATTCTTTAAACACGTTTTAAAGGGAACCACAAAAAGATCATTCCTGTGAAAAGGATTGAAGTGGGTCAAGTGATATAGGAGAAGACGGTGTTTAAAGATACGTTTGATGGCTTCACACGTTGTACTACGACGTACGACGGACACATGGTGCTCACAACAGCTCATCATGATCCCTTTATACTCTGATGAGCTTAAAAGAAACTTCTTGCATTCTACGAAGTGCTTCCACCAATGGGCTAAGTCTATGTGGAAAAGCAGCCAGTTGCTTGGGAAGATTGTTGTGTGGAGTACTGGTGTGAGAAAACCAGGAAATGCATGAGAAGGTGAACTGGCCGCCGTGATATAACTGAGAAATTGTTAAAAACGGCGTTAAACCCCAATCAATCAATCAATCTACGAAGTGCGCAACCAATTCGGTATTTGGGGTGTACCTCGATTTACCTAAAAGCCAATAGTTGTAAGGTTGTTGTAAGTAAGCCGTTATTCTTAAAAATGTCGGATTCATCTAACAACCTTTCAACCTGATCAGGGTCATTTTTGTTTAATAACTAGTTTCCGACTGGAAGTGAGTATCTTAATAACAGATAATGCAGTGATGCTTTTACGGCTAGAGTGTGATCGAGACAGACCCTTGACAGACTCTTCGGCGGCCCGATTTGATAATCTCTGATTCGGTACAATGTTAGTTACATTGGCGTACAGTATGAAGGTTATACTTTCAGAATTGTTTGAAAATGTACATCTTGGCCTATAATACATAGACTCCGTTGATACTGTGTGGATGCAGAGTTTGCATTGTTGGTAGAGATAATAATACGCGAACTCGCTTCATAAAGATCATGTGCTGATTTCAATGACTTACGTCCATATCCAACTGGTCCACCATGTATGTCTTTATCATCGTCTGCACCACGTCCTAATACATTTATATCGTGTATACTGTAGATCTTCTTGAGATCTAGCTCATACCAAGGATCCATAGTTTGTTTTGTAGCAGCGCAATGACCTTTTTCCGGATTGCGTATGGCGATCCCATCTATAGCTTTGTTTGCATTCCATTCCTCCTTATGAGCGCTACTTGAGTTTATGGATTTACCGCTGGACACCAGTCGTTGGCCTGTCAAAAATATAATGTTATACAGATAGTTCGAGCTGTAAGAAGAAAAGTTTTAATCATTTTGTTTACCATTGTTTATTAAATCTTATAATATACGTCTTTGAACACATCTGAGCCGCGTCGAGTCATGTTAGAGTCACGTTGCCCGTGCGGACAGCGCAGGCTTGATCGGGCCCGTGCATCCGCACTGACGTACTACAGCATGCAGTGTTTGTCTAAATGTAATTTACTCCTAGATGTAATATTCGATAAAATGCTAGATGTGTATCCACACTAGCTCCACGTCAATGATAATTTAAATGATACTTTACCGGACAATCAACAAGAAATTAAATAACAAGAGACAGAAGAACTTCGTAAATAAGAAATCATGTAGAATCTGGTGAAGTCGTAAATGTATCGACCCGGATCAGCCTGTGCAGTCCGCGCAGAATAACCCTGGCCGACACATTCCGTCTCAGGGGGATAGAGGTATAAAGTAATGATTCCTGAAACAGAAACTCCACAGGTGGCGAAAAGTTTCTGTCCGGGTTAGTCTGCGCGGCATGCTTAGGCTGATCCGGGTCGATGCTTTACGCAGAGTCCACAATGTAGGTTTTATCGCGGGACGGCTCATTTGTAAAAAATGTTGGGTTTTACCCTTTTTCGTACATTTATAATAAATATGGGTGATCCAGAATATATAGGTTTTTCATTATAACTTTTATAGTTACCAATGCATGTCAATTGAATTTATTTCATATGCACATCTTGTCTATGCCTTTTTGCATGATGTCTTATTATTTCGATTTAAGCACCAATGTATACCACTGCCATAGAAACCATGCATTGCAGAGGCGAGCTATTTAACATGAAGCTATAATTCTAAGCAAACTGTGAATATGACAATCATAGATAAGCAAAACATGACGATGGTTACTGTGATATTGTTTTGGTGTAATCTTGTAATCTTGATAATAATATGTGTTACGATTATAAGGAACATATTGTCTTGCCTAAATTATAGCAAAAGTTTGATTATGTTTGAATCACCCTCGTATATATATACATGTATACGTTTACTTTATACACATTATAGGTATAAAGATATACGTCTCCCTGTGTCTAATGGGTTTGACGTTTTATTCATCTATATGGGTCACAATACAGCCATTAGACTCTGTCTTTGTTTCCATGTAAATCAACCATTTTCGATCCTAAATTGTCACACTTTCTAAGCGTTTTACAGGTAGAACAATATCATTGAACAAAGTTACCTCTAAGCTTTAAAATAATCCAAAGAAAATGAAGGGGGGTCATGTATTATGCCACGAAGACGGTAAATTATAAAATAATGACATATTGTACAAAAAACGAGAGTAAATATACGTTGATAAAGTTGCATGAAGATGTATAAAGTAAGAGATTTATTAAATTAGCCCGTCCTTGGGAAAAAGTACATATTGTTTTTTTTGTGTCTGATCATGATCTCAACTGTTCACCTTTCTCCGCGTATTTTATATAAACGCCACCTAAAACTAGAGATTTATAGAAATAAGAAAGTTGAAATTCTTAAAAAAGAAATATCTATAAAAATTCAGTTACCAATATTTAAAACATCTAATTCTAAATTAATTCAGAAACAAAAAACATTGCAGAAATTTATGTTGAGCTAAACATTTGACAATTCAGGGATCTTTAGATATATCTAAGAAAAAAATACTTTTTGTAAAAAATAACACTGAAGAGGGTTGTCCCATATTCTGTTATGTCATTCTGTTTCACCAGTTTTTTTAATGCTTATGTGTATATAACTCATCATTTTGTTCTTGTACAAACTGAGAGAAATAAATAAAGTTGTACATCATACTAACACAAGGTTATTAGAAGATTCTGTCAACATGTGGAAATTCTGATAAAACGGAACAAATGTACAGGCCGATCTGAACCTACACTGTAAAGAAATGCCTGCTTGCAATAGATGTACTCACGGACGGGCTCGGATCATATGTAACAGTACACGTACTTACATTCAACATATTGTACCCTATAAACGGGTTCGGATCATATATAACAGTACACGTACTTACATTCAACATATTGTACCCTATAAACGGGTTCGGATCATATATAACAGTACACGTACTTACATTCAACATATTGTACCCTATAAACGGGTTCGGATCATATATAACAGTACACGTACTTACATTCAACATATTGTACCCACGGACGGGCTCGGATCATATGTAACAGTAAACGTACTTACATTCATCATATTGTACCCACGGACGGGCTCGGATCATGTAACAGAACACGTACTTACATTCAACATAGTGTACCCATGGACGGGCTCGGATCATATGTAACATTACATGGACTTACATTGAAAATATTGTACCCACAGACGGGCTCGGATCATATATAACAGTACACGTACTTATATTCAACATATTATACCCACGGACGGGCTCGGATCATATGTAACAGTAAACGTACTTACATTCATCATATTGTACCCACGGACGGGCTCGGATCATATGTAACAGAACACGTACTTACATTCATCATATTGTACCCACGGACGGGCTCGGATCATATGCAACAGTACACGTACTTACATTCAACATAGTGTACCCATTGACGGGCTCGGATCATATGTAACATTACATGGACTTACATTGAAAATAGTGTACCCACAGACGGGCTCGGATCATATGTAACAGTACACGTACTTACATTCAACATATTGTACCCACGGACGGGCTCGGATCATATGTAACAATACACGTACTAACATTCTACATATTGTACCCCCGGACGGGTTATGATCATATGTAACAGTACTCGTACTTACATTCAGCATATTGTGCCCACGGACGGGCTCGGATCATATGTAACAGTACACGTACTTACATTCAACATATTGTACCCACGGACGGGTTATGATCATATGTAACAGTACTCGTACTTACATTCAACATATTGTACCCACATACGGGCTCGGGTCATATGTAACAGTACACGTACTTACATTGAACATATTGTACCCACAGACGGGCTCGGGTCATATGTAACAGTACACGTACTTACATTCAACATAGTGTACCTACAGACGGGCTCGGATCATATTTAACACATACTTACATTCAACATATTGTACCCACGGACGGGCTCGGATAATATGTAACACGTACTGACATTCAACATATTGTACCCACGGACGGGCTCGGATCATATTTAACACATACTTACATTCAACATATTGTACCCACGGACGGGCTCGGATCATACGTAACAGTACACGTACTTACATTCAATTTAGTGTACCTACGGACGGGCTCGGATCATATGTAACACGTACACGTACTTACATTCAACATATTGTACCCACGGACAGGTTCGGATCATATGTAATAGTACACGTACTTACATTCAACATATTGTACCCACGGACGGGCTCGGATCATACGTAACAGTACACGTACTTACATTCAATTTAGTGTACCTACGGACGGGCTCGGATCATATGTAACACGTACACGTACTTACATTTAACATATTGTACCCACGTACAGGTTCGGATCATATGTAATAGTACACGTACTTACATTCAACATATTGTACCCACGGACTGGCTCGGATCATATGTAACACGTACTTACATTCAACACATTGTACCCACGGACGGGCTCGGATCATATGTAACAGTACACGTACTTACATTCAACATATTGTACCCACGGACGGGCTCAGATCATATGTAACACGTTCTTACATTCAACATATTGTACCCACGGACGGGCTCGGATCATATGTAACACGTACTTACATTCAGCATATTGTGCCCACGGACGGGCTCGGATCATATGTAACAGTACACGTACTTACATTCAACATATTGTACCCACGGACGGGTTATGATCATATGTAACAGTACTCGTACTTACATTCAGCATATTGTACCCACAGACGGGCTCGGGTCATATGTAACAGTACACGTACTTACATTCAACATAGTGTACCCACAGACGGGCTCAGATCATATGTAACACATACTTAAATTCAATATATTGTACCCACGGACGGGCTCGGATCATACGTAACAGTACACGTACTTACATTCAATTTAGTGTACCTACGGACGGGCTCGGATAATATGTAACACGTACACGTACTTACATTCAACATATTGTACCCACGGACGGGCTCGGATCATATGTAACACGTACATACATTCAACACATTGTACCCACGGACGGGCTCGGATCATATGTAACACGTACTTACATTCAACACATTTTACCCACGGACGGGCTCGGATCATAACACGTACTTACATTCAACACATTTTACCCACGGACGGGCTCAGATCATATGTAACACGTACTTACATTCAACACATTGTACCCACGGACGGGCTCGGATCATATGTAACACGTACTAACATTCAACATACTGTACCCATGAACGGGCTCGGATCATTTGTAACAGTACACGTACTTACATTCAACATATTGTACAATGACAAGAACAAGAAGTACTATGCACGTCGATAGCATCATGGAAGTCACCAGTTATACAGCCTGGAATATAGCATCATGGAAGTCACCAGTTATTCAACCTGGAATATAGTATCATGGAAGTCACCAGTTATTCAGCCTGAAATATAACATCATGGAAGTCACTAGTTATATAACCTTGAATATAGCATCATGGAAGTCACCAGCTATATCATGTTGCATATAGCATCATGGAAGTCACCAGTTATACAGCCTGGAATATAACATCAACATAGACATTGCAAAGGTACGCAGAAACGGGCATCAGTACGTGCTTAACCCTTTCAAAAATATATACGCTTTCTGACTTTTAGAAAACATTGTGGCAAACGAAAAAATTGCTCATTTCTCCTTTTGTCACAAAATGTTTTGAACTATATTCAAAATCTTTACTCTTATATAAAAAGATTTTCCAAAGTTTACTCAAAATGATTTCAAAGTCGTCTGCTGCCGATTTGTTGTATGTGGGAAAGGATTAAATACACGTGGAGTATTGCTACCTGATTAATGTTGCATTATGTTGATCGGAGACCAAGGTCAAAATAATGAAAACAAACAAATAATCTACTGAATTAAACATTAGGATATAATTATTCCCATTGAAAAGAGAGTTTTCGAAAACGAGTCATATTTAAACCATTGTATACTCTTATACTACCAAATTGGTTGATTTTCTTTACACATTTTATCAAAGATAAAAAGAAAATCAACTCAAGTATTTATATGATTACATATTAAACGTACAGTATATATTTGAGCATATAGTACTTTATCATAAACATATGGAAACAGGGATCAGAGAGTAATACGACACATAGATGTAGATGCATATAATTCTTTCATGTTTGTGATTGTGTAAGTTATCGGGCTTATTAGTTAAACCGTTATAAACGTCGTCATTGGAAGTCGCTTCCTTTAGGAATGCCTAATTTAGAACAAAGAGAATATTTAGACCTGATAGTGTGACCACCTATCGGGATTTCTCTGTGTCCTTACTAAGTACATTAATTTAAGGTAATGACTTTTAAAACATCCCTTTTACACTCTATATACATGTGTGAGTTTTACAAATTAAAAACAAAAGACAAAGGCATACTGTATCTAGTCTAAACAGTAAAAACTGAATTGGTTACCTGCCTCATACGCCTTCTAAGTTCGATAGTATGTTAAACCGGGAACCATAAACAAGAGGCGCGCGCTAAATGTAATCTGGTTCCTTACATGCTATGATATATTACGCAGTAATTAGATGAAGAAGCCACGGCCCGTATTCACCAAACTTTTCAAATTAGACTTTTGACTAAAGCTAAATCTTAATATTTAGTTCACTTTTTGGATTCCCGGTAATTTAGATTTAGTCCGTATTTACCAACGCGTTTAAAACCAGAGACATAAAAACACATGTGTTTATATGTCTCTGTTAGTCTATTTATAGATTTTCATATTTTTCGTATCAACAATTCTTACATCGTGTGACCATGGAAGCGAAACAAAAACACGACCTTGACATGTGTAAAAAACATCAGAAATTAAAGAATTTCATTGAAAACAGTTGAAAACATTATGGCAAAAAGAGAAACTGCTAATTTTGAGGAAATGTCTGCTTTAGTCACGATGTTTTTCAAAAGACGTCCGCTACAAACGCGTGGTCGACGTGTTGAATAAAAGGTAATTTTTTTTTTTTTATTTGACTAAACTTTCAAAAGATTTATTTGTATGTTAAAAAATAAATTGTAAAATAATTTCTCACAAACCTGCATAAGTCATAGCACGTGAGGATTTCATTCAAATCAACCGCGTCAACACACATTCCCCCTTTGGATAGTTTTAGTGTTAATGGCATAATAAGATCAATTTGCATTTTTGTGGTAGGTTTTTGGTAATGAACTGTCTCAAGAGGCTTACAGTGCGATTCACGACTAAAAGCAAAGACAACAATTCATGATCAGACTGATCTCTTCCTCGCAAGGTTTTCCCCCTTTTCGTATGGTCTGGTACAAATCCTTTATACGACAAATTTGGGACAAAAGTGAAATATATTTTCCGAATTTGTTATGTGTGGATAATCCAAATTAATTGGTGGGTATACCGATAATCATAATATATTATATATCTCATAATTGAAATAAAACGGAATGGCGTGCAAATAAAACATAATGGACAGTTTTGGACAGTTAACCCTTTTCCACTTACTGCAAATCTGCATCACACAACTTTAAAACCATCTAGGCAAAACTGTGTACAAAACTCTTATGGTTGATTAGATTTTTACACTATTTCAACAATTTTCAATCATGTCACGGTCAAAACTTTGAACATCTTGCTAAATGAAGGTATAATTTATGGATATAAAGTAGAAAACATTGTAGCAAAAGGATAAATTCCTTGTGAGCAATTTCTCCTTTTGTCACAATGTTCTTAAAAGACGTCTGCTGCAGCAGCTTTAAAAAGCATATGTTATAAGGAAATGGTTAACAAAATATGGACTTTACCCATCCATTGAATTGTATATTTATTGTTTCATTGAAAATCTTACCAGTGAAAGATTGGCCGCTTTAAGATTAATGTTGACTGCCCACATTTTCTCTCTTGTCAGTGTTTCGGATTACGTTAACATTGAAATGCGTTTCCTTGAATTTCTGAATGCTTATCACGACAAGTGTTCACATTATTGTCGTCCACTCGAGATTGTGCGTTTGTAATCCAACAGCTTTGATTTTCAATTGCTCCATTTGCCAAAATAATTTAAAATCTTACTATCATTTATGGAGTTTTCTATGTTTTGCACTTGATTATTTCAATGTCGGTTAAGTTAAACATCATTGAAATCGTTGTGGTGGCAAAAGGAGAAATTGCTCATATTGAGCAATATCTGCATTTGTCACAATAATTTCAACATTTTTCAATTATCATACGATCATTTATAGAGATTTTTTATATTTTGTACTTGATAATTTCAAAGTCATCTGCTGCAGATTTGTTTTAAGTTGGAAATAGTTAAACCCTTAGCCATTATCTTGACTTACCGATAAACCAAAATCAGATGTTATGTGTCACCATTATTTGTCAAAACATAATCATAACAGGGTGTGTGTTCAACAAGAATAGTTTTTGGTAAAAATTGAAATTTATCATAACCTCTTGTCCATTTATCTTTAGTATTATATAACTCACTTTCCATGATCAGTTTAACTCTTAAATCATCTCATTCACTTAAAACACTGACCCTGCCAGGTTAAATATCCTACATAAAAGTTATATCTTCAAATACTGATAACAGCATTACTGACTATAGTTTAAATTGTTCTAATGTTTGTGGATTTACATGTTCTTTTTTTCTTATTTCTACATGTGCAACGAAATATTGCGGCTTCTCCTTGACGCTTTGCGTCAAACATTCGTCTTGTTTAGATAATAAACATACAGTATATATTTGAGCGTATAGAACATTATCAAAAACAGAGAGTAATACGACACATATATTCAAGTAGATGTTTTGAATTGTAGTAATTGTTTCCTGTTTGTGAACTTAGCGTCAAATAGTGTGTAAGTTATGGGGCTTATTAACGTTATTAACGCGAATACAACGCGAGGTATTGACCATCAGTGAACATTGATAGTAGGAGTATGTCCAATGGTTGATTGATTGATTGGGGTTTAACGCCGTCTTCAAACAATTTTTCAATCATATCACGACCGCCAGTTAACCAACTAATTTGTTTCCTGGCTTTAGTTTTAGTTTGAACTTATTCATTTAACATCGAAAACAAGCTTAACGCTGAGGGATCAGCCTAGGTATGCCGTGCAGGCTAAACCGGAGAGACACTTTTAGCCTCCTGCGGATTTTCTGTTTCAGAAATCTTACTCCATATCTCTATACCCCTGAGACGGAATGTGTGGGCCCGGATTAGCATGCGCGGATACATTACGCAGAGTCCATAATTATATTCACAAGAAGAAAGTCACATGTGACGAACACTGACGATCCTGAGTGGTGGACTGATACTGGAATATGATCTTATATTCACAAGAATAAAGTCACATGTGACGAACACTGATGATCCTGAGTGGTAGACTGATATTGGAATATGATCTCATATTCACAAGAAGAAAGTCACATGTGACGAACACTGATGATCCTGAGTGGTAGACTGATACTGGAATATGATCTCATATTCACAAGAAAAAGGTCACATGTGATGAACACTGATGATCCTGAGTGGTAGACTGATATTGGAATATGATCTCATATTCACAAGAAAAAGGTCACATGTGATGAACACTGATGATCCTGAGTGGTAGACTGAAACTGGAATATGATCTCATATTCACAAGAAAAAGGTCACATGTGATGAACACTGATGATCCTGAGTGGTAGACTAATACTGGAATATAATCTCATATTCACAAGAAGAAAGTCACATGTGACGAACACTGATGATCATGAGTGGTAGACTGATACTGGAATATGATCTCATATTCACAAGAAAAAGGTCACATGTGATGAACACTGATGATCCTGAGTGGTAGACTAATACTGGAATATGATCTCATATTCACAAGAAGAAAGTCACATGTGACGAACACTGATGATCATGAGTGGTAGACTGATACTGGAATATGATCTCATATTCACAAGAAAAAGGTCACATGTGATGAACACTGATGATCCTGAGTGGTATACTAATACTGGAATATGATCTCATATTCACAAGAAAAGGGTCACATGTCATGAACACTGATGATCCTCAATGGTAGACTAATACTGAAATATGATCTCATATTCACATGAAGAAAGTCAGATGTCCAGAACACTGATGATCCTGAGTGGTCGACTAATACTGGAATATGATCTCATATTCACAAGAAGAAAGTCACATGTGATGAACACTGATGATCTTGAGTGGTAGACTAATACTGGAATATGATTTCATATTAACATAAAGAAAGTAATAACATGTAAAGAAAACTGATGATCCTGAGTGGTAGATTAATACTGGAATATGATCTCATATTCACAAGAATAAAGTCACATGTGACGAACACTGATGGTCCTGAGTGGTAGACTGATACTAGAATATGATCTCATATTCACAAGAAGAAAGTCACATGTGACGAACACTGATGATCCTGAGTGGTAGACTGATACTGGAATATGATCTCATATTCACAAGAAGAAAGTCACATGTGACGAACACTGATGGTCCTGAGTGGTAGACTGATACTAGAATATGATCTCATATTCACAATAAGAAAGTCACATGTGACGAACACTGAAGATCCTGGGTGGTAGACTAATACTGGAATATGATCTCATATTCACAAGAAGAAAGTCACATGTGACGAACACTGACGATCCTGAGGGATAGACTGATACTGGAATATTACCTCATATTCACAAGAAGAAAGTCACATGGGACGAACATTGACGTTCCTGAGGTGTAGACTGATACTCGAATATGATCTCATATTCACAAGAAGAAAGTCACATGTGACGAACACTGATGATTCTGAGTGGTAGACTGATACTGAAATATGATCTCATATTCACAAGAAGAAAGTCACATGTGATGAACACTGATGATCTTGAATGGTGGACTGTTACTGGAATATGATCTCATATTCACAAGAAACAAGAAGAAAGTCACATGTGACGAACACTGATGATCCAGGGTGGTAGACTGATACTGAAATATGATCTCATATTCACAACAAAAAATTCACATGTGACGAACACTGATGATTCTGAGTGGTAGACTGATACTGAAATATGATCTCATATTCACAAGAAGAAAGTCACATGTGATGAACACTGATGATCTTGAGTGGTGGACTGTTACTGGAATATGATCTCATATTCACAAGAAACAAGAAGAAAGTCACATGTGACGAACACTGATGATCCTGAGTGGTAGACTGATACTGGAATATGATCTCATATTCACAAGATGAAAGTCACATGCGACGAACACTGATGATCCTTAGTTGTAGACTGATACTGGAATATGATCTCATATTCACAAGAAAATGGTCACATGTGATGAACACTGATGATCCTGAGTGGTAGACTAATACTGGAATATGATCTTATATTCACAAGAATAAAGTCACATGTGACGAACACTGATGATTCTCAGTGCTAGATTGATACTGAAATATGATCTCATATTCACAAGAAACAAGACGAAAGTCACATGTGACGAACACTGACGATCCTGAGTGGTAGACTGATACTGGAATATGATCTCATATTCACAAGAGGAAAATCACATGCGACGTACACTGATGATTTTGAGTGGTGGACTGATACTGGAATATGATCTCATATTCACAAGAAACAAGAAGAAAGTCGCATGTGACGAACACTGATGATCCTGAGTGGTAGACTGGTACTGGAATATGATCTCATATTCACAAGAAGAAAATCACATGTGACGAACACTGATGATCCTGGGTGGTAGACTAATACTGGAATATGATCTCATATTCACAAGAAGAAAATCACATGTGACGAACACTGACGACCTAAGTGGTGGACTGATACTGGAATATGATCTCATATTCACAAGAAGAAAGTCACATGACCAAGGTAATATATCTTAACAATCAGTCTTAACCTCGATATCGCGGTTAGCATCCGGGAGGTTATGCTTTTTTTTATTAATATTTTACCACACTATAATTCGTTATGAAGTAAGTATTAAACCCTAAAATTATTGTTGCCTAAGGTTTTTATTTTAAACATTTGATGTGTGTGGTAATACTTGTTTATGAACCGTTATAAAAGTTATAGTATATACATATAGGTGTAAGTGGTGCCCAAGTAAAACCCAACATTAACGTATAAGTACACGTGTAAAGAATAATGGTAACTGCTTACAGAAGTTTCTTGAAACCTTCTCCGGCTACTCGGTGAATAGTGCAAGGCCAGATCAAACCGCGCGAATGTGCTGGCTGATCGGGGTCTACACAAATGCCTAGCAGTTGGCTTTCACAGAGAGACGATCAGAGATGAATGCATTTTCTCGTTATACAGACGCCTCTGCAGCAGACGACTTTTCAGCTAAAAACATTGTAAATCTTATTTCTATAACATATAATAATTTATGTCAAAAGAAGAAAAATAACTACTTTCGGCACTTTCTCCTTTACTCATAATGTTGTCAAAAAACGATTGATTGAATGATTGATTTATTTATTTATTGTTGGGTGTTTTACGCCGTTTTCAACATTTTGTCAGTTATATCAGGGTGTTTCCTGGGTAAATTACCATTTGCCACAAAGTTTTCAAAACTTTTTAATGATCATCATTACTTATATGGAGATAATTTACATTTTTGCCTAGATATTTTCAAAGTCTGCTGCATATTTGTCGTATGTTGAAAATAGTTAAATGCTCGAAATAGAAGCTTTAAGTCTCGTTTCGCAGAGTGTTGCTTTTTGTACTGTTGAGTTGGAGACGGTCCTTTTTACCAAAATCCCTAAATTTCTATTTTTTGATATTTTTTTTCAATAAGAAAACATCCTAAAATTTGAGCAAATAAAACGGATCTACTACATATATCTACACAGTCTAAACAAATAAACAGATCTACTACATATATCTACACAGTTTAAACAAATAAACGGATCTTCTACATCTATCTACACAAATAAACGGATCTACTACATCTATCTACACAAATAAACGGATCTACTACATCTATCTACACAAATAAACGGATCTACTACATATATCTACACAAATAAACGGATCTACTACATATTTCTACACAGTTTGCTTTCATGATTTCATACACCGCCTCGGTGGTATAGAGGTCCGCCTCTATTGCAGGAGGTCGCAGGTTCGATCACCGACACGCTTATACCGAATACCTTAATATTGGCAATAATGGCCTTTCCTCCTTTGCGCTCAGAATTGTGGGTGACTCGCTGGAGTCAGTATAAATGGACCAGTAAGTACTAGTAACTTACAAAGTACAAATAAATAAATTCATAATTCATCTGATGGATGGGTGTCAAAATACTTTTCTATTAAAGAAATAAAATACAGACCAATTAAAAACAGAAATATAAGTGTATACTTACATATGTCTTCCCTGTCTATCCTACACTGATAACATCCTCATCACCAGTAATAGTCATCAATTGATTTAATTGCCTTGTATTCCTAGACAAAAGGGGCCATAGTGGTCTATGTATGTAGTAAACTTATCTTTTCCCTATACTATCTCTCTTATTATCCTCTAGAAACCTATATTGTTGGTTACTCAATAGTATATTCTCAGCGAGACGATTCTTTTGAGTACCCACAACATAAGAGTTTGGATGTCTCATTATGATTTCACGGTACTTCCTTATCTAGAACTCTAAAAGTTTCTTCCTTTATCGTAAATCTGTATTGCAAAATTAAATATCCAAGACTGTTTTAGTGTTTGAGACATCCAAACAGGGTATTTTGACGATACTTTTGGTGCTTGTAAAAATAGTAATTTGAAGCATCTGCAAATGCCCATAACGAAATGATAAATGTTTTTTATCCGAATGTGTGTTTAATTAATCAAGATGGATTATTTATATCGCTATCTTTTGGATTCCACATCGATCCCATTTTCATTAACATTTTACTTTATGTGGTTTATTGGTTTATGGAAGCGTCCTAGTGCCACAGTCTGTAATCTTTTTGAGAGATATTATCTCCTAATTAGGAGATACTAAGTCATAATTAGGAGATACTAACTCCTAATTAGGAGATACTAAGTCCTAATTAGGAGATACTATCTCCTAATTAGGAGATACTATGTCATAATTAGGAGATACTAAGTCATAATTAGGAGATACTAAGTCATAATTAGGAGATACTAACTCCTAATTAGGAGATACTAAGTCATGATTAGGAGATACTAACTCCTAATTAGGAGATACTATCACCTAATTAGGAGATACTATGTCATAATTAGGAGATACTAAGTCATAATTAGGAGATACTAAGTCATAATTAGGAGATACTAACTCCTAATTAGGAGATACTAAGTCATAATTAGGAGATACTAAGTCATAATTAGGAGATACTAAGTCATAATTAGGAGATACTAACTCCTAATTAGGAGATACTAAGTCATAATTAGGAGATACTAACTCCTAATTAGGAGATACTAACTCTTAATTAGGAGATACTAAGTCATAATTAGGAGATACTATCTCCTAATTAGGAGATACTAAGTCATAATTAGGAGATATTTCTCCTAATTAGGAGATACTATGTCATAATTAGGAGATACTAAGTCATAATTAGGAGATACTAACTCCTAATTAGGAGATACTAAGTCATAATTAGAAGATACTATCTCCTATGTCATAATTAGGAGATACTAAGTCATAATTAGGAGATACTAAGTCATAATTAGGAGATACTAACTCCTAATTAGGAGATAATATCACCTAATTAGGAGATACTATGTCATAATTAGGAGATACTAAGTCATAATTAGGAGATGCCACGATGTTCCAGGAAACTTACGAAACTACTTTCCGAATTCGCCATTATAACAAAGGGGCATAACCGCACAGCCACGTTTACTATTTGAAAAGTATCTCCTAATTATGACTTAGTATCTCCTAATTATGACTTAATATCTCCTAATTAGGATATAGTATCTCCTAATTAGGAGACAGTATCTCCTAATTATGACATAATATCTCCTAATTATGACTTAGTATCTCCTAATTATGACTTAATATCTCCTAATTAGGAGATAGTATCTCCTAATTATGACTTAGTATCTCCTAATTAGGAGATAGTATCTCCTAATTATGACTTAATATCTCCTAATTAGGAGATAGTATCTCCTAATTATGACTTAATATCTCCTAATTGGGAGATAGTATCTCCTAATTATGACTTAGTATCTCCTAATTATGACTTAATACCTCCTAATTAGGAGATAGTATCTCCTAATTTTGACTTAGTATCTCCTAATTAGGAGATAATATCTCTCAAAAATATAACAGACTGTGGCACTAGGACGCTTCCATATTGGTTGCATTTGTAGGAAAAAACAATATAAATTACACAATGAGAAGTTTTAGTTAATTACTGAGTAAGACTTTCCTCTTTTCTCACATTATTTATTCAAATACTGGATGCAGTCGGTGAGTCAAATGTCGTCTGTGTCACGAAAAGTGATCGATGTCAATAGATCTATATCCGGATAGTTTTAATCCCACAAACATGTATCTACCAATGTGTCACAGCGAAGTTACCACATTTTGGACAACAACACCATAAGCTTTTACTTCCTTGGTTATAGATAAGTATCGGATGTAAACCAATTGTGTTCCAATTACCTCATAGCCACAACGTAAATTCAATATTTCCTAAGCTGCATCAGATTAAACATTATTAAAAGCAGAACCTCTGTGTGAATTAAAACACAGATAAAATGTTCACTACACGGTTATGACATTTCCCGTCGTTCATTGATGTAATGATTTATATGTTATTAATTCAATCAAACTAGATGACTTAATATTACATTGAAGGCGAACAATGACTATTCATCACGAATTTGAGAACATATAGGCAACAATAATAGGTACAAGAGTTTAAAACAGTGTGAAAAAGTAGAGGATAACCATTACGAACAATTTCTCCTTTGGTGACAACGTTTTCCAAATTCGTCTGATGTAGATGCGTCTGCATGTTGGGAAAGGGTTTAAAAGGAATACTTGCTCATCATGAGCAATTTTCCCTTTTGCCAAAATGTTTTCAAACGTTGCCTGCTGCAGATGCGTCAAAATGAGATTGATTGGAGCGGTTTAAGAATCTATTTTTGGCCACCATTGTGACAATCCGATCGGCCCGTGGCTCTGAGTAGCCTGTTCGGGGTCATCCGTGTTTACAGTATAATCATACAATTGATTCATTGATTATTTGGTGCTTTCACCGCTTCCATCAATGTTTTAGTTATATCACGGCGTTACCAAGGTAAGTTACCTGTACTACTCGTCCATGTATCCTTACACTACCCAGCCACCCGCAACCAAGAGCGCCAATGCGGGCAGCCGTTACTTCCATTTATAAACCCTGGTAAATCAGTGAAAATGGTATTTCCAGCAAAACTACTAGTCGGGGGAAAAGTGGTACAAGATGAGTTCCCAGATTGGAATAAGATTCTATATGAAGGTAGGGTTAAACCCCTAATCTCACAAGACAGTGTAAGAACTAGTGATATATCTAGCAATAAAGTTAAAGTGCCAAACAACCAGGGAGGAAATGAATATTCACCGCTAAGACACAATAAATTTAATGTCCTATCAGAGATCCAGATAGACATGGACACGCAGGAAGAAGTCGAACCAGGACGAGAACCAATCGAGGAAGAAGACAACTATAGTCAGGCCATGACAAACTGGGACAACCGCCAAATAACTGCCACAAGTAATTCCAGTGTCAGTCCCCGTAGTGAAACCGGACAGGAATATTAGAACGGTGGGGGGAATGCTCCCAAATCCAGTGTAAAACCGAAATCTAAACAAACAAGTATTAACTGCAGTTTAAAGATTGGGTCTTTAAACGTATGTGGACTAAAGAGACGATCACAGTTCCCAGAGTTTACAACTCTTATTCAAAATTACGATATTTTCCTTGTTAGTGAAACCAAAATGGATCAATACGATCAAGTCATTATACCTGGTTATCACTTTATAAATATACCTAGAAAACAGAAAGTCGTAAGACGTTCTGTTGGGCTGGGTGCATTTATAAAGGATAATATTTTCCAATCTGTCGAGGTAATCGCTTCCAAATCAGACTACGTGTTTTGGATAAATCTTCATGAGGTAAACACTGTCCCTACAACAAAAGTACATACAGTAATAGGTATAGTCTATGTACCGCCATCGCAATCAAAGTATTATAGTCACGAGTACTTCAACATGTTTTCAAATGAAGTCAATGATATGTGTTCTAAATATGATAAAGTATTATTGTGTGGAGATTTCAATGCACAAACTGGCAATTTACCCGATTATACATGTCAGGATGATTTCCTATCCAGGTACTTTGATTATGACGCTGATATGAATATCTTTATGGACCAAAAGTCGATAATTCAGCAAAAAGATATTAAACTGATCAGAGACTCAAATGACTGCAAAAGAAATAACCATGGTTATCAATTGTTAGATTTATGTAAAAATAATAATATGATAATTGTGAATGGTCGAAATGGAATGGAAACAAATGGAAATATGACCTTCCGAAACACATCAGTTATCGACTATTTTGTTGCTTCTATTAATTGCTTTGATAATATCAAAAAAAATGTGTAAAGGAGCTAGACTCTTTATTCTCTGATGGTCATTGTCTACTAGAATGTGATTTGATGTACTCTAATACAAATAACCAGAATGTTAAATCAAAGCGCCAATGGCACTGTAGTGGCGATCGTATGGAAAATCCTGCAAAGTAACAAGCAGTATATCGGTGTAGGGCTTGCGATGACTCTGGTGCGGGTATATTTGAGAATGTATCAACCCTGCATCTTTTGACAGTAGAATAATGTTAGTTTGCCAGAATGTTGTCTTGGTGATTATTTAGTTACGTTCTGAAATTGGTCATGATGTGTTCAAAATTAGGCCATTCCAAAGTTATGAAAAATCTAGTTGGTATTCGATAGACTACCGTTTTAGCTCATTAGAATGACTATTTGTAATCTAAATTGTTTGGGTAATCACATGTTTATCACCAGGTCGTTAGGCCATATTAAGATAAAATATATTTTACACTTTAGAAATGACTAAAGAAAGGAGAGAAAACAGTATCCATTAGTTTGGTGTTTGTTTCAATTATGTCCGATATTAAACAGGTCTGTTCAATTTAGTCCCTTCACATTGCATGATTGAGGGTTGTCACAGTGTATTTATATGTCTCTGAGGTTGTTAAACTGCTTCGAATAATGTGAGTGCAAAAACAAACACAAAACATGCTCCAAAAGCACAATTTCACTATTTGCCAAACTGTTTAATTTATGAAAATATAGGCATATATTATAATGCTAGATCTTCAAACTCAATTAGGCTACACTGTCAGCATTGATTGCTAATTGACTCTAGAACGTGCAGACGTGTATACATAACGTGTGTACACACTGCCATCGTGTGTCCTTTAAACCTTTGTAAACCAGTCTTATTATCTAGACGCTTTCATATATTTAAACAAGTACAAAATAAAGCGTTTATAATATTGAGATTTACAAGCTTTTCTGGTTTTTGGTCTCGCGAGCTATTTATAGAACCTTTTGGAATTTCCAGATTTGAGTATCACCAGAGTTGTCGTTATTTGCAAGGCAGAACGCGCAATGATATTTATTATCTGCCAAATCATGACGAAGATAATCAGAGTACAACCAACTCCTGCCGAATCAGGTTAAAGGTCAAAAGGTTACGGTTGACTACAGTAAAAATAAAACGAGGCACAGGAGTATCATGATACTCTGCATAGCGTACCCAAGACGCCCGATGATATTTATTATCTGCCCAAACATGAAGAAAGATAATATGTAAATAGTTTAACTCTATTTAGATATTTTCTCGATAAATCTCAAATATTAGTACCAATCCGGTATCAAAGTAGCACTAACATTATCATTATTAATCGTGTGCCTGCATCACTGATGGAACTATATATATATATGGCGGTTTAACGGAAGTGAGTAAATTGCCTTTGCAGAAATATCCAACCGATTGTTCAAATACGACTATATAATTTTTTTTTCGTTGTTGTTGTTTTGGTAGCACTGTGGCGATTGTCAACCAATCGCCACAAAAACAAAAGGATAGTTATCCAGTGAAAAAGCAATGGGACGAGACGTCTAAAAATCGATTTAATGACAATTTTTCGGATGATGCAATCTCATCCCTTTTATATGAACTTCACTCCGTGGATATCAATAACATAAATCAAATGGAAATTGACCAAGCAATAACAAAGTTGAACGACATGTATATTGACTGTTCACAGAAAACATTTAAACCCCGCAGAGGGAATGTAACATCAAACAAATGCAAAAATAAACCATGGTATGGCTACCAATGTAGATTAGCAAAATAGGGTTATAACAAAGCTAAAAACAAATTTCATAAAAATCAATGTACAAACAATAGAAATGAACTAAAATGGAAAAGTAAAATATACAAGCAAACTATGAATAAACACCTAAATACTTTTAATAGAAAAAATGAAAGTAAATTAAGAACAATGAGCAGTGAAAGCCCCAAAACATACTGGAAATATCTGAAAACAATGCGGAAAAAAACTAATTGTGATGCTAAACCAGATGTAGATAGTCTTTTCAACTATTTTAAAACAATTTCTAATGATGAATTGCATGATACAGATGACATCAATTTAAACATACAGGTTACAGATGATAGCAGTGAAACCCTTAACTCGCCCATAGCAGGACAAGAAATAAGCAATTGCATAAATTCTTTAAAAACTAATAAATCACCTGGGCTTGATGGTATCCTAAATGAATACATAAAGTACTCTAAGAATAAACTTATGCCACTATCAGGGCTGGCTCTGGCCTAGACAAAATAATAGCCATTATTTTTTCATGAACAAAATTAATAGCCAAAGCCAACGTGTGAAGCGCGTGAATGTGGTACAATAAAATAAACGCATGATAATGCTTTTTCAGCATTTTTATTTCATATATATTTATTACCCCTGTATACAAACTTTTCATATGACATTATCAGTTAGTCAAAATAGCAATACGGTACATACACTTGTTTAATTGCTTAGTTAAATCTGACACACCTTCCAAAATGTTTAGTCATTAGTGAATCCTGTTCAGATTTGCAAAAGATAATGAAAAAGTGTCAGACAATTGGTTCTGACAAAACATAAAGATCTGTCAGACCGAAACATATGTAACAAGAAAAAAGTAAAACAATTTTTTGTTATGAATATGATTCAGAGAGATACTTTTAATCTCAACTATACATTATAAGGCTATTGAAATTCATAAGTTCATCTTGGAAATCTAAACACTCAGTCCCTATCATGATCACTGTCTTTGTCCAAGTCAATTTATTTCTGTTACGAAACAGTCTGCATATAATTACCAAAGTGAAAGTTAATTTCTGGAAAACCCTTCCAGTTAAACAAAAACAAAGTCTGTGTTTAAATAGTCCAAATAATTTAGACAAGTATTTGCTCATGCATATTTGTCTTGCAACCGACGTCTCAAAACCACTTCAATAATACATGAAAATCGAATCCACATTGATCAGCGATAAATTTTAATCGTCCGCCATTTTGTTTGCAAGGTAAACAAATCTGTTAGATGTAATAAACATGTCCGTCTTTTTTAAAAATTGGATGCATCGAAAATTATATCGGCATTGAATTAATTTAAGCTGTTATCATTCTAAATTGGGGCGATTAAAATGTACAATGAAAGGTGATAAGTTGCACAGTCTTCGAAGTGTATTACACACACTCAAGGATTAACTGATCAGGCGATGACCCGCGGCCAATCAATCTTGTAATTAACACCGGGGTATGACACTTGAGATAAACAATGTCGTTCACGCTTCATTGACACGTGTTTTCAAGCTCTCACACGCGATTAGCAGACGATTTTTTTTTACATAAAGTTATTTAATACAATACTAGACACAGGAATTATACCTACACACTGGTCAAAGGGTGCTATAGTCCCAATATATAAACTTAAGGGTGACCAGTCAAAACCAGAAAATTACAGACCTATAACCTTATTAAGCTGTTTAAGTAAATTGTTTACCTCAATTCTTGAAAAGAGATTAAGTAAATTTCTGGATGAAAATACTATCCTTCATCAAAATCAAGCTGGGTTTAGAAAAAACTATTCAACCCTTGACCATATCTTCACCCTTAATTCTATTATAGAAATTATGAAACATAGCAAAAAAACACTCTACTGTTGTTTTATTGACTTTTCGAAAGCATTTGACTCAGTATGGAGAATTGGTCTCTGGAAAAAACTTCTAGATATGAATATTGGTGGAAATTTTCTTCGATTAATTAAAAATATGTATGCTGACATTAAATCGTGTATATCTGTCGACAACAATTTATCGGAGTTTTTCTCGATAAATTGTAGGGTTAGACAGGGTGAAAACTTGTCCCCTATATTGTTCTCTCTCTTTATAAATGACCTTGAAACATACCTAGACTCTAAAAATAATAATGGCATTTGTTTCCAAAACCCTGACATCAACACTCTAATAAAAATCCTAATCCTCCTTTATGCAGACGACACAATCCTATTGGCAGATAATCCAAAGAGTGTATGTCAAAATACCCATTGTCAAAATACCCACACCTCAAAAATGGCAAAGTAGTCAAAATACCCACAGCAGAATTTTCAGGGTATTCAAAAGTGGTACCCAATCCAAAAGACCTACAAAAATGCTTAAATGACTTTGCTGACTACTGCAAATTGTGGAAATTAAATATTAATATTGACAAAACCAAGATTATGGTCTTCGGTACTAAAAAGTCTAAAGTAAAATTCCATATTGAAGAAAATGACCTAGAGCAAGTCTCACAATATAAGTATTTAGGGACCTTTTTTGCAGCAAATGGGAAATTCTTACATGCAAGAAAACATGCAGTACAGCAGGCCCAAAAAGCACTGTTTTTCCTATACAAATGTATACAAAACCTAAATCTGCCCTTGGATCTTTATATTTAAGCTTTTTGATCACACAATCCTTCCCATACTCCTGTACTCAGTTGAGATATGGGGATATGAAGACTACAAACTACTTGAGACAATGCATACCAAATTCTTAAGAAAAATCTTACAATTAAAACAAAGTACACCTTTATATATGTTGTATGGTGAGTGTGGAAGACTACCACTTGGTACTTTAATCAAAAGTCGAATGATAAGCTATTGGAACCGGATAATAACTGGTGATAAAAAATAAGATATCACATACAATTTATAAATTCATGTTAAATATTCCAAATTTTGAATCCAAATGGATCTCAAAAATAAAAAGTATATTGAATGAAGTAGGGAGGACAGATATCTGGCTTAACCAGGAGTACATTTTAAATAAAAATCTAAATAAATTAGTAAAAATCATTCTCACAGATCAACATCAGCAGAAATGGTACAGTGATCTCCAAGTTTCTAACAAAGGTAAAACCTATAGTTTAATCAAGCAATCAATTTCACTTGAAAAATATCTTGTAACCCTACAAAAAAAAGACTACATAAATCTATTGAAATTCAGAACTGGTAATCATTTTCTTCCTGTTGAAGTAGGAAGATGGAATAATGTAGATATCTCCCAAAGAAAGTGTACGCTTTGTAACCAAAATGATATCGGTGATGAAATGCATTATGCCCTGAAATGCTCTTACTTTAAACAACCTAGAGAAAATTATATTAAAAAATATTTCTGGACACGACCAAACATTGTTAAATATCAGCAACTTATGTCATCAACTTCACCCAAAGAAATCTTCAAGTTAAGTAAATTTGTGAAATGTATACTTGGGTACTTTAAAGAAACAAACCATTAATTACCAGTAAAATTATTATGAGTGTGTATCTGTTTATGACAAAGATGTAAGCATATCTTTCCCAAACAGTATTTATTCTATGACTCAATAAATTCCTATATTGTGGACACTCAAAAGAATTGTCTCTCTGAGTGGACTCTCTTGAGTATCCATAGTATAGGGCTAGGAGACCAAATGGAATGAAAATATGTTTAACACCTCTTATAAATCTAGAAACTATGTAAATAACTTAGATATGCTAGAATTACATGTCAAATAACATGAAATGTTACTAACACAAACTCAGTAATGCTGAGCAAAGTTGAGTAGAGACTCTTTTGAGTATCCATAGTATAGGGTTAGGAGACCAAATGGGATGAAAATGTGTTAAACACCTCTTATAAATATAGAAACTATGTAAATAACTGTATCTGTTTATGACAAAGATGTAAGCATATCTTTCCCAAACAGTATTTATTCTATGACTCAATAAATTCCTATATTGTGGACACTCAAAAGAATTGTCTCTCTGAGTGGACTCTCTTGAGTATCCATAGTATAGGGCTAGGAGACCAAATGGAATGAAAATATGTTTAACACCTCTTATAAATCTAGAAACTATGTAAATAACTTAGATATGCTAGAATTACATGTCAAATAACATGAAATGTTACTAACACAAACTCAGTAATGCTGAGCAAAGTTGAGTAGAGACTCTTTTGAGTATCCATAGTATAGGGTTAGGAGACCAAATGGGATGAAAATGTGTTAAACACCTCTTATAAATATAGAAACTATGTAAATAACTTAAGATACGCTAGAATTACATGTCAAACAACATGAAATGTTACTAATACAACCTCAGTAAGGCTGAACAAAAGTTGAGTATGTGATCAATTGATTCTGCATGCCAATGCAGATAAAATTGCAACTGTCTCCTAGACCGTCACATCTTAACATGACACGAATAATTGAATAATTGAATGTACAGCTAGATGTCCATCAGCATGGCTGACTGTCCGTCTAGACAGTCTGGACAGACAGCCTTGCTGATGGACAGAAGAACATCCACCAAATACGATTACACTTTCGGATAATAATACTGATATACGGTGTCACTAAACAGAGTCTGGTAGAGTCTGGTAGAGTCCGGTAGAGTCTGGTCGTCAAATATCCCATGATATCACTGTTTTGTTGTGTTTTTGTATTGAAATGAATAAAATAAAGTGCTTTTGTATCATATAAATAAAAATATAAATGGTATTTGCCTATTTTAGCTCATTTTCGAGTGAATATAGAAATATTATATGCGTGAACACGGACACTGGTAGAGTCTGGTCATTATTAAGCAATAAATACAAAGTTTTATACGATTTTTAAGTTATAAAAAGTTTAATTTGATTTATATGTGTCATATTATATATTTATTTATTATATTATTTCAGCTGATAATCGGGAAAATAGTGGAAGATTGAGGATTTTTAACGATAACAATGTGTTTCGTAAATCAAAATGGCTGACGTGAATATTTCTGTTTATAATGCGGCAATATCGCACATCCTGAACGAGTAATACACTAAATTCTCTCTCTATTATGCGTCAACTAATTGATTAGGTGTGATCAACAGATTATAGTTATAATTATATTTTAACAATAGTATGAAAACTACTAGATTCGTATAATTTTATGTCTTATATGTCATTAACGTTCATTAAACCAAATACTTAGAGAGCTATATATACTTACTTAAAAGTACAATCTAATTCATATGAAATTAAAGACTACATTCCGCAAAAAATAGAATCAAACTAAACCATATTTGCATTTTTTTTTAAAAAATATGCAAAAATACTTGATATAGTTCATAAAATGCATTTTGCGAAATATTGTATTCAGGCCACAACACGTGGAGGAACTCTCTCATGGTCCAAAATTTAATGTTTGGATTTTTTTCTATGTTTTCCATTTTAGGTTACCAAAATAGAGCCCGTGCGCCTGACGAGGACCCGGGCCGTAAATGACCCTACACAGAGCTCCATTTTTTTATTTTTTTATTCTATGATTTCATTGGTTCTATGTACATTCATTTGATAAAGATCAAAAGCATGGCCGAGCAGCAGCACCCAGCTACCGGCCGTGTCTGCACCACTGTTGAGCGTGCTTGCTTAGGGTGTTTAGCATGCAGACATTGGCAACATGTGAACCCGGGGCCAAGGCAACATTACCAACGAAACTCATAAGTCAACATAGAGCCCTTCCCCTGCCAGCTCGCTATTAAATCGAGTGAAACGCAAAGGACAAACCAGGAATTGTCCCTTAACACATTTGTCTCAACCCGAATCTCGAACAGATGTATGCCGGTTTCTTTTGTATCCTCAAGATTTATGTGTGTTTGATTCAATTCGTTTCTAATTGGTGACGTGATCTCATTTTAGGTTAACAAAAAAGACCCTACACAGAGCTCCATTTTTTGGGATTTTTATTTATTGTTTTTGGTTTATATTTTCCGCTTCTTTATGTCTGCTTCCTGGTGACATAACCAGTACTCAAATTTAAACCTGGTCCTAGCGTTAACATTTTAGACGGATATAGAGGAATTATGGTTGAAAATGTTGAATGTACAACTGACATACAGGTATTAGCGAATGATTGATAAAAAATATATTGTTGTTGGTTTGCAACTAAAATATGCAGTCCTTTTAACATGAAAGTGTTTCAATATAATCTGTGTTTTTTTTAATTTTCAATTGTGTATGTTTTGCAATTTTTCAGGCGTTTGCGAGTGCCGAGTTTTCGTTCAATTCTCGTAATGGAGGGTAATGTTAGTTGCTTATCTGTTGATGTGATGTTTGAAATGTGATGCGACTTAAAGTTCAATAATTTCATAAATCGCCTTGATCTCTGGTCAGGACTTAACTATGTCCATATGTAGCATGAGAAACGTGTAGCACCGACGCTTGTGTCGCCAAACAATATTTACCCGAGTCGTGCATTGCGCCTCTCACATCAAGAGTTCGACACTGTTCAAGTTCTCGGAACTTTTCTATCATGTCGGGCAATTTCTGGACTACCCAGTTTGTCGTCCTTTTGATAACATGGTTGTACGACTCATTTGCATTATTAAACCATTGTTGTGGTAGCCAAGAATGTTTGAGTTTGGGGAGAAACATATGCTTTTCCAAATTGGTAAGTATCCCTTGTAAATATGTCAAATATGGATGTGTATTGGATATTTCTTGGTCCATTTCTGTGAATGAGGTTGTAATTTCAGCACTTAAGATACCATTAGGACCGAAGAGTTTACAAATAATGCGGTTAACCTCAGGTTGAGGAAGACACTTACTGAGTAAATTTACCGCATTATCCTTCAAATGTTTCGCGCAAAGAACTCTTGTGGCTTATGGGAAACATATGTCAATGGCTTTACAAGTCGAAAACTCTTCGTAGGGACAAAATATTAATTTACTCTGGTCAATGTCACTCAATTTATCCTCCAATTTCATATGAATTACTTTTAAGTAAGTATATAGCTCTTTAATCATTTGGTTTAATTAATGTTTATGACATATAAAACATAAAATTATTCCAATCTAGTAGTTTTCATACATTTAAAATCTTTAATTATTTAATAATTATAACACTAATCTGTTGATCACACCTAATCAATTAGTTGGCCCATAATAGAGAGAGAATTTAGTGTATTACTCGTACAGGATGTACGATAGGGCCGCATTATAAACAGAAATTTCACGTCAGCCATTTTGATTTACGAAACACAATGTTATCGTTAAAAATCCTCAATCTTCCACTATTTTCCCGATTATCAGCTGAAATAATATAATAAATAAATATATAATATTACACATATAAATCAAATTAAACTTTTTATAACTTAAAAATCGTATATAACTTTGTATGTATTGCTTAATAATGACCAGACTCTACCAGTGTCCGTGTTCACGCATATAATATTTCTATATTCACTCGAAAATGAACTAAAATAGGCAAATACCTTTTATTTTTTTATTTATATGATACAATAGCACTTTATTTTATTCATTTCAATACAAAAACACAACAAAACAGTGATATAATGGGATATTTGACGACCAGACTCTACCAGACTCTACCGGACTCTACCAGACTCTGTTTAGACCCCTGATATACATTTAATTATATGTAACTGACTCACATGCTTCTATCCTGTCAATCTGGACCTTTTCTCAAACTTTCATAAATGTCTATTTTCTACCTCTGGAGCTTGAATATTCCATCAATCATTTACCACAATAACGTACATAACACACGATCCAATCTTAACACATCCTTTCACACTATTGTGAAATTACAATAGAAATTGCAGCACTTGAATGTGAACATTAATTTGTTCAAAATTACACAAAATCTCAACACATATGTAACGGGTCAAAACTAATACAACAACAACAAAAACACAAAAACCCGAGAATCTAAAAATAGAATATATTTAGATCTACTTGAAGAAACTATAGTCTCTACACAAAATTAGCTATGCATTTTACCCCCCAAGGAAAAGATAAAAATCGCCTTCCTAAAATACATATATAACATCTGATAATATGGAATGCTCTCTCTCTCTCTCTCCCTCTCTCTCTCTCTCTCTCTCTCTCTCTCTCTCTCTCTCTCTCTCTCTCTCTCTTCTCTTTCTCTCTCTCTCTCTCCTCCAACCTCTAGCTATCACGTGACATTATATGTATTTAATTTGTAAGATATATTGTTATTTTCATGTGTCTCATTTTGAGACTTAGAAAAAAAATAAACGATTGAATTGAAAATATAAAGTATTTGGTATGACCCGACCTAGAAAGTAAGTTAGTAAGTAAAGACTATATTTTGTTAGGGTGACACATTTAGTGACTGGACACTTATCTTCCATGGGCCCCTCAATAATAGCAGGATAACATGTTGAAAATATACACATAAAACGATACACAATATACATGATAAAATGACATGAAATATCAACACGTGAAAAGTAGGCAATCAACCCATTTTTCTTTTCAGTTGTCCATTTTAAATTCATTTTTTTAAAGACGTTAACTTCTGACACATTTGTATCTCTTTTGGAAGACTGTTCCACAGTAAACGGGGCATGTACATGTTTTTCAATAAGTTTGGATAATGTAGGTAAAATAGATATAGGTCTATAGTTATTTACATCAGTTGATGGCCCTTTCTTAAATAATGGTTTTACTTTAGCTTCTTTCCAAACAGAAGGACATGTAGACGTATTTAAACTATGATTTCTCATAAACGTTATAATAGGTGCAATACTATGTGCAGATAGCTTTAACAAACGCGGTCCAATATTATCTAAACCAGTACTTCTAGTTATATCTAAGTTTCTAAGCATATTATTTACGTTTGCCATAGAAATATTTGGAATACTAAAAAATACATCGCTTTGAACTTTATCATCAACAAAACATTTTAAATCTTCAGAGTTAGGGATAGGATCTTTAAGTTTTTCCGCAACATTTATAAAAAAAAAGTCGTTAAACGCGTCAACTATTTCGTTTTGATCGGTACATGTGTTACCGGCGTGATTTATACTTAGTATTTCTTCATTAACTTTACTTTTACGCGGTGCACCAAATTCTTTAAACAATTTCCATATATACGATGGTTTATTTTTACCTTTATTTATTTTAGTTTCATAGGTACTTTTCCTAGCTTGCCTAATTAGTTGTATGACATTATTACCTGCAGTTTTATATTCTAAATACATTTGCGACGCTTTAAATTGATCGCGCTGATGTATAGCGCTAAGAATATTGGCATTAAACCAGTCGGGCTGATATTTATGCTTTATCCGTTTTGATTTTAATGGAACATGCCTATTAGCTATTTCTATAAAGAGCTAATTAAATCCTAAAACTATTTCGTCAATATTGTTTAAATGTGTTAAGCTTGACCAACAAACAAAGTAAATTCTGCGAATTGCATCTATGTTTTCTTTTAAATAAACAATTAACCCCCCTCCCCCGTTTCTTGATAAATTATCTTTTCTAAATGGAGTTTTATAGCCGTTTATTTTTAAGGACTCGGTAAATGTGTCAGGAGTTAGCTTGGTTTCACTCAAACCTAAACTACATGTATGAATGTGATTTTCTGTTGAATTTAGCATCAAATCTATTTCATTAATATTTTGTTTACTATTCAAACCTTGTATATTAATATGGCCTAGATTCAAACCTTTCTTTTTGAGGCCTAGATTTAATACATTACAGTCAGACGAAGTTAAATTTAAGTAAATGTTTTTGTATATTGTTAGACTAATTTTCGTCAGAATTGACAGATATATTTAGTACAGTTTCGCTTTGTGTATTTTCGTCTGAATTGTCTAATATATTTATTAAAGTTTCATTTTGAGTATTTCCATTTCTTTCATCGTCTTTCAAATTCATAAAAATGTTATTCGAATACAAATCACTTTCAAATGTATAAGCATTGGCACTTTGGCCCAGATCCTAGCCTAATTAATTATTACAATTCAACTTTTTATGGCCGATTTCGCCACAATCAAAACAGTGACCATTAAACTCTGTTTTTCGAAAATAACATTCATTTGATGCATGATTTGTCTTTTTGCAATAAATGCACATTATATTTTCCGCGCTGTGATTAGTTCCGGTGGGAGATCACCCCCTGGCCTACGCGATCGAGGAGCGTGTTGAAATCCCCGGGGCGTCGTTTGTCTGTTAATTTGTCTTCAGCTGGTACTATCACGTTCCATATACGAATTCGTTTGATTTTGTTGATTTCTGCCGCGCTGGTAAAATGTACACGTCTTGAAGTCATCAACTAATTGATGAAGCTCATTTATATCGCCCAGCATGCGTTTTATACCCGAGATTGAAAGATGTATTCCATCGTTGGTGTAGTAGTAATCCACAACCCGTCCGTGTTTTATGAATTGGCCGAAAAGTTCGATCAAAACAGCGCCATTATCTAAGGCTACTTGATAATTCGCGCACGTCGACGTCATAGCGGGGACAGAGTTCACAAAGTCGACCTGGGATCGAACACATGACCACTCGTACTCAAGGTGGACGCCTTACCTCTACACCAACGAGACGGGCATACTCATACGCTTGTATGCATCACAGAAGTAGATGGAGAACGGTTCTTAACGCGAAAGAACTGAACTGAACAGCACAATCTCATTCTTTTATTTTGTCAACTTAAAACCAGGAAAACAAGCATGTTGATATCTGCCTTTTTGTCAACTTAAAACAAGGAAAACAAGAATGTCGATATCTGTTGTTCTCCAATTTGTTTATCGATAAGGTAGACCAAATTGCATGCTATGTCATCGTGTGTTGATTATAAGCATCTAAAGACCAGTGCTGGCGCCTCTTTAGACGACCGCTTTAGGACGGGAACGCAATATAGACGACCGCTTTAGGACGGGAACCCTCTATAGACGACCGCTTTAGGACGGAAACACAACTAAGAATTTTCGTTTTCCCTACCCTTTCCTCATGATCACTTATGTTCGTACAATAATTATCAACCCCTGGACAGAGCTCTAGATAATGGACGTATTGTTTGTTTTAAAATCCTTATTTGACACCAAAAACATATGTTTAAATGAGTGCTCACAGAGATATCATGGAAGCATGACATGTTTATTTCTTCTTATCTAGCCCTCTTTCAAAAAAATATGAGATTACTGTACTTATGTTATACAATTTGTGCCGTGACAGGTAAAGGGTTTCATTTTAGTTTCTCGTAATCAGTACTCTATTTTTCCGCATGCAGACGACTTTTCAAACCATTATTTAGTTTTTGTGATATGAATATGTATAAAAAAAGACGTAAAAAGGACCCATAAATAGCTGCCAGCTTCGTAATTCATTCATACTTAAATGCTTATTGTGAAAAGAAAATACATTTACATTTTTTATAAAATATTTAGGCCAGCGGCCCACAAAGATATGTACAATGATTAATATCCAAAGAGTGACAATAAACATTTTAATTGTAAATGACAGTATATTAGAATTCACAGAAAAGGTCACTTAAGGAAAGTTATTTAAATAATATTTTACGTAATTCAAATGCCTTTATTGGGTTTGAAAATACTTTATAGAACGTAGATTTTTTATTGCATTCTTAAAAGACAACTGTATCTATTTCCAAGTCATTGTATTTCAAAATTTGTTTTCCTTAGCTGTTCAAAACTATGACATTGAAGAAGAAATTATATTCGTCTTCTACAACATACATACCATTTGTTTACACATTTGTCAGAATATGTTTTCTCTTTCTATGGATACAACGTAAGTGTCTACTCTTTTCAATCATGAGGACCTGCAATGAACATCTAAAATTTGCCGGTGGCTTATTAGAGATGTAAGATAAATCTTGATACAATATTGAGTTAATTAAATAGAGAGATACATGGATAAACATACCGATGCCTTCCATGTTAACCTTAGTACGGTTACGTGTCAAGTACGACGATAAAGATGGACACTCTGTATTGACCTCCGTACGATATCGACGGAAAAAAAAGACAGATCCGACCCAGGAATAGGTTCGATTTTAACGGTATGTTCAAATTAACCCATCTTCGAGTTAAACGCTTGTTCGGTAATATCATAAAATAATGTTAATTGAAGAGATAGATAAATGGATAAACATACCGATGCCTTCCATGTTTACCTTAGTACGGTTACGTGTCAAGTACGACGATAAAGATGGACACTCTGTATTGATTTCCGTCTTTAAGCTTAAGTTGAGTATGTAACACAAGCCATGGCTCTGGGAAAATGTAATTGTGATCTAAAAATGATTCTAGACACTCACATGTGAGGAATCTCTCTATGGTGTTCTTGTAGTTAAAGTGAGTTCTTTGTCGAATTATACTATTTCAGCTGATCATTTTAGCCGATTTGACATTTGCAATTAATAGAAAAACACAAAAAAACGCCTCACGTAATTCAAATTAAATGCTCATGTATAACTGATACATAATTCAGACTCTACACATATTTTGCTCAAACACCCTTCGTCATCAGTGTATCCATCTGTTATCATAGATTGGTGCATATAGTCAGTCAGTGTATCCATCTGTTATCATAGATTGGTGCATATAGTCAGTCAGTGTATCCATCTGTTATCATAGATTGGTGCATATAGTCAGTCAGTGTATCCGTCTGTTATCATATATTGGTGCATATAGTCAGTCAGTGTATCCGTCTGTTATCATAGATTGGTGCATATAGTCAGTCAGTGTATCCATCTGTTATCATAGATTGGTGCATATAGTCAGACAGTGTATCCATCTGTTATCATAGATTGGTGCATATAGTCAGTCAGTGTATCCGTCTGTTATCATAGATTGGTGAATTTAGTTAGTCAGTGTATCGATCTGTTATCAAAAATTGGTGTTAAAAGTCAGTGTATCCATCTGTTATCATAGATTGGTGCATATAGTCAGTCAGTATATCCGTCTGTTATCATAAATTGGTGTTAAAAGTCAGTGTATCCATCTGTTATCATAGATTGGTGCATATAGTCAGTCAGTGTAACCATCTGTAATCATAGATTGGTGCATATAGTTAGTCAGTGTATCCGTCTGTTATCATAGATTGGTGCATATAGTCAGTCAGTGTATCCGTCTGTTATCATAGATTGGTGTTAAAAGTCAGTCAGTGTATCCATCTGTTATCATAGATTGGTGCATATAGTCAGTCAGTGTATCCGTCTGTTATCATAGATTGGTGTTAAAAGTCATTTAGTGTATCCATCTGTTATCATAGATTGGTGCACATAGTCAGTCAGTGTATCCGTCTGTTATGATAGATTGGTGTTAAAAGTCAGTCAGTGTATCCATCTGTTATCATAGATTGATGCACATAGTCAGTCAGTGTATCCGTCTGTTATTATTGATTGGTGCATATAGTCAGTCAGTGTATCCGTCTGTTTGTATAGATTGGTGCATATAGTCAGTCAGTGTATCCGTCTGTTATCATAGATTGGTGTTAAAATTCAGTCAGTGTATTCATCTGTTATCATAGATTGGTGCATATAGTCAGTCAGTGTATCCGTCTGTTATCATAGATTGGTGTTAAAAGTCAGTCAGTGTATCCATCTGTTATCATAGATTGGTGTTAAAAGTCAGTCAGTGTATCCATATGTTATCATAGATTGGTGCATACAGTCATTCAGAGTATCCATCTGTTATCATATATTGGTGCATACAGTTAGTATATGTATCCATCTGTTATCATAGATTGGTGCATGAAGTTAGTATATGTATCCGTCTGTTATCATAGATTGATGCATAAAGTTAGGATATGTATCCGTCTGTTATCATAGATTGGTGCATGCAGTCAGTATATGTATCCGTCTGTTATCATAGATTGGTGCATACAGTTAGTATATGTATCCGTCTGTTATCATAGATTGGTGCATACTGTTAGTATATGTATCCGTCTGTTATCATAGATTGGTGCATAAAGTTAGTATATGTATCCGTCTGTTATCATAGATTGGTGCATAAAGTTAGTATATGTATCCGTCGGTTATCATAGATTGGTGTTAAAAGTCAGTCAGTGTATCCATCTGTTATCATAGATTGGTGTTAAAAGTCAGTCAGTGTATCCATATGTTATCATAGATTGGTGCATACAGTCATTCAGAGTATCCATCTGTTATCATATATTGGTGCATACAGTTAGTATATGTATCCATCTGTTATCATAGATTGGTGCATGAAGTTAGTATATGTATCCGTCTGTTATCATAGATTGGTGCATACAGTTAGGATATGTATCCGTCTGTTATCATAGATTGGCGCATGCAGTCAGTATATGTATCCGTCTGTTATCATAGATTGGTGCATACAGTTAGTATATGTATCCGTCTGTTATCATAGATTGGTGCATACTGTTAGTATATGTATCCGTCTGTTATCATAGATTGGTGCATAAAGTTAGTATATGTATCCGTCTGTTATCATAGATTGGTGCATAAAGTTAGTATATGTATCCGTCTGTTATCATAGATTGGTGCATAAAGTTAGTATATGTATCCGTTTGTTATCATAGATTAGTGCATGGAGTCAGCATATGTATCCGTCTGTTATCATAGATTGGTGCATACAGTCGGTCAGAGTATCCATCTGTTTTCATAGATTGGTGCATAAAGTTAGTATATGTTTCCGTCTGTTATCATATATTGGTGCATAAAGTTAGTATATGTATCCGTCTGTTATCATAGATTGGTGCATGAAGTTAGCATATGTATCCGTATGTTATCATAGATTTGTGCATACAGTCGGTCAGAGTATCCATCTGTTATCATAGATTGGTGCATAAAGTTAGTATATGTATCCGTCTGTTATCATAGGTTGGTGTATAAAGTCAGTCAGAGTATCCATCTGTTATCATAGATTGGTGCATACAGTCAGTCAGTGTATCAGTCTGTTATCATAGACTGGTGCATACAGTCAGTCAGCATATCCATCTGTTATTATAGATTGGTGCATACACTCAGTCAGTGTATCCATCTTTTATCATATATTGGTGCATATAGTCAGTCGGTGTATCCGTCTATTATCATAGATTGGTGCATATAGTCAGTCAGTGTATCCGTCTGTTATCATAGATTGGTGCATATAGTCAGTGTACATGTATCCGGAAAAATAGATAATTTGAGACAAATATAGTTTAGATCTACATACTCATTCATTCTATCTAATCAACGTCTACTACATTTATCAGGAGTTTCTTGAACGAACCTGTGACTAATTGCCAAATAATGCAGATCAAGATCAAACTGCACAGATACGCAGGGAGATCTTCATCTTCAATGACAATCATACCGTATAGTTTGCTATCCCAGATCACGGCTCGTATACTCTCATACGGACAGTTATAAACCTGATCTCGGACATTCAGCAAAATGTAAATTAGACAGAGGATATTTCATGAGTGTTTATTTATTATCACTTTTAACCAACGAGTTTACTAAGATGATATGCCGCGAGCGTTATATTCATCTTAGTTTACGAGTTTTTTAACCCTTTCCCAGAGACAACAAATCTGCAGTAGACGACTTCGAAATGATATTTGCAAAAACACTGAAAAACTCTATAAAAAAAGGTTAAATTATTGAAAAATTAGAAATATTGTGGCAAAAGGAGTAATTTCGCGTTTTGAGAAAGGTCTCCATTTGTCACAATGTTTTCAAAAGTCGTCTGCTGCAGAGGCGTCAGAAAGCGTCCATAGTGTGGGAATGGGTTAACAGTGGTAATACATACACACTAATGAGATATTCTATTTATCATATTAAGTGATTTTCGTTGGCGTATTTTGGAAATATGTACATGAAATTTGTCAGTTTTGGCGCTCAAGTGACTAACGTTATAAAACGTCAAATCGCTGACGTGACGATATTTTCATAGTTGGGTTTCCGCGTTGTAACAAAGACTTTAGTGTCAGACTGGAAACCAAACTAGTAATGTCATATGATTTTTATGTAATATAAAGTATGTAATCGCATCTACACAGTGTGTTCAAGGCTTCACTGTACATATTTTACTTACAAAAGCGCGTTAGATGCGTCTGTCAACTTGTGTAGATTCTGATAAAACTGATTGACAGGGTTGTCTGAATCTACACTGTTTCAGAAATGTATTTTTGTTATGCACTCGCTCATATAATTTCATCAAATTGTGTTTTATGAAAATATATCATTTACAACATATAATACAACATCCGTCAGCGTCAGCCTGTCAGATATATACATATATGTATACCAACAAAACATATGTACACAGTATCGTTGGTTACTACTTATTTCATTATGATTATTTTAGTCTAGAGAATAATCCATTTATGGTAAACACGAAATTTTTATATCATTGTTTTTACTTGGCGACAGCTATAAGTCACACTGGTATATATCGTAAAGTTTCAAGTAGGTTCGGGTGCCTGAGATCGCGATACCCGGCTAAAGATCAAAGACCAAATACTTTAAAAATGGTAGTAATGACGGCCATCCTTGTCGAGGGTTGCGGGGTTAGCATTGCGACTGATTGGCTGGTGTCAGGATAAATGGACCAGTAGTACTGGTAACTTACCCAGAAAATGCAACGCTATAACTGAAAAAAGTGTTGAAAGCGGCTATAAGTCACACTTGTATATATCGTAAAGTTTCAAGTAGGCTATAAGTCAAGCTGGTATATATCGTAAAGTTCCAAGTAGGCTATAAGTTACACTTGTATATATCGTAAAGTTCTAAGTAGGTTATAAGTCACACTGGTATATCTCGTAAAGTTCCAAGCAGGTTATAAGTCACTCTGGTATATATCGTAAAGTTCTAAGTAGGCTATAGGTCACACTGGTATATATCGTAAAGTTTCAAGTAGGCTATAAGTCACTCTGGTAAATATCGTAAAGTTTCAAGTAGGCTATAAGTCAATCTGGTATATATCGTAAAGTTCTAAGTAGACTATAAGTCACACTGGTAAATATCGTAAAGTTCCAAGTAGGCTATAAGTCACTCTGGTATATACCGTAAAGTTTCAAGTAGGCTATAAGTCACTCTGGTATATACCGTAACGTTTCAAGTAGGCTATAAGTCACTCTGGTATATACCGTAAAGTTTCAAGTAGGCTATAAGTCACACTGGTATATATCGTAAAGTTTCAAGTAGGCTATAAGTCACTCTGGTATATACCGTAAAGTTTCAAGTAGGCTATAAGTCACTCTGGTATATACCGTAAAGTTTCAAGTAGGCTATAAGTCACTCTGGTATATACCGTAAAGTTTCAAGTAGGCTATAAGTCACTCTGGTATATACCGTAAAGTTTCAAGTAGGCTATAAGTCACTCTGGTATATACCGTAAAGTTTCAAGTAGGCTATAAGTCACTCTGGTATATACCGTAAAGTTTCAAGTAGGCTATAAGTCACTCTGGTATATACCGTAAAGTTTCAAGTAGGCTATAAGTCACTCTGGTATATACCGTAAAGTTTCAAGTAGGCTATAAGTCACTCTGGTATATACCGTACAGTTTCAAGTAGGCTATAAGTCACTCTGGTATATACCGTAAAGTTCAAGTAGGCTATAAGTCACTCTGGTATATACCGTAAAGTTCCAAGTAGGCTATAAGTCACTCTGGTATATACCGTAAAGTTCCAAGTACGCTATACGTCACTCTGGTATATACCGTAAAGTTCCAAGTAGGCTATAAGTCACTCTGGTATATATCGTAAAGTTCCAAGTAGGCTATAAGTCACTCTGGTATATACCGTAAATTTCCAAGTAGGCTATAAGTCACTCTGGTATATACCGTAAAGTTCCAAGTAGGCTATAAGTCACTCTGGTATATACCGTAAAGTTTCAAGTAGGCTATAAGTCACTATGGTATATACCGTAAAGTTCCAAGTAGGCTATACGTCACTCTGGTATATACCGTAAAGTTCCAAGTAGGCTATAAGTCACTCTGGTATATATCTTAAAGTTCCAAGTAGGCTATAAGTCACTCTGGTATATACCGTAAAGTTCCAAGTAGGCTATAAGTCACTCTGGTATATACCGTAAAGTTCCAAATAGGCTATAAGTCACTCTGGTATATACCGTAAAGTTCCAAGTAGGCTATAAGTCACTCTGGTATATATCGTAAAGTTCCAAGTAGGCTATAAGTCACTCTGGTATATACCGTAAAGTTCCAAGTAGGCTATAAGTCACTCTGGTATATACCGTAAAGTTCCAAGTAGGCTATAAGTCACTCTGGTATATATCTTAAAGTTCCAAGTAGGCTATAAGTCACTCGGGTATATACCGTAAAGTTCCAAGTAGGCTATAAGTCACTCTGGTATATATCGTAAAGTTAAAAGTAAGCTATAAGTCACTCTGGTATATACCGTAAAGTTTCAAGTAGGCTATAAGTCACTCTGGTATATACCGTAAAGTTTCAAGTAGGCTATAAGTCACTCTGGTATATATCGTAAAGTTTCAAGTAGGCTATAAGTCACTCTGGTATATATCGTAAAGTTTCAAGAAGGCTATAAGTCACTCTGGTATATATCGTAAAGTTTCAAGTAGGCTATAAGTCACTCTGGTATATATCGTAAAGTCTCAAGAAGGCTATAAGTCACTCTGGTATATATCGTAAAGTTTCAAGTAGGCTATAAGTCAATCTGGTATATATCGTAAAGTTCCAAGTAGGCTATAAGTCACTCTGGTATATACCGTAAAGTTCCAAGTAGGCTATAAGTCACTCTGGTATATATCGTAAAGTTTCAAGTAGGCTATAAGTCACTCTGGTATATGTCGTAAAGTTTCAAGTAGGCTATAAGTCACTCTGGTATATATCGTAAAGTTTCAAGAAGGCTATAAGTCACTCTGGTATATATCGTAAAGTTTCAAGTAGGCTATAAGTCACTCTGGTATATATCGTAAAGTTCCAAGTAGGCTATAAGTCACTCTGGTATATATCGTAAAGTTTCAAGAAGGCTATAAGTCACACTGGTATATATCGTAAAATTCCAAGTAGGCTATAAGTCACTCTGGTAAATACCGTAAAGCTAAAAGTATGTAAATCACTTTAAACGTCATTAATGTTGTTCCAGTGATTCCTATTTTGTTTCATACATTCGCATATAGGCCACCGCCATCTAAGAAACATCTTATAACTTCGTGGATATATCGATACTGTTCCTGAAGTAACATAAACACAGAAAGTTCTCATGACATCATTATCAAACCAATGTACAGTTGAAAACATTGTGGCAAAGGTAGAAATTGATCGTTTTGAGCAATTTCTCATTCTTTTGCCACAATGTTTTCAAAAGTTGTCTGCTACAAGATCGTCACGTCTAAATGAGGGCAAAGATTAATACAATCAGTCAAAGAATTAACTGTTACATCACCTTACTGTTACATCACCTAACTGTAATATATCCACGCATCAAAGTACAGCAGTTGCTATAATTAGATTGGTGGATCTGCTGCTGTTAGTTCACGTAAAATTACCGGAAACACAATCTTTTATTATACTTTTTTTGGAATATTTTTTTATAACTAAAAGGCAAACAATGTGATTTCAGGTGAGACAGCTCGTTAGGTGCTGGCTGAGCTGAATCCGTATTATTGGCAAAACCTCAACATTGACATTGGCACTGAACGAATTGAAAAACACATAAAAACATAATGCCTGTAAGTCGACCGATCTTGTTTTACAACTACATGGACATAATGCCTGTAAGTCAACCGATCTTGTTTTTACAACTACATGGACCGATGCAGAGGGTCTAAATAGTCTTCAGTATTTGCGTTTTTCGGCTAGAATTAGTGAGCGCTGCTCCAGGAATACAACATTAACCTAAATATTACACTTGATGTGTACTTTGCAAGATATAAGGTGTGTACGATGTAACATATTCGGTATTCGTACGATGTACATTATCAGGTATTCGTACGATGTAACATATCAGGTGTGTGTACTAAGTAATATATAAAATATGTTCCATTTAACATATACTGTGTGTATGATGTAACCTATAAGGTGTAAACGATGTTACATATAAGGTGTGTACGATGTAACCCATAAGGTGTGTACGATGTAACATATAAGGTGTGTACGATTTTACATATACGGTGTGTGTCCTATGTAACATTTAAGGTATGTTTTATGTAACATATAAGGTGTGTATGATGTAACATATAAGGTGTGTACGATGTAACACATAATGTGTGTACGATGTAACATATAAGGTGTGTACGATGTAACATGTCAGGTGTGTGTCCTATGTTACATTTAAGGTATGTGTTATGTATCATATAAGGTGTGTATGATGTAACACATAAGGTGTGTACTATGTTACATATAAGGTGTGTCCTATGTAATATTTAAGGTATGTTTTATGTAACATAGGTGTGTATGATGTAACATATAAGGTGTGTACGATGTAACATATACGGTGTGTACGATGTAACATATAACGTGTATACAACGTAATATATACGGTTTATACGATGTAACATATCAAGTGTGTCGATGTAACATATAATGTGTTTATAATGTAATATATAAGATGTGTACGATATAACATATCAGGTGTATACGATGTTACATATAAGGTGTGTACGATGTAACATATAAGGTGTGTACGATGTTACATGTAAGGTGTGTATGATGTAACCTATAGGGTGTGTACAATGTAACACATTAGATGAGTTATATGTAACGTAACAGGTGTGTGTACTATGTAAAATATAATATATGTTCTATGTAACTTATAATTAGCGTACGATGTAAATTATAAGGTGTGTTAGATGTATATATTATATACTCAATGATAAAATATAGAGATTTCCCAACTTGAGAAAACTTATAACATGCTTTTTGTCTACTGAGCAATAACGCCTAGTGTGCGATATAGCTCACTAGCCGGATTTTCGGAACTACTATTTCTAATCTCTAATTTTTTAATTTTCTTAAATTTAAAAATAATCAAATAAAAAAAATAAAAAAATGACCATTAAGGTGTGTACGATGTTACATGTAAGGAGTGTACGATGTAACATATAAGGTGTGTACGATGTTACATGTAAGGTGTGTACGATGTTACATGTAAGGTGTGTACGATGTAACATATAAGGTGTGTACGATGTTACATGTAAGGAGTGTATGATGTAACCTATAGGGTGTGTACACTGTAACATATCAGATGAGTTCTATGTAACGTAACAGGTGTGTGTACTATGTAAAATATAATGTATGTTCTATGTGTAACATATAACGTGTGTACAATGTAAATTATAAGGTGTGTTAGATGTAACATATAAGGTGTGTACGATGTAACATATAAGGTGTGTACGATATAACATACATGTATAAGGTGTGTACGATCTGGGCCCGTACGATGTAACATATATAAGGTGTGTACGATGTAACATAGGAAGTGTGTACGATGTAAGATATAATTATTACAAAGCATGGTATGATGTCCTTGTTCCTTTTCTTTATCAGCTTCACAGACAGGACTATGTGTAAACATTCTTTTTCGGTCTTTATTCGATTCAATTCATTTAATAAAACACAAACCAGTCCACTTAGTTTTGATCCCGTTCTGAAAATAAATGAATTGATAACTAACAGCAGATACCATATACAAAAATGTTTCGGTTTGATTTTGATTTAATCAAATACAAAAATGTTCGACTTTGCTTTTGATTTAGTAAAATATAGAAATAAACAAAACCGCCTGCTGCAGATGTGTTGTTTGTGGGAAAGGGCCCTATACGAGTGTGTACTATAAAAGCGAGGTATAAGATGATATTGTAGACAAATGCACAACAGCAGCAACAATGACAATAATACATGCTCGTACTCGTTTTCATATGTTACTATTACTTACGAACAATGTACTACTATTGGATGAAGGTCCGATATATCCTGTTGCCACAACAACAGCAACAATAATAAATTCACATACTCGTTTGCATATGTTACGATTACTTGCGAACAATGTACTTCTATTGGATGAAGGTCCGATATATCCTGTTGCCACAACAACAACAACAACAACAACAATAATAAATACATATACTCGTTTGCATATGTTACTATTACTTACGAACAATGTACTAATATTGGATGAAGGTCCGATATATCCTGTTGCCACAACAACAACAACAACAACAACAATAATAAATGCACATACTCGTTTGAATATGTTACGATTACTTACGAACAATGTACTAATATTGGATGAAGGTCCGATATATCCTGTTGCCACAACAACACATTCTCTATGAGCCCTATCATTGCCTTGGCTTCAACGGGTTCGTTTTCGTCCTCAGAACATTTGCTATAAACAAACTGCTTTACTGTGACGCATTTTGAACTCTGAAGGGACAAACGTACGGTTAATGAATATGCAGTAAGAATGTAAGGTAAAACATGTACATATGTACAGTGATCTGTGAAAGACAACGTTAGCTTATTTAGTGTACACGATTAAATAAGGCTCTGCCTATTCGTCCATGCTAAAGGACCCAACATACGTACAGCTTTTACAGACGTTTCTTTGAACATTTTATGACTATTTGGTAAACAGTGCAGAGCCAGATCAGACTGCGATAATGTGATGGCCGATCTGGATCAATCTCAAACAGATAGGGATGAAAGTTTCTTAGTTATACGGACTAACATAGGGTTAGACATTTTTTTGGTATTTTTAATGCATGTAGCATACTAGGTCAAAGTGACAACAAATGGTGTTCAAATACTATCGGTCAAAAGTCATTCTTGATTTAAAACAAAAATATATAATGATAATAATAAAAATAATAATGATAATAATAATGATAATTATAAAAAGCTATTTATTGCTGAAAGAGGTAAAATAAACAAAAACATAAATGCGTAAAATAGAGGTAAATAAAATAAGGAAAACAGTCCTACCGAGTCGGAAGGTGTGTACGACAACGTCCTCTCAGAGTGATCGCCCTTGTCCTTCTTTTCGAGTAAGCTGATCTGTTGAGTCTTCTCGTCGGAATGAAAGCTTTCAATATCCTGCAGAAGTATATAAACATGTTTTATTTTATTATGAATTATATTTTTATTTTCTTCTCTTCGGACTGAAAGTATCCAATATCCTGCAGGAGTATACATTGTATAAACATGTTTTATTTGATTATGAATTATAATTTTATTTTCTTCTCTTCGGACTGAAAGTATCCAATGTCCTGCAGGAGTATATAAACATGTTTTATTTGATTATGATTAATTTATTTATTGTCTTCTCGTCGGAATGAAAGCATCCAATATCCTGCAGGAGTATATAAACATGTTTTATTTTATTATGATTAATTTATTTATTGTCTTCTCGTTGGAATGAAACACCCAATATCCTGCAGGAGTTTATAAACATGTTTTATTTATTATGATTTATTTATTTATTGTCTTCTCAGCAGAATGAAAACATCCAATATCCTGCAATTTTTAACATGTTTTATTTATATTATTATTTATTTGAAAAACATCTAATATCCTGCAGGAGTATATAAACATGTTTTATTTTATTATGATTTATTTATGTATTGTCTTCTCCTCGAAATGAAAGTAGCCAATATCCTGCAGGAGTTTATAAACATGTTTTATTTCATAATGATGTATTTATTTATTGTCTTCTCGTCGGAATGAAAGTTGCCAATATCCTTCAGAAGTATATAAACATGTTTTTATTTTTATTATGATATATCTATTTTTTTTTCTTTCTTGTCAGATTGAAGCTTCCTATTGCCTGCAGGAGAATTTAATTTTTTTTTTATGTTTTATGATTTGTCTATTTATTACTATTGTGATCACTATTCATTTACTTATTGTACTAAATATACTAATGATAATTATACATTACCCCGTCTTGACTATTTGCATCAATCAGCGTAATGATAGTCTTAGTATTTTGTTCGTAAATCAATGACCATAGATCTGGGATGTCCTTTTTGTCCGGAGTCTTTGCAACTATGTATGCATCCTTCTCCTTTGTATTCTGAAACAAACACCAACGAGTGTGGTATAGCAATTCATTATACTGGTGGAAGAGGCTTCACAAACTCAGTTCCACAAGTGAAAGGGGTTTACGCCGCTTTAAACAAGTGTTCATTTATATCACGGCATTTCTAGGGTTAGTTATAAGTACTATTTAACCTGACACTAGCGAGTCAGTCGGAATGCTCACCGTACAACTCTGAGTACCAAGAAGGGAAAGCCATTAGTACCAATTTAATATGACCCGGCCAGGGATCGAACCAGCTACTAGGAGGACTTTAATTTTAGTATTTCGTCATAACGTATATCTATGTCCATTATAATGTTAAGCGACCAGTGAAGAGTTCTGGTGGAGATAGTGTGCGTATGCACAGACTCGCCTGAATCGTCCCTGTTTGCATGAACATCCACTCGACAGTTTACTTATACTCTTTAAACCCACCAGGGTTCGATTCCTGGTCGGGTTATACACACTACTTAAAGAATGGTAGTAGTGGCTTTCCTCATTGACATTCATTGTTGCTGGGATAGCATTAAGACTGGTCGGGTTATACACACTACTTAAAGAATGGTAGTAGTGGCTTTCCTCATTGACACTCATTGTTGCCGGGATAGTATTAAGACTGGTCGGGTTATACACAATACTTAAAGAATGGTAGTAGTGGCTTTCCTCATTGACACTCATTGTTGCTGGGATAGCATTAGGACTGGTCGGGTTATACACAATACTTAAAGAATGGTAGTAGTAGCTTTCCTCATTGACACTCATTGATGCTGGGATAGCATTAGAACTGGTCGGGTTATACACACTACTTAAAGAATGATAGTAGTGGCTTTCCTCATTGACACTCATTGTTGCTGGGATAGCATTAAGACTGGTCGGGTTATACACAATACTTAAAGATTGGTAGTAGTGGCTCTCCTCATTGACACACATTGTTGCTGGGATAGCATTAAGACTGGTCGGGTTATACACACAACTTAAAGAATGGTAGTAGTGGCTTCCTCATTGACACTCATTGTTGCTGGGATAGCATTAGGACTGGTCAAGTTATACACACTACTTAAAGAATGGTAGTAGTGGCTTTCCTCATTGACACTCATTGTTGCTGGGATAGCATTAGGACTGGTCGGGTTATACACACTACTAAAAGAATGGTAGTAGTGGCTTTCCTAGTTGACACTCATTGATGCTGGGATAGCATTAGGACTGGTCGGGTTATACACACTACTTAAAGAATGGTAGTAGTGGCTTTCCTCATTGACACTCATTGTTGCTGGGATAGCATTAGGACTGGTCGGGTTATACACACTACTTAAAGAATGGTAGTAGTGGCTTTCCTCATTGACATTCATTGTTGCTGGGATAGCATTAGGACTAGTCGGGTTATACACAATACTTAAAGAATGGTAGTAGTGGCTTTCCTCATTGACACTCATTGATGCTGGGATAGCATTAGGACTGGTCGGGTTATACACAATACTTAAAGAATGGTAGTAGTGGCTTTCCTCATTGACACTCATTGTTGCCGGGATAGCATTAGAACTGGTCGAGGTCAGAATAAATAAGACCAGGATTACTAGTAATTTATCGAGGAAACGCCGTAGAATAATGGAAAATACTGTTGAAAGCGGAGTAAATATCTTTCAAACAAACAAAGAACCACTAAATTTCAATTCGCTTTTTAAAAAATACATTTTGTTGTTTAACCTGTTGATAATAGTGTTCATGTAAGATGTCATGATTAAATTAAACTTTTGATTCTTGATTATTGTCTGCGCAAGGTCTTCAATGTTCGAACCCCAGAACATTCTTTCCGACCTTTGACAAAAGTCACTGTGACAAGCGTCATTCGTCTTTCACCAATGGGCTAACAGTCTATGTGGAAAAGCAGCCAGTTGCTTGGAAAGTATGTTATGTGGGGTACTGGTGTGAGAAAACCAGGAAACATATGAGTAGGCGAATCAATCAATCAATCAATTGATGTTCCAAGCAATATGGCAACTCCTGAAATGTTTAAAAGACCAACGGAAGAAGACTACTTGAGCCGTCCCGCGAGAGAACCAACATTGTGGACTCTGCGTTAAGTATCGACCCGGATCAGCTTCATGAATCATTACTCTGTACCTCTATCCCTCTGAGGCGTAAAATGTCGGCCCGGATTAGCCTGCGCAGTCAGATCTGTGTCGATACATTATGCAGAGTCCATAATGTTGGTTTTCTCGCGGGACGGCTCACGTGTGCAATCGAGCGATGCTCTGCGACAACCAGCATTAGCTTAATTATTACACATTTAAATAAAGCTCGGCCTGTGCATCCTTTCTAAAAGATCCAAATGCATACTGCTTTACAAAATGTTATTGGAAATGTCTATTACTTATAGGCATACCGTGCACCCAGATCTACACTGGATGTCTATACGTTACGGTTTGTTTTCGCAGAGAGCTGATCAAATGTTAATATTTATGAATTCTGATATGTTTCGACATATGTCTAAAATGTACACGGTTAGATTTAGCCGACCCCTATTCTGTGTCGCTGACATGTCTTGCTTGTTCTACATAAGACAATGATAAATGATGCTTACAGGAAGTAACGTGGCACAAAGTGATGGATTTCCGATATGTATCATGTCGGTTTGCTGTTTCACTTCAGTACCTTTGAAAACAAACACAGTAAAACAATGAATATAATTATGAATACTGCTACTAGTATTAGTAGTACTTCTGTAACTACTACTACTACTTCTACTACTTCTTCTACTTCTTCTACTACTACTACTACTACTACTACTACTACTACTACTACTACTACTACTACCACTTCTTCTTTTATAACTACTACTACTACAGCTACTATTTCTACTACTTCATGGAAATGTGCTTTATGACGTTGTGGCATCTTCAATATTAAAATATTCGAGCTCAGAATGCAGAAAGCAGAAAAGTGAATTTTGGGGATTAATCATAGGGATTACACTAGGTTCCTAAGGCAGTTACAGGGATAATGTTTGAGCATTAATCTTTCCGCTCCATGTGAACTCTCGATATCTAACTTGAAACCGAAGAATTTTAAACATGAACTTTTCGGAAGGGTTATAGCTAAGTACGTCTGCGATTCCACTATGAACCATTATTAACCACATGCCATATACTTAGTATGAAATATGTTTTTGCGGCGTGGACACTCACTGATACTAGTATAAAAGATGTTTTTGCGGCGTGGACACTCACTGATACTAGTATAAAATATGCTTTTGCGGCGTGGACACTCACTGATACTAGTATGAAAGATGTTTTTGCGGCGTGGACACTCACTGATACTAGTATGAAAGATGTTTTTGCGGCGTGGACACTCACTGATACTAGTATAAAAGATGTATTTGCGGCGTGGACACTCACTGATACTAGTATGAAAGATGTTTTTGCGGCGTGGACACTCACTGATACTAGTATAAAATATGTTTTTGCGGCGCGGACACTCACTGATACTAGTATAAAAGATGTGTTTGCGGTGTGGACACTCACTGATACTAGTATAAAAGATGTTTTTGCGGCGTGGACACTCACTGATACTAATATGAAAGATGTATTTGCGGCGTGGACACTCACTGATACTAGTATAAAAGATGTTTTTGCGGCGTGGACACTCACTGATACTAGTATAAAAGATGTATTTGCGGCGTGGACACTCACTGATACTAGTATAAAAGATGTATTTGCGGCGTGGACACTCACTGATACTAGTATAAAATATGTTTTTGCGGCGCGGACACTCACTGATACTAGTATAAAATATGTGTTTGCGGTGTGGACAATCACTGATACTAGTATAAAAGATGTTTTTGCGGCGTGGACACTCACTGATACTAGTATAAAAGATGTATTTGCGGTGTGGACACTCACTGATACTAGTATAAAATATGTTTTTGCGGCGCGGACACTCACTGATACTAGTATAAAAGATGTGTTTGCGGTGTGGACAATCACTGATACTAGTATAAAAGATGTTTTTGCGGCGTGGACACTCACTGATACTAGTATAAAAGATGTATTTGCGGTGTGGACACTCACTGATACTAGTATAAAATATGCTTTTGCGGCGTGGACACTCACTGATACTAGTATAAAAGATGTTTTTGCGGCGCGGACACTCACTGATACCATCAGTGGAAAAGGCTGAGCACATTTAACCGAGTAATCGACGAGTGCTAAACAAGATATGTCGTTCGATTGGTTGATTTGGCTAGAACATGCCAATGTGATCGATATGTTAGGAATATCTGAATACATATCTTTCTGTGCAGTGATTTTCTCCAATATAGCAAATTACACCATCAGTAATATCTCATTATGTAAAATCTTATTGTGGAAACTTATAAAGAATGGAAAAATTACCGCGTACCTTCTAGGTCCGTCATCTTCTTTTCCTTGGCTTCAATGCTTGAAACAATTAACTGGAATTTAAATTCGAATACAATATACCAACATATCACAGAATATTGATTTTGAAGTGTTATTATTAAGATATGTTTGTGGTATCTTTAACATATCGACCATGGAAAAACAAATCTACTTGTCACCACAGAAACCTCAGCACATACAATTGACATGCGGAATATATAACCCTCTTAGGTAATCAAATCACTTGTCATTTGCGACCATCCGCGCAGTTTTAAATAGCTTTGCACTTCTTTTACAATAAGTACAGAAAATGTAAAGACACTTTTGAAAACAAACACTGTCCATTTGAACCAGATTGCATAGATATACATGCACCTCTGCATGTAGCCTTGTAATCAATACACACAGTTTAGGTTTCATTGTGTGTACTTATAAAGTTGCGTTGCTAAACCTGCTTTGCTTAACCTGTTACGATACTGAAAATTGAGCCGAACATAATTGTTTCTGTCCCACGACATATCTGCATGAATCTCGGGCCATTCAGATCAGACTTTTCCTTTGGCGTCCATGCATGTCCTTGTAGCAGATTATACGATCTTAAAAACTATGACAAGGCGACAGTATATACACGCAATCCGATCTGACCAGTCGCTTATACAGAACCAAGTCTACATTCACTTGAAAACAACACCATACCAAAATTTGAACCTCGTCATGCGAAATAGATTCATATGGCATACAAGTTCTGTTCCACTTAATAAGTAATACATCACTACCACTCACATCATATTGAATCCGCAACCTCGGTAAATCCGTTCCGGGTTCGAATTGCTTTAAGAAACAATAAACTTCATCAAACTGTTTTGACCACAAACTATGGGTACCAAACAAAAGGGCATCTGCAACGGCTTCGTGAACGTAAATATATTGATGCTGAAATGACGAAAGACTTATCGTTATATGAGTTGTACCGGGTTATATGTCATTAAATCCTTTCCCAAATATCACAAATTTGCAGCAGACGACTTTTAACACATCTAGGCAAAACTATGAAATTATTAAATATTATGAAAGTATAAATATTGAAAAATTGAAAACATTGTGGAAAAATGCGTTTGCTGTAAAGGCGTCAAAAGGCGTCTACATGTTGGAAAGGGTTAAATATATTTTGTTTAGATGCATTTAATTTATGTTTTTTTATGATCGATGGGACAGAAAGCAGTATTGTAAAACAAACGATTTGTTACGATTGTATACCCAAACGTTTGATTGTCTAATAGACAATTATTCCCAAATATAATGACTTTTAGAGACGCAGTTAGAGCAAAGAGATAATTTCTGAGTGCTCAAAATAGACTGAGGTAGAGACAGAGATTTCATACATTGGGGCCAAGTTAATCTCTGCTGAAATAGTCTCCGGAATTAACTGTCAGCCAATTATGAAATTAACATTTTCGCCAATAACACTATTGATTCCAGATGCAACTGCCTCCTTCCAAATGAACATAGTTGATACAGGTTACTTATAAAGGTATAGCCTTAAAGAACTTATTACTTGGAGGTAATCTGGTTTTGCGGTCTACTATAAAACTAATATGATTTATATGCGATGGCGAAAAACAATCTAGACAAGAAATATGAGCCGTTCCACGAGAAAACAGACAGTATGGACTCTGCGTAATGTATCGACCCATATCAGCCTGCGCAGTTCGCGTAGGCTAATACGGGCCGACATATTCCGTTTCAGGGGGATAGAGGTATAGAGTAATTAATGATTCCTGAAACAGAAAATCCACAGGAGGCGAAAAGCATCTGTCCGGGTTAGCTTGTGTTTCATGCTTATGCTGAACCGGGTCGATACTTTACACAGAGTCAACAATGTTGGTTTTCGAGTGGAACGACTCAATTAATATTAATCCCATCTTTCCTGCATTTTCACGAACGCTGTCAGTGATGATGAATATACATATTGTAACGATACAAATTAAAAAGCCGGAAAACAGCGGCCTAGAGTGTAATCAAGTGCAGCTTGGTGATCCAATGGTCCCGGGTTCAAGTCTCTTGAAAGCGGGGTAAATCTTTCAAATCTCTCAACACATTCGTTGCGAGTATAGGATGGGTATCCACGAAAAAAACATCGACAATTGACGGTTGTAAAAAACTTGTTCTCAAATGAATTTAAAATATATTCGTTTTAGCTGACAAAAATAGTGTTGAATATTCTCATATCGCCTTCAAACTGAAGTACAATGGTACTGTTAATTACAGTTAACGCTACAGGCGGGATACACTAGTACTATTAGTTACAGTTAACACTACAGACGGGATACACTAGTACTGTTATTTACAGTTAACGCTACAGACGGGATACAATAGTACTGTTAGTTACTGTTAACGCTACATACGGAATACTTACACAAGTCTGTACCATGTTTACACGCTGTTCTCGTAGGGTCCGTATGATACTCGGAAACCTCAAAGAACCTTCCAGTTTTGCTTGATGGTAGGCATGGTCAAGGGCTATGAAAGTGCCTGTCCTTCCTATCCCAGCGCTGTAATATATCCAACAGGTCAACATCGACAAACAAGATATTTGCAAAAAAACAACAATATAAGGATAAACCCTCCCTGCCCATGCCCAGTTACAAAATAACAAGTAAGTCTACAGCAAATAAGACTGAAACATTATAATTATAAGTCTGTCTATAACAAAAGGTACACAATTGCTGTTGTGAACTGTGTATATCCAGATCAGCCTGTGTATCTGCACAATCTGCTCAAAATATACATTGTTCAAATATAACCTTTATCACCTTGTAGAGCTTCTACCAACTGTTGTAGATTCTGAAAAGACATCTGCTCAGTCTTTTTGAGCAGATATAAAAGCTGATCTGATCCTACATTATTCAGAAATGCCGACTTGCACCTTTTCCCATATAAAGATATATATATGATTAAGATGAAAACCCCATTATAAATGGCATGCACATGGATAAGGCGTAACCAAATGAAGTCATTCTAGTCAGTCAATTCTTGAATCGACGAGTTGACGGACAGAGAATCTTATGCCTAAACTGCACAGCTGTGCAGGTCAATCTCGATGGTCGGAAATTCACGTAGATCGGTTTTCCTGTGACGAGGTCTATGTTTTTTCACTAGAACAATGCTACATTAAACAGATCGTGTAATCGAATACCTGCAGTGAACAACGATGGGCCCTGAGTCTGTCATTGTGTCCCTGTCTTTAGCGACCGTTCTCCAGAAGTTAACAAGCGACCATGTATTGTCAGGAACGTCCTTGTCCGGCCACATTTTAAAGTGGTATTGTGTGACCAAACGTGGATTTTGGGTTGTCTAAAACGATGACATAACTATATTAACACAAACGCAGTTTGCTGCATATGAAAGTGTGTTAGGCTAAACATTAAAAACAAATAAATGGTCGATACTCCATCAACAAATCCTCATAGACTATACTTCATCAGGGGTATGATAAATAAATGACCGTGGACACCAGAATATGAGAATTGGTTTACTGCATTCGCAAACTGTCTCTTGTTGGACATATTGTTAATTTGTAATAAACAGTAGCAAACACTTTTCCTGGTTCAACGATTCCTGTCGCATATCCATGTTATTCTAGTGATAACCACATATATATCGCTGTTACATTAGGGATAACTACGAATACATTTCCTGTAACTCTAGATATAACCACGGAAACCACCTTGTAACATTATGGATAACGACAGATACACTCCCTGCGACATAAGAGATTACTACGGATACCCTCTGTTACATTAGGGATAACTACGAATGAACACCACGGGTACCATTCCTGTAACATTAGGGATAACTACGGATACCTCCCTGTAACATTACAGATAACTTTGGATACCCTATCAGAACCTCCCTGTAATGTAAGGGTAAACTACGGATACCCACTGTAATTCTAATGATAACCACGGAAACCCTCTCTGTAACTCTAGGAATATATCAGGATATCCTCTTGTCTGTATCTCTAGGGATAACCACTGATAACCTTCTTGTATCTCAAGAGTTATATAAGAATACCTCCCTGTATCTCTAATGATGACCACGGATACCCTCCCTGTATATCTTTGGATAACCACGGATACCCTCCTTTTATTTCTAGAGATAACCACGGATACCCTCATTGTATCTCTAGGGATAATAACGGATGCCCTGCATGTAACTCTATGGGTAACCACGGCTACACTCCACATAACTCTAGGGATAACCACATATACCCTCCCTTAACACTAGATATATGTATATATAAGGATACTCTGTCTGTATATATAATGATGACCACGGATACCCTCCCTGTATCTCTAATGATAACCACGGATACCCTCCATTTAACCCTAGACACTAGATATACATATAAGGATACCTTGCCTGTATATCTAATGATGACCACAGATACCCTCCCTGTATCTCTTATGATAACCACGGATACCCCACCCTGTTATCCTTATGATAACCACGGTTACCCATCCTGTAACACTAGATATATATATAAGGATACCAAGTCTTTATATCTAATGAGGACCACGGATACCCTCCCTGTAATGCTAATGATAACCACGGGTACCCTCCCTGTAAAATAAGGAACAACCACGGATACCCTTCCGGTAAACCTAAGGATACATATGGATACCATCCCGATAACCCTAGGTAGCGATAACCACGCATTCTCTCTCTGTAATCCTAATGAAAACATTTGGTACCCTCTGTAACTCGAGGGATAACTACGGATACTCTACCTATATCGTTGGTGGATAACATGACGGTTAACGACGGATACTCTCAATGTAACATGACGGTTAACGACGGATACCCTCAATGTAACATGACGGTTAACGACGGATACCCTCTCTGAAACATTAGGGTTAACGACGGATACCCTCAATGTAACATGACGGTTAACGACGGATACCCTCTCTGAAACATTAGGGTTAACGACGGATACCCTCTCTTTAACATTATGGATAACGACAGATATCCTCACTGTACTATTAGGAATAACGACGGATACTCTCACTGTAACATTAGGGATAACGACGGATACCCTCCCTTGTAACATTATGGATTACGACGGATACCGTCATGGAACATCAGGGTTAACGACGGCTACCCTCTCTGTATCATTATGGATAACGACGGATACCCTCACTGTAACATTAGGGATAACGACGGATACCCTATCTGTGAAATTAGGAATAACGACGAATACCTTAACTATGACATAAGGGATAACGACGGATACCCTCTCTGTGAAATTAGGAATAACGACGGATACCCTCATTGTAACATAAGGGATAATGACTGATACCCTCTCTGTGAAATTAGGAATAACGACGAATACCCTCACTGTGACATAAGGGATAAGGACGGATCCCTCTCTCTGAAATTATGAAATAACTACGGATACCCTATATGTAACATTAGGGATATCGACGGATACCCTCTCTGTAACATATGGGATAACGACGGATACCCTCTCTGTAACGCTAGGGATATAGACGGATATCCTCTCTGTAACATTATGGATAATGACGGATACCCTCTCTGTAACTCTAGGGATAAGGACGGCTAACCTCAATGCAGTATAAGGGATAACTACGGATACCCTCCCTGTATCTCAAGTCATTACTATAGTATACTACCGGTCTAGTACGGATAATCTCGAACTGAAATAAACCACAGTTGTGCCACGGTAGTTTTAAACATGCTTATCACGTCCGGGACTCGAGATGAGTACAACAGGATGATCACGGATGGGCACATCCTCGGTACCCAGGCTATTCATAAAATATATGAACAGCATGGGTACCGAGGATGGGTTGGGCACTACTTCATTAAAGTTCACCACGGATGTTGGATAGGGATGACCAAGGTTTAGTAGTTTTTATTCCGTAGCGTCTTGGTGCAGACTCCGGGATGGTGGAAGCTATTGTTGGCATTATCATGTTTGCTTCGCTTGATTCAATTTGAAGCAATCCACATATTGATCAAAAGTATGTTTTAGAGAATGCGCTAACAAATGTTTATGATATAAGTATGTACAATCATATTACCAGGCGGGGTATGCCAACGTCTAAGTAGAAAGTCGTCGGAGTTAAATAACGGGTTAAATTTAAACTTTTTGCATGTTAAAACAACGTTTTTAAACATATGAACCGTGTCTGGCGATTTGGGTCAGCTCATCTGAGTCATGACTGTACACATATGCATGCGGAATCGAAATCGTTGAACGCAGCCCATATCGTTCTCTGTCTGCTTCGATCTATGAAGACACTATTTCTTACCTGTCGAACATTGAGTTTCCGAACAACATAATCACCGAAATCCACTTCTGACAGCTTACTGACCGTGATACCACTGTATGTTACTTCACCATCTGTCGGCCAGTATATAAGGCACTTCTCCTGTGTAAAGAACAAGTGACGGGGTAGTCCAGTGGTTAACACACTGGACTGTCAATCCAGAGGTCTGGCAATCCCAGAGGTCTGGGGTTCAAATCCCGGTCCCGGTTCTGGAAATTTAAGGGGTGCTTTTAAGCGTCCACTCAACTAGAGGTCAAATACTGGTCCTTTCAATGAAACATAGCCTCGCGTGTATTGGTGCTATACACCGTGCACGTAAAAGAACAAATGGATCTTTTCGGAACTAGCTAAGGTATCTCACCCGGACTCCCTTGTATCTAACTTTGTCTACTCGCTAAATAGTTAATTCTGCACGGAATGTGTCAAACAAACAAACAAATAAAGAACAAGAGATGCGTTAAAGTGGGTATTGTTACATTGACAACAGGAAATACTCATGCGAGTCTATGCAAATGCATGGTCTCACAAATGCTTTAACTGTCCGCAAATATGTTATCCAGCTAGTGATAAGGCCTCTGATAGAAAAGAAGGAATGATTGAGCCCATTGCGGTTATAGGCAAACACATATGAATATGGACGTGAACTTTGGGAGATTTCTTTAGCGAATTTGAGATTGATTTTCTTCCTAAAGAAAAGTATTTCATTAAATCATTAGTTTTCATTTCATTGAGTTGTCATTATTTTTCAGACAGATAAAAACATTCTTGCTTGTGTACCCGAAATGTAAGCACAATAACGTCAGTCTATGAATGCCATTTTGTAATCATATTTGTCATATTATTAAGCGTGGGTATATTCTTGCGCTTTACTGTATTATTTTAATATTAGTTAAAGCTGTTTATTGGCCCTGAAATAATACCATATACAATTGAGTGTGCCTATCTGTTCTGTGGAACTATTACTGCACATTGGTCATATTGCGGTAATCGTTGAAGACATCGGAACTAGTTAACAAGTGGAAGTGTTTGTAGTATAGTGGTTGTTTGTTTCATATTGAGCAAGTACATGCCTGTGAATATTTTTGGTATGAACAAGTCACTAAGCCACTGCCTGCGGTGGCACGGTACCCGCCCCGAATAAATGACATTCAACATGTGAATAATTGAAAGTAAGGTCTGTAGTATTTCACAAAGAAGAAATTACAGGTTCTTAGTAACAGCAACCTTGACCTTGACCTTAGGGGACGCCAAACGCAATCCCATGGAAGGTCTCCATGAACTCATTCTACATTACAAGTTTGGCTACAATATGTCAACCGTAACTAAAGATATTCAGTTTCAACGAGTTTAATAGTTTTACTAATAGCGACCTGGACCTTAACCATATGGGCACCAACTGCTATCCCACGAAAGGTTTCCGTAAACTATTTTTACATACCAAGTTTGGTTACAATATGTCAACCGTAACTAAAGATATTCAGTTTCAACCGCATTTCTAGTTTTAGTAACCAGCGATATTGACATTGACTTTGACCCTGGGGACCCTAAACACAATTCCATGAAAGATCTCTATAAACTTTTTTCTACATACCAAGTTTAGTTACAATATGTCGAACGTAACTAAAGATATTCAGTTTTAACCGTTTTTCTATTTTAGTAACAGCGACATTGACCTTTACTTTGACTCTTTAAACTCTTTCCTCATACCAAGTTTGGTTACAATATGTCAACTGTAACTAAAGATATTCGGTAACGTAAGCGAGTTCTCGATTTTCTCCATAAACTCTTTCTACATACCAACTTTGGTTACAATATGTCAACTGTAACTAAAGATATTCGGTAACGAAGGTGAATTTGACACCGAAGAAAGACCGCCCGCCCGCCTCCATGCAGTTTGATCAGAATGTTTCCTGCTCGCCGACTCTTAGATAATTATTATTTCTGCTTGGTTAAGTACACTGACTAGATCAGGATTGTGTAAGTTTAGCCATCGACGATTTCACTTTTCTCTCTTGACATAAGTCAATACATAAAGGAACTATGCATCAACACTATTGACTTGATCCCGAACCTTGTCGAACTGTGTTTAGTATGTTAACTTGCAAGTGTTTTCATCAAATACGAACAAGCGAATTGTTCCAGGGAATAAAACACATGACGGCAAACGTTACGCTCCATTCTAATTTGATAAAAAGTAATGTACGCCATAATAATATATAGTTGTACTTGATGGCCAGGTTCAGGTGAATATGGTCAAGCAATACTTCCCGTGAACACATGTAGAGTGTAAAGATGAAATACTCACTACTTTCATTTCAATGAGGTTGGTCAGCATTACTACTTGCTGGGACTTTTGTTGCCAAATCATGCGCCAAAAATCATCTCTCATCGCGTTCGTAGGACCTTTAAATAACAGAATATAGTTTTTAAAAAAATCGGTGTGCTTTTCCAATAAACTTGACTTGGGGTTCCATATTAATCCCCATGAACAGCTGCGCTTACTGTTAAGTGGTAGTGTTGCATGTCAAGACTGTTCACCGGAGAAATGTAGAGAATCTCTAGATATAAATAATGACATAAACTCTTGAAACAATATAACACGAATCTCAAGCAAAACACATTATTTTCTATGGCAGCTTTTGAAATCATTTAGTCTAACATATGGAACCTCTCTAAATATTAAAAGGACCAATTATGGAAAACATTTGTTAACATTGTGGCCAAAGAATTAATGTCTCATTATGAATAATTTCTCCTTAAACCACAATGTTGTCAAACGTCGACTGATACAGAGGAGTCAGAAAGCGTATGGTTGTGGGGAAGAATAGGTTATACATGTATATGTTGATAAAATACACGTACATGCATGCAATATTATACCTTAACACGTTGGCAATTATTGATAATATTAGCTTAAACTTATTTCTTTTAAAGCGACTGCGAAACAAGCTTTCAGCTTATATTAATCACGCTCAAATTCTGCTTCCTGGAGACTTAAAAGTACTCGCGTCGGTTGTGTTGAAAAATCCCAAAGTCTGAACCTGCTCATCACGGGACTCGAACCCAGGATCTTTGGTACGAGAGACCGACGCTCTGCCTCTGCACCACTGTCTTCCTCTTGATAACATTAGGATATGTCTGACCCTGGTATACGCTGAATCAAAGGTGATCCTAATGTATAGTGATTCAGACAGGTAGATAGCGAAATGACAAAGAACTATGTATTACAAGAGTTGCTGCAAGATGCAGAAATTGGTGCGGGAATCAGCATTTTATGGCTTAAGAAAAAATACTGTTTGATTCGAGAAACACGAAACACGCTTCTAAACATATTATGTAAATATATGATGACAATAGTTTTTTAGTTAAATACGTAAAGCGAAAACAAAAATACCTTACAAAAATACCTTTTCCCAACTTGTTGACATCAATTTCCCAAAATTATTGTAAACATTTGTCTGCGCGTGCGCTTCCTTTTTTTCCCCTTAATATATTCTCAAAATCGCAAAGTTTAGCACAATAACTTTGCATTTATGAAAATATTCCCATTTTACTAATGTAACGGGAACGGAGTATAGGTATATGTATGAATATCACTTCAACAGCCTTGCTGTGGTAGCCGGCGTTTATAGCGACGTTAGTAGAGTGGTTGACCTTTGTGGAAATATCCGAGAGCTGACGGTAAAAGTACGGCGCATATGCGATCAAGACGGTTAAGCCCATTGCACCGGTGATAGTCTTTTCACAACAAATATATGCAGTGGTGCTGACGCACCCGCGCAATAATTACTGCAGGCATTGTAGAAAAAATGAGAACTTGCGCTTCATGAAAAGTGTCTGCTTTGTATCAAGATTAAAATCGCTTTCTGTTACGAATTCTGTTTTTTTTTCCTCGTATTTTTGGTAACAAGAAAATGACATATCACGTAAAAGACTGAAATCTTGGTATTTATGTACCATTAGTATATGCATATGAATCGTACCTTGAGAAGCGATGAACTTTTTTATCTGAGCATATCCCTGGAAGACAAAGTTATTATAATGTATTGCTTATAATAATGCTAAAATAATATCCTTTCATTTCATTTATTTGCTACGTTCTGAGATTAATTAAAAACAGGAACAATTTCAAATTTCAACATATGAATGAAATTAATTTGACAAGATGATAGAAAAAAGAAGAAGAATATATACATTATCTCAAAAATCTACTGGTGTGTTCTGAACATTCCTGAAATGTGCTACCGCGAAACGAATAAACGTATACTGCTCCAATCCAAACAATAAAATACCGTTAGTCTGTTAGTTAGATTCGAACTCAATGTTTAGCAAAGTACCGATCGGTTTCATACCAGTTTTCAAAGAATCAGGTAGAAAAATAAAATGGCTTAATTGCGAAAAGTGAATACTGTAATCCGACTGCACGGCATTCTTTCTCTTTTTGCACGATTTTCATAGCTTTGTACAGGATATTACTGCAGGTGACATAGATGACTTAACTGTCTATGCTACATTTATAACGTTATTACTTCTGGTAACGAAGGTCACAACCATGTCTTAACCCTTTACCACATACAGATGCTTTCTGACGCATCTGCAGCAGACGATTTTTGAAATCATTCTGGCAAAAGAAGAAATTGCTCAAAACGAGCAATTTCTCCATTTGCCACAATGATTTTAAACTCTATTCAATAATTGTAACATCATTTATTGAGAGTTTCTGTATTTTGGACTTGATAATTTCAAAGTCGTCTGCTGCAGATTTGTTTTATGTGAGAAAGATTATTATTTCACACGACTTTTCAAAAATCGTCTGCTTTATAATCATCAGACGAACAATTTCAACAATCTAGAATACAATATATCAAGATTTATACTGCTAAAGAGTTGAAAATATTGCAATAAAAGGAGAAATTGTTCGTTTTGAGCAATTTTACCTTTTATTGCAATGTTTTCAAAAGTCATGTTTAATAATGGCAGATGTCAAATGTCGACTGTGTGAAGTAATGGATCTTAAATCCCTAAACGATATACGTATACGACAAACTTACATTGATGTAACAAGCATTTATATAGTCCGACTTCCCATGCTCTGTCTTCAGTGGTACCCTTGTATCATCATCTAAACGACAAAACAAAAATGAATGATAGATTTATTTACTTTATTTCTATCGAGATGTGTGTGTGTGGGGGGGGGGGGGGGGCGGTCTTATTACACCTACGTTACGGGGTCTAAATCAGGGATATAGTAGTTACACACCCGAGGGAGTACCATTTAGGGTATTCCCCAGAAATATGTCATCTTGTTCTAAACGAAATGAAATATCAGGAGGAATCCAACATTAGTAGACGAGGCACAGAACGAGACCCAATAACGACACATGATATTTAGAAATTGCACAAAAACGTAAACTACGAAATGAACACCACATTATTTTGTTAACCATTTCCTATATATATACACAACAAATCAGCAGACGACTTTGAAAGCATCTAGAAAAAAAATCGGAAATTCCTTTAAATCAAAACGTAATTATTGAGTAAAATTGAAAACAATGTGACAAATAAAAAAAAAATCGTCATGAGAAATTTCTCCCCCTGTCATAATGTTGCCAAAAGTAGTCTGGTGCAGATGAGGTAAAGTGGGAAAGTGTTTATGTTTCTTTGGTGTACAAGTGTATGAACTTAACAGTCGAATTGTTTTTTGAATTAGTCTTGTGATTAACTCATTCTCTCAAAGCAAGGGACATTATCAGTTGTTGTTATCCTTTTCTTCTTGTCTTTCTTCATTGTAAAGTATATATTGAATCAAAGATAATCTGCATAGTTCAGCTCATTGTCATAACGTTGCTAGAAGTAATTCTACATTGACCACAATTGTTTACGCCGTAAAAATGTACTCATTCTGATGATTTGTTGTCCTAATACTAATATAAGTTTCGTTCGAAAAATACTTAATTTGCCTGGGTGTTATTTTCTGCTGTTTTGTTTGCGTGTAATTACCCTTCTAATTAGGTAAACCCATTCCAAGAATGGGATGTATTCAGATTACCAATGAGTATCCTTCACAATGCCATCTATTTAAAACCAGGCCCGTTTAGATCTAATGACCGCACGTTACAGGCCGTCTCAGATTAACCTTTGCGTCAGCCAATCAAACAGTCGCCTGCAAAATTGCTTGGTATAAACAAGGTAGTTAACCCATATAAATACACGTTTTACAGAAGCGGTAATTGCCGATTGTAACAATTGATATGAATATTTTAATATATGGGGCCAATTCGAGACGACATTGTATGCGGTAACATCAGTTCCAATAAACGAACAGCGAAGTTTCAATGAGATTGCGTTTCAATGTTATCATCCTAACGGGGTTTCAGTGACACCAACAAACTGAACGACCTGTTGTTAGGGTAACAATAACCAATTAACCAACCCAATACGTTTTATGTAACACACTCAGATGATACTAAATGAGCTTAGTTGTTACCCTAAAACACTCTCTAACAGGTCGAAGATCCCGAGCGTCTACTGTATTAGGTAAATGTGAATTAAACCCTGATTGATCATACGTACACGCATACATCCTTTTGTACCGGTTCTTTGGTTTGTTTTCCTGACGTAACGCAGTTTCGTGGGGATGGCGCAAGCCTGTAGGAAATTGCTGTCAAAATAAAATAAAACATATTTGATATGTATCATATAAATAAAATATAACAAACATAAATAAGAAGGACACCAATATAATTATCTCTGCAATCGAATGCAGTATTCATGTTTTCTGAGAATTTTGAAACTTTCAAAATGAAAGAAAGGGTTACTTATAAAATCAGAGAATGGCTCTAAAACAGTATTATAGATGGGCCCTAATCACGGTCATCGATATTCAAAGCTGTAGTTTAAAAGACGAGTAAAGTCAGATAATGGTTATACTTACAGCAAATTCTCTGTGAAACATTAGATCTTTTTCCTTTCTCCTCTCGTGTATAAAATCCCACAGCTGATATACCTTCAGGTCTGACTCTTTCACGGCAAATCCATAATATTGGTGTTCGTCATCAACGTCTGTAAGGTTTGCAGTTTCTTCGCATATCTCGTTATTAGACTGTGCTTTGTCTGTAGTCGTAAGAACACGACGTATAAAGTGGTTGTAATTTATTGTGATCGATGCGAATCATTTTCTAACAAATGACTCCCTTCGCTTATAGGACAGACAACACCATAAGCTGTTTTCACTGCCCGCAATGTTTTCTACACTACAGTAACGTTGTTATACTTTAAATTTTCCATTTTCCATTAAAACTTTCCCTATTTTTCCCCATGTTATTTTTATGTGAATAAATGTTAAAACGAGAAACGTAAAAAATCAAAAGCTAACATCTTCTGAAGATGTTGTCTGACCAATGTCCAGCAAACGATTGACTGTGAAAACAGCTGAGCTCTAATCATGTGACCAAAGATTGCCGCCAAAAACGAAATATAAACATAGCTGATATTGGCTAAACCCATCAAAACAATCTGGTTACATTTTATAGAGCAAAGCTTACGTAAACATATAAAGGGACCATATGAATGATATCAAACCATTACCTGCTGATAGGCTTGTATACTCAGACTCTGCAATGTTCTTGTGAGCTGCAACTGTTTCTGTCTGCCTGCCTTTCGCAATGAATGACTGTCTTTCGTCGTTGACGCTGAAAGTTCTGATGGTATGATTCCCAAGTGTTGGGGCAAAACGTGCGGGTCTCCGGGGCACTTCTTGGGCCTGCCGTCTTATACAATGTAGAAAGATGGAAAGAAACGAACCGAGTCAGGTACCTTGGGATCTAGAGGCCCTCTCGTTTCGGTTTGACTAATCTCTGTCCCACAAACGACACATACGCAGTAGACTACTTTTCAAGTAGCTATAGGTAAACACGTTGAAAATGCATACAAATGCATCTGCACAGTCACAGGAAAAGGCATACAAATGCATCTGCACATTCTCAATAAAGCCTTTACTATCCGTCTACATAATACTATTATGTAGTCCTAGATACAATCAAAAGACGCGGATCATATGTGTACAATAAAACAATTGAGCGGTCCCGCGAGAAAACCAACATTGCGGACTCTGCGTAAAGTATTGACCCGGATCAGCCTAAGCATGACGCGCAGGATTACCCGGATAGACACTATTCGCCTCCTGTGGATTTTCTGTTTCCGGAATAATTCCTCTATACATCTATCCCCCCTGAGACGGAATTTATCGGCTCGGATCAGTCTGCGCGGACTGCAAAGGCTAATATTGGTCGATACATTACGCAGAGGCCATACTGTTGGTTTTCTCGCGGGACGGCTCATATGTGAAATCAGGGAAATATATATAGAGCTATTAACTGTCAAAACATGTCACATAGTGGAATTTATATCCATAATATTGGTTTTCTCGCGGGACGGCTCAATTCATGTTCAAGTTCATTCAATGCATACTATATTAAACATTGTTGCCATTTATAACATAAGAAAGCATTTAAATTATAAAACAACAGCGATGTGCACTGGTTCGATGGCTCATCGTTTGAGCGTCCGCGGGTTTGATTCCAGACCGATACATGTCAAAGCATTTAAAACGTGTAGTAATGGCTTGCCCTCCTTGACGCTCAGACCGAGTCATGTCAAAACCTTTAACACATGTTGTAATGGCTTGCCCTCCTTGACGACCAGACCGAGTCATGCCAAAGTCTTTAAAACATGTAGTAATGGCTTGCCCTCCTTGACGCTCAGACCGAGTCATGCCAAAGCCTTTAAAACATGTAGTAATGGCTTGCTCTCCTTGACGCTCAGACCGAGTCATGTCGAAACCTTTAAAACATGTAGTAATGGCTTGTCCTCCTTGACGCTCAGACCGAGTCATGTCGAAACCTTTAAAACATGTAGTAATGGCTTGTCCTCCTTGACGCTCAGACCGAGTCATGTCGAAACCTTTAAAACATGTAGTAATGGCTTGCCCTCCTTGACGCTCAGACCGAGTCATGTCAAAACCTTTAAACATGTAGTAATGGCTTGCCCTCCTTGACGCTCAGACCGAGTCATGTCTAAGCCTTTAAACATGTAGTAATGGCTTGCCCTCCTTGACGCTCAGACCGAGTCATGTCTAAGCCTTTAAACATGTAGTAATGGCTTGCCCTCCTTGAAGCTCAGACCGAGTCATGTCGAAGCCTTTAAAACATGTAGTAATGGCTTGCCCTCCTTGACACTCAGACCGAGTCATGTCGAAGCCTTTAAAACATGTAGTAATGGCTTGCCCTCCTTGACGCTCAGATTGATTCATGCCAAAGCCTTTAAAACATGTAGTAATAGCTTGCCCTCCTTGACACTCAGACCGAGTCATGTCGAAGCCTTTAAAACATGTAGTAATGGCTTGACGACCTTGACGCTCAGACCGAGTCATGCCGAAGCATTTAAAACATGTAGTAATGGCATGCCCTCCTTGACGCTCAGACCGAGTCATGCCAAAGCCTTTAAAACATGTAGTAATGGCTTGCTCTCCTTGACGCTCAGACCGAGTCATGTCGAAACCTTTAAAACATGTAGTAATGGCTTGTCCTCCTTGACGCTCAGACCGAGTCATGTCGAAACCTTTAAAACATGTAGTAATGGCTTGTCCTCCTTGACGCTCAGACCGAGTCATGTCGAAACCTTTAAAACATGTAGTAATGGCTTGCCCTCCTTGACGCTCAGACCGAGTCATGTCGAAACCTTTAAACATGTAGTAATGGCTTGCCCTCCTTGACGCTCAGACCGAGTCATGTCTAAGCCTTTAAACATGTAGTAATGGCTTGCCCTCCTTGACGCTCAGACCGAGTCATGTCTAAGCCTTTAAACATGTAGTAATGGCTTGCCCTCCTTGACGCTCAGACCGAGTCATGTCGAAGCCTTTAAAACATGTAGTAATGGCTTGCCCTCCTTGACACTCAGACCGAGTCATGTCGAAGCCTTTAAAACATGTAGTAATGGCTTGCCCTCCTTGACGCTCAGATTGATTCATGCCAAAGCCTTTAAAACATGTAGTAATAGCTTGCCCTCCTTGACACTCAGACCGAGTCATGTCGAAGCCTTTAAAACATGTAGTAATGGCTTGACGACCTTGACGCTCAGACCGAGTCATACCGAAGCATTTAAAACATGTAGTAATGGCATGCCCTCCTTGACGCTCAGACCGAGTCATGTCAAAGCCTTTAAAACATGTAGCAATGGCTTGCCCTCCTTGACGCTCAGACCGAGTCATGTCAAAACCTTTAAACATGTAGTAATGGCTTGCCCTCCTTGACGCTCAGACCGAGTCATGTCAATGCCTTTAAAACATGTAGTAATGGCTTGCCCTCCTTGACGCTCAGACCGAGTCATGTAAAAGCCTTTAAAACATGTAGTAATGGCTTGCCCACATTGACGTTCAGGCCGAGTCATGTCAAAGCCTTTCAAACATGTAGTAATGGCTTGCCCTACGTGACGCTCAGACCGAGTCATGTCGAAGCCTTTCAACATGTAGTAATGGCTTGTCCTCCTTGACGCTCAGACCGAGTCATGTCAATGCCTTTAAAACATGAAGTAATGGCTTGCCCTCCTTGACGCTCAGACCGAGTCATGTCGAAGCCTTTAAAACATGTAGTAATGGCTTGCCCTCCTTGACGCTCAGACCGAGTCATGTCGAAGCCTTTAAAACATGTAGTAATGGCTTGTCCTCCTTGACGCTCAGACCGAGTCATATCAAGCCTTTAAAACATGTAGTAATAGCTTGCCATCCTTGACGCTCAGACCGAGTCATGCCAAAGCCTTTTAAACATGTAGTAATGGCTTGCCCTCCTTGACACTCAGACCGAGTCATGCCAAAACCTTTAAAACATGTAGTAATGACTTGCCCTCCGTGACGCTCAGACCGAGTCATGTCAAAGCCTTTAAACATGTAGTAATAGCTTGCCTTCTTGACGCTCAGACCGAGTCATGTCAAAGCCTTTAAAACATGTAGTAATAGCTTGCCCTCCTTGACGCTCAGACCGAGTCATGTCAAAGCCTTTAAAACATGTAGTAATAGCTTGCCCTTCTTGACGCTCTAACCGAGTCATGTCGAAACCTTTAAAACATGTAGTAATAGCTTGCCCTCCTTGACGCTCAGACCGAGTCATGCCAAAGCCTTTAAAACATGTAGTAATAGCTTGCCCTTCTTGACGCTCTAACCGAGTCATGTCGAAACCTTTAAACATGTAGTAATAGCTTGCCCTCCTTGATGTTCAAGATTGTGGGGTTAACATTACGACTTAATTCGACTAACTAAGGATAAATGGTGGCATCAATGGTAACAAACGTAGGTAATGCTGTGATATTACTGAAACATTGTTGAAAGCGGCATAAAACATCATATGTAATTGCAAGTAAAACTCCTTTCTCCAATATGTTGATAACAAATAAGCCGCGATTTATCCCCCGTCGTCAACATATGACAAATCGGAAGTAGACTTTAAAAATATCTAGGCAACAATATCTATAAATGAAATTATAACTATCGAAAAGAGTTGAAAAAAATTGTGACAAAAAGTGAAATTTGTCATTATGAGCTATTTCTCCTTCTGCCACAATGTCTTCGTAAGTCGTTTGCTGCAGGGAAGCCAGAAAGCGGCTGTATGTGGGGGGAAAGGGTTAAGCAAAATATTGTTTATGGTAGCAGGGATAAACTCACCTTTTTACCTTGATCATTGTTATAACGAGAAGTGACACTAACAGTGACGCTAACAGTAAACCACCAACAACCGGTAACACAATGTAAACGACGTTTTCTGTCTCATTGTCAACTGAAATTGGAGCGAAACATGGTGTGTTGACATTGTGAAAAAGAAACATGTACATCATATACTATCTTAAAGGTGCTAAACTCCAGAGCATAGATATCAAAGTCAACGTTTTAAATTGGTTCAAAAGTTGTCTTGAACAATTAGAATCATAATTCTTGGATTAAATTAGAGTAATCATTTCACTTTCCTGTACCATAAACATCTAAATATTGATCGTTTATGCTTCATTTTTACTGGGTAGACATACCCAGTAAGCCAACTTGTATACATTTGCATGACTTTCAATCGACAGTTTTTCAACATTTACTGCCAAAATAGTTTTAAACTAT